>JAVMKO010000014.1:30827500-31165381 GCA_032164245.1 Sternotherus odoratus
CCACCTGTGCACTGGCACCCTGGGAGAAGGGCCAGCACAGAAGTCCCCCCACCCCACAGGCAAGGTCACCCAGTGTCTGATCTCGAGTCTGGGTACCGGGGTGACTCTGGGGAGCAGAGAAGGACACCAAGGTCACCAGAGACAAGGAGCCGGGAAAACGGCACTGACTCGGAGGAGCACCGGAGGGCTGGGTCCCACCTTGCAATGTCTGCCTGCCCCTCAGACGGGCCAGGAAGAACCCTGGGACTGGGCCCCTACGCTCAGCTCTCTTCTCACCAGGGGCTGAAACCCGTCCACACAGTCTCCAGGTACATTTTGCACAGGAATGAATGGACGGCACCTGGCCCTCAGTGGGGCTGTGCAGGGGATGAATCTGCCTGTGTGGTTTGAACAGGCGACCTACAGTATTTGAGTAGCCTCCTGTGGACAGCTGTGATATCACCAGGCACTACCTCAACCGCGTCACTAGATTGGGGGTGACCTATTGGCCAGTCGGCCTTAGAAAGTTTTCCCCACTTTTTCTTCAGTTGACCTGTTGGCTGGAGGGACTTGGCCTGACAGTGGGGGGAGGATCCAGGCCAAACTGCTGAGCCAGCCAAGGGAGCCCCGGAACTCAATGGGGGAAAAGTCAAGGCCACTGGGAGGGGCAGCCTGCCACCCAACAAGCTGTCAGGGCTCTCCCTCCCCAGCAGCAGCAATGGGGCGCCTCCTTCTCAGCCAGGATCGGGCCCCTGGAAGTCTGTATTTTCTCCCACCGCCTCCACGCCTGGCTCCCCGGGAGAACGAGAGACGGGGATTTGAACATCTGAAGGGTGCACTAGTCCCATCCTCCCAGCCTGGCAGGGCAGGTGGGGTTTGGTTTTGGTTTTTACAGGCTTGTGTGGCAATACAGGGAAGCTGGCTAGGAGTCAGGGAGTCAGGTGTCTGCAGCTAGACCAGGCTGAATGCGCCCAGTCTTGTCTGATGTCAGACGCTGAACTCTGGCGGGCCTGGCTAGTACTTGGTCGGCAGGCAAAAAAGCAAACAGCATGTTTAGGAATCATTAAAAAAGGGATAGAGAATAAAATGGAGAATATCTTATTGCCCTTTTATAAATCTATGGTGCGCCCACATCTTGGATACTGTGGTCTCCTCATCCCAAAGAAGATATACTGGCATTAGAAAAGGTTCAGAGAAGGGCAACTAAAATGATTAGGGGTTTGGAACACGTCCCCTGTGGGAAGAGATTAAAAAGGCTAGGACCTTTCAGCTTGGAGGAGAGGAGACTAAGGGGGGGATATAATAGAGGTATATAAAAGAATGAGTCGTGTGGAGAAAATGAAGGAGGAAAAGTTATTTATGTGTTCCCATAATAGAAGAACTAGGGGCCACCCAATGAAATGAATGGGCAGCAGGTTTAAAACAAACAAAAGGAAGTTCTTCTTCACACAGCGCACAGTCAACCTGTGGAACTCCTTGCCTGAGGAGGCTGTGACGGCTAGGACCATAACAGGGTTTAAAAAAGACCTGGATAAATTCATGGAGGTGAAGTCCATTGATGGCTATTAGCCAGGCTGGGTAAGGAATGGTGTCCCGAGCCTCTGTTTGTCTGAGGGGGGTGATGGATGTCAAGAGAGAGATCACTTGATCATTACCTGTTAGGTTCACTCACTCCGGGTCACCTGGGATTGATCACTGTCGGAAGACAGGATGGACCTTTGGTCTGACCCAGTGTGGCAGTTCTTATGTTCACAAACCGCTGGCCTAGCCCGGGCCCCCGAAGTGCTGGTGCCGGGCCACACAGAGCCCTGCCCATCCCAGCCCACAAAGGGCCTGGCCTACCCAGACGTGCCTGGCAAAGGCCCACATAGATCCTGGCCCAGGCCTACAAAAGATTAGTCCAGTTTCCGATACAAATTGCTGGTGTTAGGAAGCAATTTGATCAAAGAATGGCATATCTTCGGCTAGGGAAAGAGAGGGCCTGTGTTTTGAACATAAATAAAGAATGGCATATATTCGATTGCAGGAACTAGAAGCTAAGGCAGAAGTGGACAGACGTACGCTCCAACTCAAGAGACTGAGGCCTTGTCTACACTACCGGCTGGATCGATGCGTAGAGATCGATCTATTGGGGATCGAGTTATTGCGTCTCACCAGTATTCACGTAGCTAAAGTTGCATGTAGATCAGGCCTAACGGAACTGTAGCATCCTGAAAAGCCAGCTCCTCTCCTCTCATCAGCAAAGATGGGGATAGACTCTATCCAGTTTGTAACAATGTTGGTGTATTGTTTGACTCTAAGCAGTTGTCTGTGTGTAACCAATTTACCCCAACACTGCCACCTTTTATGTAAATACTTTTACTGTGAGCTCGGGTGAAAATAACCCCATTACCTGTGCAGAGAATGTGAAGACCAATGGTAAAAGCTGTTTAGGGCAAAGTACAGCTTCTAACATCACTCTTGTGAAAGCAGATCTTGTCAAAGAGGATGATTTATCTGATATGAGTTTACTTTAGCCAGATCCATCTTGAATGGAATGGTGTTAATCATGAAGTTATAGCTGGTGTAAGGAACGTATTGACTAAGGATCTTTTGACTGGGGATGATATTAAAGCTTTGTCCAGTCAGGTTGATATCATAAATCAGTCAGAAAAAAATAATCCTAAACCTTCATCTATTAGTGGCAAGAACTTGCCCGTGGAGCATTTCTCCGAATGTTTGTCTGAGAAAGATCGCTGTTTACCTGTGCAAAGAAGCAGTGCATGTGTGGGAGGAATTTCTGAGTGTCCGTCTAATATCTCAGAAGTGAATCTGGCATTTTATAAGGCTCGGGGGAATGTTTCTCTAGAGCAAATTAAAGTTGCTGAGCAGGTTAAAGCTCTAGCTGAGGAAGAAAGACATTACCATCTCGGTGAGCGTTGGCTGGTAAAGCTTGTGAAAGTTTGCCTGACCCAATGTAAAAGTGATTTGCTTAAAGTAGCTCAGTATAAGGTGGAGAATGGTAGTTTAGCTGTCGGCCGTGGCAACTTGTCTACTATACTATTTATACTAATGGGAGCATCTAACCAAGAGACTGGGGACGGTGATCTGGGCACAACCGGAGACTTAACAAGCCAGCCGTTTATTCCATCGCTGGTACCAGCCTGATCCAAGAACCTTGCAATTTTGTATGTATTTGATTCCTTTAACCAATTTGAACTCTCAGCTCTTTCTTTTTATAAATTAGATACTAAAGGATTGGTAACAGCGTGATTGTTGGGTAAGGTCAGAGTTATATATTGATCTGGGTATGTAGCTGGTCCTTTGGGCTCAGAAGAACACATGATAACATTTAAATAATCACTCATTATTAAGTCTAGTGTTTTTGGTGTTACAGGGACTGGGATACTTTTCTGACCTCCTTAGCCAGTGTGCTGAGACAGAAGTTTACTTTTGTCCCTGGGTGGGAATATCTTATAGAAGAATACCCCCCAGTTGGGAGGGGGAGCGGGGAGTCTGCCTTATTTCTCAGCCGTTTGTCCTGAGTTTGGTATTCTCGGTTGTGACTCACTGAGGCATGGTGATGACCTCACACGGCATGCTCCATTACAACTGTGCGTAGGGTGGGGGTACAGGAGTGCGTTCCATCACCGCTTCTGACTGACTGCTATGGTGAGTCTGGCTCCTCTGCCCCCCCATTGCTGCACTCTAGAAGGTCTGGGGGTGGAGAGTGAACAGAGCCAGGCCTAGACATGTACCCACCTTGTACCAGTCTTGTGAGCCATACAGGGAATGGAGTTGAGCTGGCAGGATACACAGCGCTGAGAAGCTGGGTGGGTGTGGAGGATGGGCTGGCGGGTTTCATCTAAATTGTCTGATTCTTGAAATGCTCCAGTTCCTGAGAAATCATTGTCTATTTATTGTCTCTTTCTCCTTTAAAGGGAGTTAAATGCAAAAAGCTGCTCAGGCAGAAGAAAGGGCAGAGAGTTAGTTACGGAGGCAAGGAGGTAGTTAGGTTATAGTTCAGATCCGCTCCAGCAAATTGCAGCATAGGAGGAGATTCTTGATTAACTAGATAGCTTAGTACAGTGTTTCCCAAACTTACAACATTCTTGTACCCTTTTGAGACATTTGTCTTACCGGCGTACCCCTTCTTCGGCGGTCACCTAGGTCAGGGGCTAGTGAGTCCCCGCTCCAGGGTAATCTCTCTGCACTGGATGCTTCCCTGACCCACTGATCATTGCATACAGTTTAAAGCAAATACTGTTTATTTAATCAGGAATTAGTTTAAAACGGAATAAGGGAAAATGGGAAGATTAAAGGAAACATCACCCCACTCTGTGGCAGGGAACATCACAAACAGTGTCTCTGCAATGTCAGGGCAATTCCCAGTCTGCTCCTTGCAGGTCCCAGGCCTCCTTCTCAGGCCCTGGCTGTGCGGCAGGGATGTTGTGGCTTGGACACTTGCTCTGGTGGTGGCCACACGCTCTCAGGCTCGGGACTGCTCCAGCCCCAGCTCCACTCTGTCTCAGCTCCAGCTCCACACTGCCTCAGCTCGGCTGCCACTGCTCTGCCTCCAGACCCAGGGATGCTGCCCTGGCCCCTCTGGCTCTGGCTCTGCTCCCAGCACAGGTCTGCTCTGCAGGGTGCTTCTGTGTTTCTGATCCCAACACTGACCGGCGTCATGGGCTGCTTTCCTGGCTGCTCTGGCTTTGGGGCTGCAGCTCTGCTCCCAGCACAGGGTCTGTCTCTCTGGGCTGCTTTTCTGGCCCCCTCTGCATCTGGCACAGCTCTGATCCCAAGATCAGCTCGGGCCTCTGCTCACTCTCCTTAGTTCGGCCCCACTCTGTCTGATCCGGGCAATTCCAGCTCACACGGAGCACGGGACCCACCCTGCCCTCCTGACTCTTTGATTAGCTGCCCGCCCTGTCACTCAGGCTGACCTGGAGTGCTGGCCTCTCCCCATCGCCCCTGGGGACTGTCAGTCTCAGGGTCCTGATTTCCCATGGACCCTTCCCCTTCTGGTACTGGGAGCTAGCAACCAAAACACCCCCCTGAATGTTAGTAAGGGGATAACAGTCTCCTTCCATATTAATACACACCAAGTATGTACTTGCTACGATCTTTAGATTACTACGAGTAGTTATTCACTTTTATATGTTGCGTGTCAATATGACTTCTGCGCATACCACAAAGGCAAGTGTATTCCCCAAGCTGTGGTAACGCGCACACGTGGTTTGTGTTGACTCTGCTGTGCTCTTAGATGTTACTGAACACATTATCATATTAATTACAATTGTGGCAAAGCTTTGACCTTGTCCCAGTGGGTCCCGCACTTACAGGTGGTTTGTGCTAGTCTCAGAGGCTCACTGTGACCCTCCCTTCTCTCTTTAGAGAACAGGTCACAACCTATGGAGCCATTTTCATCATAAGCCAGTGATTAGTTAGGGGAGGTAGAAAGGGGGGGGGGGGCAGGCCCACCCTCTACTCCGGGCTCCAGCCCAGGAACCCTAATAGTATCAGTGAAGATGGCTGACCTTCTAGCCACTAAATACAATACAATTCCCTGGGCTACTTCCCCACAGAAGTCCCCGCTTCTTCAAACTCCTCTTCACCTTTACCTCAGAGTCTCCTTCCTTGCGTATATGTTGTCTACCACTCAGTCTCACCAACAGCACCTTCTCCTCTCACAGCTCCTGACATCCACCCCCACCTGACTAACTAGGAGGGTTTTTAACTGGTTTCAGCCAGCCCCTGAGTGGCTTCAGGTGTCCCAATCAGGCTAGCTATTTCTACTGCCTTCTAGAATCTTCTGAATTGGCCCCAGGTGTCTTGATTGGCCTGGAGTAGCCTTTGTTTGGCTATCCAGGGAATAGGGTCCTGCACATTCTGAGGAGGGGGTACAGTGCGACTCTGGGGCCTACTTCAGGTCACTCATCCATTCACGCATCCGGGCGGAGTTCCACTGGGCAGCGTCCACTGGCTCCCTCGACAGCTTCGCGGAGTAGTGGGCCCTGTGCGGGGTTCTCTGCTCGGTGTCCCCATCCTGTACCCTCGTTTTTAACCTATGGCCATCATGCACTCCCCTGTCTTTTTTCATTAATTGTCCCCCGTATTCAATTGGCCCCGGGTCTAGTGTCCCTCCCGCCAGGCTGGGGGAGGGACTTCAGTAATGGGCGGGCTTAGGCCCGCCCATCCTCCGGGTACCCAAAAGCTGCACATCCTGAGGCGGATATACCTGCCTTCCAGCACTCTCCTATCCCCTTCTGGTCTGACCCCATCACATATGTAAACCTGTGTGTATTTCTATTGTACAAGTGTCATCTGCACCTCTCCACTCTTCTTGCACTGAATTTGTACTGAACTTGTATATTAAATTATAGTGAATTGTTTTCTGTGCTAAAAAAACCCTACCATAAAGGAAAATAAAAAATTCTGCCGCATACCCCTTGAAACCCTTTCGCGTACCACCAGGGGTACATGTACCCCAGTTTGGGAAACACTGGCTTAGTAGATCGTGCTGGGCTATAGAACTAGAGCTTCTGTTTGGGGCTTGGGTTTACACTCATTTCATTTTAGAAAGTCATAGAATATGAGGGTTGGAAGGGAACCTCAGGAGATCATCTAGTCCAACCCCCTGCTCAAAGCAGGACGAAATGATAAAATGTAGGGACTTGGCCTGGGTGTAGTTTATGTTTCACATAGCGCATCAACATTAACTGTGGACAATGTAAAATTGAGACATAACCAGTGTGGAGTGTGCTCCACAGCCTGGGTTTCGCATGTCCCCGTCTTCATGGGGCAATAAGATGTAGGGACTTGGCCCTGCAGGTACGTTAGGTCATTTCCATGTCACACCCCGCTCCACAACCCGTGAAAGCCATTTCTAGGTGCCACTCGGCTCAACCAAGGGGGGTGGAGAATGAGTTACACCATGTTGAATATTAACTTGCCTGAATTCTTGACACTTCAGAGAGAGATTGCAAAACCTGCCCAGTTTCAAGGTCACCCCATGAAATTGCACAAATCCATCCAATCTTCAGTTCAGCCTCCCCCATCATCTCCTTTTCTGCCCTTCACAGCTCCTCCCTTCTGGGGAGCTCCTCCAACCCATGGTGACTCCCATACCCCCGCAGGGAGTGGCTTCTGTTGACTTGACTCTGCCCAGGGCAGGCTCCAAGCCTAGACTGTAGCCAAGAGTCCTTGGTGTAGAATCAGGGAGCTGGTAACCCCAGGTGCAGCTAGCCCAGCTCTCACTGAGCAGAGACGCTGCCGGCTGGGGCAGAGGCAGGCGAGGGACCATGGCTGGCTTCAACGTCCGCAGCGTTCTGGTGACTGGGGCCAATCGGGGAATCGGCCTGGGGCTTGCCAAGCAGTTTCTGGAGAAATCAAACCCACCCGAGTGGGTCTTTGCGACCTGCCCGGAGCTGGAGGGACCAGAAGCACAGGTGAGAATGGGGTGAAGCGAGACAGAATTAGCTGCACCCGGGGTGTGGGAATGTAAGCGAGAGGCTTCCAGGCGCCCAGCACTTGGAGCCAAAAGCAACAGGCCCAAGCAGGAGGGGATTTCAGACTCACACTCCCCAACGCCGAAGGCAGCGACGCTGGCTGGGGATGAGCTGTGCACGGGATATGCAGAGCAGATTGAGGGAGAAGCCGGGCACAGGTGGGTGACGCCGGAACTGCTCTGTGCCTGTCACTTGAAGCATTTTACACACAGTCTATTAGTTTTTTTCTCTTCAGTTTCTCTTTTTCAGTGACAAATGCCCAATCCAACAGTGACAGCAGCTCTTGGAATAGTAGTAGGTAATTTGGGACACAGACGCTGGACAAATTCAGCCCTGGTACGAGCAGGCACCTATGAGAAGTGTGTGGTCTTGCACAGTGTATGATGCATCATCTCCTTTTGACTGCACTCAGCTAGATGCTGTTTTAAACTCCCACGGTGCAGACCCTGCTGCAGACCCCGAAAGCCAGGGCTGGACCCTGCCCATGGGAGCTTTGCAGAGTCAAAGCAATGAGATATTTACTTGGTCCTGGGTAGCAGCAGGGAGCTGGACTGTGCCCGGCCTGACCGTCGCTGGGGCCTCTGTCAATAATCATTGACTTTATTCTTTTTCAGGAATTAAAGACCTTGGCATCCAGGCATCCAAACCTGGTGACTGTTGTGCTAGGTGGGTGCCCTGCCCTGAACCCAGAGGGCTGAGGTCCCTTGCTCAGGGTCCCGTTTTCCCTATTTCCTGTCCCCCCGTCTCCATGTTCCTGTTCCTTGCCTTGTTGGGAGCTACTGTTCGGGTTCGTCCTGCCTAGGTGTTAGTGAAGGGGAGGGTGCCTGGCACCACCCATCTCAGCAGAGCGACTCCCAGGTCTCCCACGTCCCACTCAGGCTCTGCGGGCTTGGTCAGGAGGGGCCCAGGAAGTTCCTGGTATCTGCAGATTGCCCCGCGTGCCGGCCAGGCAGGGAAGGGATGATTTTGATTCAGAGTCTGGGGCTGCCTGTGCCATGTATGAGTCTGGCTGGTTTGGGTCTGAACAGGACTCCCTCTATTGGGACAGATTTGTTTTCAGAGACGCATAGAACCATGGAATATTAGGGGTGGAAGGGATCTCAGGAGGTATCTAGTCCAACCCCCTGCTCAAAGCAGGACCAACCCCAACTAAATCATTCCAGCCAGGACTTTGTCAGACCTGACCTTAAAAACCTCTAAGGAAGGAGATTCCACCACCGCACTAGAATAACCCATCCTAGTGCTTCACCACCCTCCTAGGGAAATAGTGTTTCCTAATATCCAACCTAAACCTCCCGCACTGCAACTAGAGACCATTACTCCTTGTTCTGTCATCTGCCACCACTGAGAACAGCCGAGCTCCATCCTCTTTGGAATCCCCTTCAGGTAGTTGAAGCTTTGGAGTCGGGGAATCAGTTTCATGAACAGGGGCTGCCCTCTGGACCGCTCTGCTAGGCTCAGGGATGCCTCTCACGGGATGGGATAGTGGGAACCAATCCCAGCCTAGGGATCCTGCCAGGGCCAGATTAACAAACTAGGCCAATGTCCAGGACCCAAATTCATGGGGGCGGCCCAGGCAATAGCCCTACAGTGCGCTCACCAGTGCTGGGCTGGCCATGCCTGGGATCGGCGGTTCATCCTGCCGATGCTTGGGGTGCTGCTCACATGACCGACATGGGGGGAGCGGGGCCAAATCTGAGCGAGTGGCGTAGTGACTTCACACACCGGGTCACACTGGCACTTGGGGTGAAAATCGAGTGGCTGGTCTGAGGTTTCCGGTGACGTCGAAATGGCCATCGCGCGCTTTTGGTGAACCAGCTTTTCCAGTAACCCCAAAATGCTGCCGATGGTTCGGATAAAAAAAATGCTGCAAACCCTTTTTAAAAGGAAAAATCGGCGTCTTTCAAACACTGCCAAACAACTGTGCCATCGGGCGTCTCCCCACAGGGTGTTTTCATGGGACCCCGAAGGCTGGAGGAGGACGAGCCTGTCGAGCGCTGAGGGCAGATTTCAAACCCTGCTCACCCATGGGGAGCTCCTGTTGTTCCAACAGGCTCCTGCCCCCTCCCCGTTAACACTCACACTGCCACACTGCTTTACACGCGCCCAGCTGATCCCTACCCCCCCCTTAGTTCACTCTCTGCCCTCGTCATGGCTCCCAGGTCTGGCGCGCTGTGTTCACCCTCTCCCGAGTTGGTAGCCTGGCTCTGTGGGGCAGCCTGGGCTTCGTGTCTCCGGGAGAGGGGTTAGCTACCGGGCGGAGGAACCAGGCCCCGAACCCCCTGCTCTGTCTCTGTAGACGTTACGGACCCGGCCAGCATCAAGGGAGCAGCCACCAGAGTTGAGGAGCATCTGAAAGGCTCGGGGCTGAATCTGTTGATAAACAACGCTGGGATCGTGAGGCTGAGCACCCTGGAGTCGGAGACGCCGGAGGACATGGCCCTGGTGTACGCAACCAACGTGACGGGGCCTCTCCTGGTGAGCCAGGTAAGGGCCCCGACAGAGGCACGGCCCCGGCTGCACTGGGGTTTGACTTTGCTTAGGCCAGGACCCTGCCCTTCCCCCAGGGCTCTGGTTCCCGGTTCAATGAGCCAACCTGGCGTGTGTGGGGCTGGGGCTGGGACGCGGCTTTCATCACAGTGTTCCTGTCAGGTGCATTATGGGACTAATCACCCGAGAAATGGACCTCGAGCCCCTCGCCCTGCTCCGGTGGGGTCTGAGTCAAGAGTCCAGTCCCCGCGGAGAGGCCATCTCCCTAGAGAAAAGAGGCTGATGCTTCTCCACTGAATCCTTCCACTATGACAAATAGTCCCAATAGAACGGCTAGCAAGCCTAGTAAGACCAGGGGTCCTTCCAGTGCCGCATGCGGCTCTTGCTTGTTAGTTTCTGTCTGAGCTTTTCTGGACCCTTCATCCCCCAGCTGCTGCCCTTTCACCTGCACCACAGGGCCCACGGCCCCTTTCAAGGCAATTTGTGTCAGGAACTGGATGTGGCAAATTGGACTATTTAGAACCTGGGTCTAAAGTGGCTTTAAGGCTCCGGGCACCAGCTCGTAGGGCAGGGGATGAGCAATGATGAGTGTAAACGATTTTTGGGAAGGAGGTTACAAGTGGTCACTTTGGGAGCTGGTGCATGGGTGCAACCCAGCCAATCAGAATGTGACAATCAGCGTCCCCAGCTAGACTGGGAAAGATACTCCAGACGAGCAATTCATCAGAGGTTAAGGCTGCCCATGCAACCTTAACGGTGCCCCCACCATGCGATAACTTTGTAACCCCCTCAGGAGTCCTGACCCCCAGTTTGAGAGCCCCAGATCTAGAGGGTGTGTACAATCCTCCAAGATACTCTGTGCAGGGTTCTAAGGTAGGGAAACAGCGTATGATGGGCTGTGTCTACGCTAGACACACCACAGCGGTGCCAAATAGGTTCATCGGTCGCTGTAATAAATCCACTGCTCCGACAGGCAACGGAAGAATTCTTCTCTTGACCTCGCGCTGTCTCCACCGGGTGTAGGTTCTCTCAGGGGTGCAGCCTTTTGCACCCACTTTCTGTTGTAAACTCTGGCCTGGGACCTGGCTCCTCGTTCCCTGCCAGCGAGGGCAGAATGGGATTCCCCAGCTCAGAGAAATCAGCCTTTAAACCAGGGCTGAGGCTATGACCACACTGGAGGGGCAGGGAGTGCGCTTGGAGCAGCAGCAGCAGGCTGAGGGGCCCACCAGAGGGGTCACTGGTGGTGCTGCCCCGCAGTGGGCAAAAGCTGGACCCATTTCAAGTCAAGTCAGAGTCCACTAAGGAAGGTGACCCCCTGGGTGCTCTTTTCTCCCCCCCGCCAGGCGTTCCTGCCCTTGCTGAAGAAGGCTGCCCAGGAAAGCCCCCAACCAGGGCTGAGCTGCAGCAAGGCCGCCATTGTGAACATCTCCAGTGAGGCCGGCTCCATCACGAATCTCTTTGTCTGGCAGTTGTACGGAGTTGTCTCTTATCGGTGCAGCAAGGTAGGGGGTGCGCCCAGCAGGGCACGAATTCACACTGGTTCCCTGTGTTCTGCTACAGCAAAGGGGAAAGGAAAGTCTTTCTTGCCCCCTGGTTTGCCCCCTAGATTTGACCTGCCAGGCCAGTGTTCAGGCCGATCTCCCTCTCATGGGAAGCACGGCCTCCGGGTCACATGATGCCTGGTCACCTGACCCCACAGCCCAAGCCTTGGAACAGGACTCTGGGTCGTGCCCGTGGGCCCGTGGCAGTGAGAGGCGGCGACTCAGTAACACGCTGATCATCCCCGTGGCGAGAATCACACACTGCAGCTTGCACCAGCTGCCCCCCTTGCTCACCGTTCTCCTGGGGGTGGGTCCCTGCTCACCCCACATGCTGCTATCTCGCCCCCAGGCTGCTCTGAACATGCTGACCAGGTGCCAGTCCTTGGGGTATAGAGAAGACGGGATCCTGAGCATCGCTCTCCATCCTGGCAGGGTGCAGACGGACATGGGAAACATATCGTCCCACAAGGTAGGTGCTTCGCTGGGAGAGGCCAGTCGTAGCCTCATGTCATGGGCAGATGTTCATCGTAGGGGGAAGGGTTACGGTGGAGCCTGCTCCCTTATCATCCCCTCACCTGTACTGATGACACCTCTCAGGAGCTCCCAACCCAGCGAAGTGGTCGTCAGGACCCAGCTCCCTGGGGATTCAGTGCTGGGTCCTGGGCGTTGCTTCCCAGGGCTGCTGGTACCTTGGTTCCTTCAGTGCTCAGCACTGCACAGCAAACCCCACTGAGCTGCTGCCTTGCGGGGCTGGAGGGAGCAGGAGCGGGTCATCCGTCTCCCTGGGGCGTAGCTTGTCTCTCAGGGGTGCAGCCCTTTGCACCCACTTTCTCTTGTAAACACTGTCCTGGGGCCTGGTTCCCCGTTCCCTGCCAGCGAGGGCAGGATGGGATCACGCAGATCCTGGGCCAGCCCCAGGGCAGGCTTCTCCCCCTCCCTCTCCTTTGTCCCCTGCAGGCCCCGCTGACGGTGGATGAGAGTGTCCGCGGGATGCTGAACGTGCTCCCAACGCTCTCCGAGAAGGACAACGGGGCCTTTGTGAACTGGGAAGGGGAAGTTCTTCCCTGGTGAGACGCCCCCGGCCACGCGACAGGAGCCCTGGGCCGTTCCAGTGACCCCCCGTCAGCCGTGCCTGTGTCCTCAATAAACCCACTGCTCTAACGCAACAGCCCTGCCTGACAGCCACAGCCTGGTTTAGTAGCATTTGGTCAGCCTGACAACTGGGCAGGTGCTGACCCCTCTATGGCCAGCAGAGCACAAAGGCCGGACTCCGGACGCTGGGGGCTGTGCCGGTGCCAGGACCGTGGCAGGGGAGATCGGGACAGCTCAGCATCCAGAGGGCAGCAGGGGCCAGGTTGGGCAAAAGTCAAGCATGGTTTCTGTAACGGGACAGGGAATAGGGAAGAACGGGACCAGAGCAAGGGACCTCAGCCCTCTGGGTCCAGGGCAGGGCACCCACCTAGCGCAACAGTCACCAGGTTTGGATGCCTGGATGCCAAGGTCTTTAATTCCTGAAAAAGAATAAAGTCAATGATTATTGACAGAGTCCCCAGCGACGGTCAGGCCGGGCACAGTCCAGCTCCCTGCTGCTACCCAGGACCAAGTAAATATCTCATTGCTTTGACTCTGCAAAGCTCCCATGGGCAGGGTCCAGCCCTGGCTTTCGGGGTCTGCAGCAGGGTCTGCACCGGGGGTGTTTAAAACACCATCTAGCTCAGTGCAGTCAAATCGGGGACACTCTTCAAGGGACAGGCACAGAGCAGTGCCGGCGTCACCCACCTGTGCTCCCTGCCCTCTCCCTCAATCTGCTCTGCGTAGCCCGTGCACAGCCACTCAAATACTGTTGTTCGCCTGTTCAAACCACACAGGCAGATTCATCCCCTGCACAGCCCCACTGAGGGCCAGGTGCCGTCCATTCATTCCTGTGCAAAGTGTCCCTGGAGTCTGTCTGGACGGGTTTCAGCCCCTGGTGAGAAGAGAGCTGAGTGTAGGGGCCCAGTCCCAGGGTTCTTCCTGGCCCGTCTGAGGGGCAGGCAGACATTGCAAGGTGGGACCCAGCCCTCCGGTGCTCCTCCGAGTCAGTGCCGTTTTCCCGGCTCCTTGTCTCTGGTGACCTTGGTGTCCTTCTCTGCTCCCCAGAGTCACCCCGGTACCCAGACTCGAGATCAGACACTGGGTGACCTTGATGGGAGAGGGGGAGGGGGGACTCCTGTGCTGGCGCTGCTCCCAGGGTGCCAGTGCACAGGTGGGATGGGACCCGCTTCCTTTTGACACTGTCCTCAGGGAACGGCCGTGGGGGGAAGTGCTCGGGGAATGGGCGTGGGTGTGTCCCTCAGGGGATGGTTTGGGGTGCCTCGGGGAATGGGCATGGGAATCACGCCCCCCTCACGAGACCCCCACCCTAACTGCCCCCCCAGATCCCTGTCCTCTGACTGCTTTGACCCCTATCCACCTCCCCGCCCCCTGACAGGCCCCCAGGGCAGAAGAAGAAATGGATTGACAACAGAAAAGAGTTGACAGGCATGGACTCTGCGGAGACTCAAGCACTGACACACAATTGTCAGGAGGGGAGATGATTTGTTGATTGCTCATCAGTGATGATCCTTAACGAGCAATGCGGTTTAGAGAGTGAGGATGATGATGTAGAGAAGCCTCATGGTAATGCTGCTCCACAGCTAATACATGTAAACAGACTTGAAAGGATCACAGATGAGAAGCTATAGTACCCATGATCCGTAACCATCATCAGGGGAAACTGAGGCACGCCACCTCATTGATTTTATGGCTAAGCGCCAGGATACCTCCACACTGGATAGCATTGATATCTACCAGTTGAAAAGGCAAATGTGTTATCAGGGTTGCCAAGACACAAAGAGATGTTTTGTGACAAGCCAGGAAAAACACTCTTGCTAACAACTCATGAGACTACTGATCTGTGGGTGTAGGAGGTGCAGAAGGAGCTACTGGGAAACATTACTTTAGGGAAGTGGAGATGAAGAGTTGGATCTAAAGCCAATGGAAAGACTCCCATGGTTCAGTCCCTATCCGAAGGTCTTTTCAGCAAGATGCCTGTCACCAGGGGATATCAACATGCCTTGCTAAGGAGGTCAGATATCATTGTTGTTTTAAAGGGAAGGAAGTGGAGAGATTGAATTATTTGCCCCAAGTCACAAAGCAAGTCAGAGAGAGAATTTCTGTCGGAGGGGAATCCAGGCCTCCTGCCTCCCAGCACTCTTGTTAGCAAGTGAGCCCCCCCAACACCAATACAGCAGGCTGGCTGAAGGAAAAGCTGAACTGAAGACCTTAGACTGTTTGGAAATGACTGATATTAACCAGCTCCCCAAGCTTTGGCTCCAATAATTCAAAGGACATTGTTAATCACCCTGCGGGAATAGGAAGATGCAGGATTTGCAGAGATGGGCGGGGCTATTACACAGAAACACAAGGAGCCAGGCTGGAGTGAGTCATCTTGTCCGAAGCCCCGAGAAGCCCCCATATTTCTTGCTCTCTGCACTGACCCTGGGACTCCTTTATCTTGGTACCAGGAGAGAAACGAGCCCAGCCGGGCTCCCGAACAGAGCGCTCTCTCTTCATTAGCAATGCACATGGCCCCATCTACAGGTCAGTGGATGAACTGCCACACCACTAAATAAAACGAGGAATACTTGTGGCACCTTAGCCTACAGACTAACCAGTTTACTACACCACTGTTTCTTCACAACTTAGGGACGAGTCGGCACGTCTGTAACGCAACAATCACACTAGTTTCACTCTACTGCTTCGAGCGGGAGTGGGCAGAAGCATCAGAAGTACTGGTGTGACCCTTCCAGGCAGGTTTTGCCCCCAGGATCATTAAAAAAAGTTCTGAGGGAGGAATTCCTAGAATTCAACGTGAACTGAAACATCGGGGGTCAAAATTGTATGGAGGGCTGGGTAGGGAAGGCTGTGCCTCCCCAAACAGCCTGTCCCCACCCCCCCATTTGGCCCCTTTCCACTTCCTGCCCCCTCAGAACCACTGACCCATCCAACCCTCCGCTCCTTGACCGCTAACTACTCCCCTGCCCCTAACCATCCCATCAATACCCAACCCCTATCTAAGCCCGCTCCCCAGTTGTCACGGAGTGCCCGGGTGATGGTCTGGAACCGCTCCCTTAGAAGCCACACTGGACTCCGGGTGAAGGGCCCCTTCTCCGTACACAGCCTGTTTCCCAGGCCAGGAGCTTCACGGGTACCCACTTCCACCTTCCTGGGTCTGACCTCGGAGCATTCAGCATCTTCTGCCCCTCCGTGTGCTTCCCCCAGCAAGCCCGCCTGGGTGGGGTCCTGAGGGAGCCCATGGGTTCTGCACCCCAAATCCACAGTCAAACGTGACTCTCAGCCAGCCAGTAAAACAGGTTTATTCGATGACTTCTAGTCACAGACCATACAGCGAGCGTGAGCCCTCAGCTGGATCCATCTTGGGGCCAGAGAGCGAGATCCCTGCTCTCCCCTCTCCTGCCTGGCTCCAGCTAACAACCAGACTGACCCAAACCCCCTCTAGTCCCTCCCTGCTCTCCTTTGTCCCTTTCCCGGGCTAGGAGGCATCACCTGACCTTTCTCCAACAGGTTCAGCTGACCTCCCTCCCCCACTTGGGGTCAGGTTACAGCTTCACCTTGGCTTTGCATCAGCTACACATTCCTTTCCCTCCACATGGACGCCCAAGAAATGCATAGGGGAAACTGAGGCACGCACACACACAGTACTACCACTTCGTCACAACAGAACCTCCTCCAACTAATCACCGCCCAGAACCCAACACCCATCCAAACCCCCTGCTCCCTGTCTGCCATTACCCCTCACCATACCCCCGCACCCTGACAGGCCCCCTGGGATTCCCACGCCCTATCCAACCTCCCCATCCCCTGACTGCCCCCTGAGATCCTCTGCCCTGTCTGGCCGGGTTTTCTGAGATCCTTTTGTGTCTCTTTGCAGTTTACTTGAGACTTGACTATCTTCAGTAGTTTTGTATCATCTGCAACTTTAGCCACCTCACTATTTTCCCCTTTCTCCAGATCATTTAGGAATGTTGATTACCACTGGTCCCAGGACAAGCCCCTCAGGGACCCCACTGTTCTCTGCATTCTGAAAATGAACCATTGATTCCTACCCTTTGTTTCCTATCTTTTACTGGAGTGCCTGGGAATACTTTCATGATCTAACTTAACTCAATTTACTGACAAGCCTTTTGTTCTCTTAATCACCCTGCCTCTGGTTACAAACAAAGAAGTTGTTAGCAGCACAGAACTCCTCCCATTTCACACTCAAGCTCTGGCTGCTGGGTGCTCAGCACCTTCACAGTCAACACCCTGTGGTCTGTTGCTTGTGTCTGTTGTGTGCTTCCTGCTTGTCTCAAGTATACAGTGCTGTCTGTTCCTTTGAGCCTAGAGGCCTGCTAGGATAGGTGAGAATGTCTTAACTAGGCTATAATGACCAAGCTCTTTAACACCTATCAACCCCTAACCAGGACTGGGGCTCCTCCGGGAGAACAAGTCTTTGAAAAGCCGACTCCAGAGCAGCTAGCGAATAGGAGTGACTAACCTGAGTTCTGTGTGGGGTTCTCCAGGTGAAGAGGGAGCAACTATATGACACCTTCATAAATCTCAGGGACACCCTCAGGACAGCTGGACCTGAGGGTGGGTGCTGATCAGCCTCCTTGGTGCCATTCTGCTTCCTGCCAGGGCCACCTACCTCCTTGGGACAGCAGGGCACCACCCTGTGCAACCTCCCATTAGCCAGGAACAGGGAACCGCGGCCAATGGGGGGAGGTAATGGCTGTGGACAGAGCCCTTAGTTCCCCCTTACTCAGGGACTGCAGACATGTGGTGCCGGCACAGTGCCGGGCCAGGGCAGGCAAGGAGCCTGTCTAAGCCCCACTGCCACCTCGGTGCTGCTCCAGGTAAGCGGCACCACATCCTGCACCCCAAAGCCCTCACCCCGCCTGCCCCCCACACTCCAACCCCCTGCCCTGAGCCCTCTCCCAGACCACACTTAGGGTGTGGGAATAATCTCAAGTATGTCACCCATCACATTTATTTAGAGTCCAGGTGAGTATTGGCATAACAAATTCAACTGGGTCTATTTTTTAACCACAATAGTCTCCCCAAGGGGAGGTGCACCGCTCCTGGAGGTACTGCAATACCAGGTCGATGCGTGGAGTGGATAGAGGGCCCTACCGGAGGGCGGCAGCCGCTCGGCTACCAGGCCCCCCTCAGCGCTGAGAGACGAGCTGCACCACTTCCTGCGCGACACTTGTGGCTCCAGGGAAAAGGTGCAGCTCGCTCTCCGGCGCTGGGGGGATTTCCATCTAATCCTCCGGGCTGTGAAGGCCCTTTTGGGGGAGGGGATAGGGGCCGGGAGGCAGAACATGCTGTCCTACCGGCGGCCCGAACCTTCCGCAACTCCCTGCTCGCCTTTGGGGTTGAGCACGGGTTGTTGCAGGGCCCGACAGAGGCCATCCACCCTTCTAGACGTGAGGATTCACCCCAGCCCTCGCAATGAATTATATTAACTTTACCACCTTAAACACCCGAGGCTGGAGGGTGGGTCTCCGCAAGAGCGCTCGGTTTCCTAGAGTGGGCTTTGAGAGAGGGTTCTCCCCGCCCGCCCTTCACCCCGGCCCTCCAGAACCGGTACTTGGGCCCCGGCTTCGTGAGCCCTCTCGGCCTCTCCACTCCCACACCCCGAGCCGGCTGCACACCTTGCAGCCGGTCCCATTTCAAACCGCGCTGAGGGAACAGCTGTACACGCTCGTGCTTCACACGGTACATCTCCTCACCCTTGCATCCCGCCCCGATACCAAGTGGCGGGACTACCTACCACCGAACGAGGGTGAGCGGCCCCGGTGGGCCACCTTCTATTCCACGCTGGTCCCACGGCCCGCCGGGGATATTAGTTGGCGGCTCCTTCATGGAGCCATGAGCACGGGCGTGTACTTGGCGCGGTTCCTCCCCATGCCCGACACCTGTCCCTTCTGCGGCATGAGGGAGGAACTGGCGCACGCCTACCTCGAGTGCGCCAGGCTGCAGCCCCTATTCCGGCTCCTCCAGAACCTCCTATTGAGGTTCTGGCTGCACTTTTCCCCTCACCTTTTTCTTTTTGGACACCCCATCCATGCCCCACAAAGTCGTGAGACCTCCTCGTCAACCTCCTCCTGGCGCTTGCCAGAGTCACCGTCTATAACACCAGGAGGAGGATGCTGGACGAGGGGGTACAGTGCGACTGTGGGGCCTACCTCAGGTCACTCATCCAGTCACGCATCCAGGCGGAGTTCCACTGGGCAGTGTCCACTGGCTCCCTCGACAGCTTCGCGGAGCAGTGGGCGTTGTGCGGGGTTCTCTGCTCGGTGTCCCCATCCTGTACCCTCATTTTGAACCTGTAACCCTCACGCACCCCCCTATCCTTTTTTTCATTAGTTGTCCCCCGTAATTAATTGGCCCCGGGTCTAGTGTCCCTCCTGCCAGGCTGGGGGAGGGACTTTAGTAACGGGCGGGCTTAGGCCCACCCACCTCCTGGGTAACCAAAAGGTGCACATCCTGAGGCGGATATACCTGCCTTCCAGCACTCTCCTATCCCCTTCCGCTCTGACTCCGTCACATATGTAAACCTGTGTGTATTTCTATTGTACAAGTGTAAACCATTCTTGTATATTAAATTATAGTGAATTGTTTTCTGTGCTGAAAAAAACAACCTACCAGAAAGGAATTCGTCCGCGTACCCCTTGAAACCCTTTCGCGTACCACCAGGGCTACATGTACCCCAGTTTGGGAAACACTGGCTTAGTAGATCGTGCTGGGCTATAGAAGTAGAGCTTCTGTTTGGGGCTTGGGTTTACACTAATTTCATTTTAGAAAATCATAGAATATGAGGGTTGGAAGGGAACCTCAGGAGATCATCTAGTCCAACCCCCTGCTCAAAGCAGGACCAATCCCCAATTAAATCATCCAACAGAATCCACACCCCACCCCACCCCAAGAACTGGGCTCACAAACTTGGCTTTAGCAGGCCAACGCTCAAACCACTGAGCTCTCCCTCCCACTTTTGAGTGTGTCAGAAGTGTCCAAAAATCAGGGGATTGGGGCTTTCTCTGTGTGTTCATTCTAATGAGTAACACACAGCAGGACAGATGGGAATGACTAATCTCTCCGTAATAGCCCTGTGTGCACTGGACACTAACGCTGTTTCAAACGGCACTATACTCAAGCACACTAGAGGCCCTTCAGCGCACATCAGCAGGGTCTGCGCGGATGATTAATGTGCAGCACGTGAGTGCACTTTGACAAGTACAATGTCTAAGTTCACATTCCTGCACCTTGGAAATAGAAGGAACCACGTCCGGCGCTCTCCAGTGTTTACCGGCTAATCGCCAACGTCCATTCTTTTGTGCTGGGGGTGCTCCCAGGGTAAAGCCTTAATCAGAAGCCCGGGGTGTGCCTGGGTGTAGTTTATGTTTCACATAATGTTGATGCGCTAACTGTGGACAATGTAAAATTGAGACATAACCGGTGTGGCGTGTGCTGCACAGCCTGGGTTTCGCATGTCCCCGTCCTCATGGGGCAATAAGATGTAGGGACTCGGCCCTGCAGGTACGTTAGGTCATTTCCGTGTCACCCCCCCCTCCACGACCCCTAAAAGCCATTTCTAGGTGCCACTCGGCTCAACCAAGGGGGGTGAAGAATGAGTTTCACTATGTTGAATATTAACTTGTCTGAATTCTTGGCTCTTCAGTGAGAGATTGCAAAACCTGCCCAGTTTCAAGGTCACCCCATGAAATTGCACAAATCCATCCAATCTCCATATCTTCCTATCCGCCTCGCCCGTCATCTCCTTTTCTGCCCTTCACAGCTCCTCCCTTCTGGGGAGCTCCTCCAACCCATGGTGACTGCCATACCCCCGCAGGGAGTGGCTTCTGTTGACTTGACTCTGCCCAGGGCAGGCTCCAAGCCTAGACTGTAGCCAAGAGTCCTTGGTGTAGAATCAGGGAGCTGGTAACCCCAGGTGCCGCTAGCCCAGCTCACTGAGCAGAGACACTGCCGGCTGGGGCAGAGGCAGGCGAGGGACCATGGCTGGCTTCAACGTCCGCAGCGTTCTGGTGACTGGGGCCAATCGGGGAATCGGCCTGGGGTTTGCCAGGCAGTTTCTGGAGAAATCAAACCCACCCGAGTGGGTCTTTGCGACCTGCCGGGACCTGGAGGGACCAGCAGCAGAGGTGAGAATGGGGTGAAGCGAGACAGAATTAGCTGCACCCAGGGTGGGGGCATCTAAGCGAGGGGCTTCCAGGATCCCAGCACTTGGAGCCAAAAGCAACAGCCCCAAGCAGGAGGGGAGTTCAGACTCACACTCCCCGGCACCGAAGGCAGCCACACTGGCTGGGGACGAGCTGTGCATGGGATACGCAGAGCAGATTGAGGGCGAGGGCAGGAGCACAGGTGGGTGACGCCGGCACTGCTTTGTGCCTGTCTCTTGAAGGCTGATTTGACTGCACTGAGCTAGATGATGACGTTTTAAACACCCACGGTGCAGACCCCGCTGCAGACCCCGAAAGCCAGGGCTGGACCCTGCCCATGGGAGCTTTGCAGAGTCAAAGCAATGAGATATTTACTTGGTCCTGGGTAGCAGCAGGGAGCTGGACTGTGCCCGGCCTGACCGTCGCTGGGGACTCTGTCAATAATCATTGACTTTATTCTTTTTCAGGAATTAAAGACCTTGGCATCCAGGCATCCAAACCTGGTGACTGTTGCGCTAGGTGGGTGCCCTGCCCTGGACCCAGAGGGCTGAGGTCCCTTGCTCTGGGTCTCGTTTTTCCTATTTCCTGTCCCCCGTCTCCATGTTCCTGTTCCTTGCCCTGCTAGGAGCCACTGTTGGGGTTCGTCCTGGCTAGGTGTTAGTGAAGGGGAGGGTGCCTGGCATCTCAGCAGAGCGACTCCCAGGTCTCCCACGTCCCACTCAGGCTCTGCGGGCTTGGTCAGGAGGGGCCCAGGAAGTTCCTGTTATCTGCGGATTGCCCCGTGTGCCGGCCTGGCAGGAAAGGGATGATTTTGATTCAGAGTCCGGGGCTGCCTGTGCCATGTATGAGCCTGGCTGGTTTGGGTCTGAACAGGCCTCCCTCTATTGGGACAGATTTGTTTTCAGAGACGCATAGAACCATGGAATATTAGGGGTGGACTGGACCTCAGGAGGTATCTAGTACAACCCCCTGCTCAAAGCAGAACCAACCCCAACTAAATCATCCCAGCCAGGGCTTTGTCAGACCTGACCTTAAAAACCTCTAAGGAAGGAGATTCCACCACCTCCCTAGGGAACCCATCCCAGTGCTTCACCACCCTCCTAGGGAAATAGTGTTTCCTAATATCCAACCTAAACCTTCCCCACTGCAACTAGAGACCATTACTCCTTGTTCTGTCATCTGCCACCACTGAGAACAGCCGAGCTCCATCCTCGTTGGAACCCCCTTCAGGTAGTTGAAGCTTTGGAGACGGGGAATCAGTTTCATGAACAGGGGCTGCCCTTTGGACCCCGCCCCTCCCAGTTCACTCTCTGCCCTTGTCATGGCTCCCAGGTCTGGCGTGCTGTGTTCACCCTCTCCCGAGTTGGTAGCCTGGCTCTGTGGGGCAGCCTGGGCTTCGTGTCTCCGGGAGAGGGGTTAGCTACCGGGCAGAGGAACCAGGCCCCGAACCCCCTGCTCTGTCTCTGTAGACGTTACGGACCCGGCCAGCATCAAGGGAGCAGCTGCCAGAGTTGAGGAGCATCTGAAAGGCTCGGGGCTGAATCTGTTAATAAACAACGCTGGGATCGGGAGCCTGAACACCCTGGAGTCGGAGACACCGGAGGACATGGCCCTGGTGTACGCAGCCAACGTGACGGGGCCTCTCCTGGTGAGCCAGGTAAGGGCCCCGACAGAGGCACGGCCCCGGCTGCACTGGGGTTTGACTTTGCTTAGGCCAGGACCCTGCCCTTCCCCCAGGGCTCTGGTTCCTAGATCAATGAGCCAACCTGGCGTGTGTGGGGCTGGGGCTGGGGCGCGGCTTTCATCACCGTGTTCCTGTCAGCTGCATTATGGGACTAATCACCCGAGAAATGGACCTAGAGCCCCTCGCCCTGCTCCGGTGGGGTCTGAGTCAAGAGTCCAGGCCCCACGGAGAGGCCATCTCCCTAGAGAAAAGAGGCTGATGCTTCTCCACTGTATCCTTCCACTATGACAAATAGTCCCAATAGAACGGCTAGCAAGCCTAGTAAGACCAGGGCTCCTTCCAGTGCCGCATGCGGCTCCTGCTTGTTAGTTTCTGTCTGAGCTTTTCTGGACCCTTCATCCCCCAGCTGCTGCCTTTTCAGCCCCACCCCAGGGCCCACGGCCCCTTTGAAGGCACTTTGTGTCAAGAACTGGATGTGGCAAATTGGACCATTTAGAACCTGGGTCTAAAGTGGCTTTAAGGCTCCGGGCACCAGCTCGTAGGGCAGGGGATGAGCAAACGATTTTCGGGAAGGAGGTTACAAGTGGTCACTTTTGGGAGCTGGTGCATGGGTTCGACCCAGCCAATCAGAATGTGACAATCAGCGTCCCCAGCTAGACTGGGAAAGATACTCCAGACAAGAGCAAGTCATCAGAGGTTAAGGCTTCCCATACAACCTTAACTGTGCCTCCATCATGTGATAACTTTGTAACCCCCTCAGGAATCCTGACCCCCAGTTTGAGAACCCCAGATCTAGAGGGTGTGTACAATCCTCCAAGATACTCTGTGCAGGGTTCTAAGGTAGGGAAACAGCGTATGATGGGCTGTCTCTTCACTAGATACACCACAGCGGTGCCAAATGGGTTCACCCGTCGCTGTAATAAATCCACTGCTCCGACAGGCAACGGAAGAATTCTTCTCTTGACCTCGCGCTGTCTCCACCGGGTGTAGGTTCTCTCAGGGTTACAGCCTTTTTCACCCACTTTCTGTTGTAAACTCTGGCCTGGAACCTGGCTCCTCGTTCCCTGCCAGCGAGGGCAGAATGGGATTCCCCAGCTTGGAGAAACCAGCCTTTAAACCAGGGCTGAGGCTATGACCACACTGGAGGGGCAGGGAGTGCGCTTGGAGCAGCAGCAGCATGCTGAGGGGCCCACCAGAGGGGTCACTGGCGGTGCTGCCCCGCAGTGGGCAAAAGCTGGACCCATTTCAAGTCAAGTCAGAGTCCACTAAGGAAGGTGACCCCCTGGGTGCTCTTTTCTCCCCCCCGCCAGGCGTTCCTGCCCTTGCTGAAGAAGGCTGCTCAGGGAAGCCCCCAACCCGGGCTGAGCTGCAGCAAGGCCGCCATTGTGAACATCTCCAGTTTGGGCGGCTCCATCACGAATCTCTTTGGCTGGGAGTTGTGGGAAGGTGTCTCTTATCGGTGCAGCAAGGTAGGGGGTGCGCCCAGCAGGGCACGAATTCACACTGGTTCCCTGTGTTCCGCTACAGCAAAGGGGAAAGGAAAGTCTTTCTTGCCCCCTGGTTTGCCCCCTAGATTTGACCTGCCAGGCCAGTGTTCAGGCCGATCTCCCTCTCATGGGAAGCACGGCCTCCGGGTCACATGATGCCTGGTCACCTGACCCCACCGCCCAAGCCTTGGAACAGGACTCTGGGTCGTGCCCGTGGGCCCGTGGCAGTGAGAGGCGGCGACTCAGTAACACGCTGATCATCCCCGTGGCGAGAATCACACACTGCAGTTTGCACCAGCTGCCCCCCTTGCTCACCGTTCTCCTGGGGGTGGGTCCCTGCTCACCCCACACGCTGCTGTCTCACCCGCAGGCTGCTCTGAACATGCTCACCAGGTGCCAGTCCTTGGGGTATGGAGGAGACGGGATCCTGAGCATCGCTCTCCATCCTGGCTGGGTGCAGACGGACATGGGGAACTTATCGTCCCGCAAGGTAGGTGCTTCGCTGGGAGAGGCCAGTCGTAGCCTCATGTCATGAGCAGATGTTCATCGTAGGGGGAAGGGTTACGCTGGAGCCTGCTTCCTTATCACCCCCTGTCACGGAGTGCCCGGGCGATGGTCTGGAACCGCTCCCTACGAAGACAGACCGCACTCCGGGTGGAGGGCCCCTTCTCTGTACACAGCCTGTTTCCCAGGCCAGGAGCTTCAGGGGTCCCCACTTCCACCTTCCTGGGTCTGACCTCGGAGCATTCAGCACCTTCTGCCCCTCCGTGTGCTTTCCCCAGCAAGCCCGCCTGGGCGGGGTCCTGAGGGAGCCCATGGGTTCTGCACCCCAAATCCACAGTCAAACGTGACTCTCAGCCAGCCAGCAGAATAGATGGTTTATTTGAGATGTCAGGAACCATCCAACTCACAGCTTCTCAGTCTCAACAGGGCCCATCCAGTCAGGCAGGTCATTCTGGGGTGCTAGGAGAATGAGGCCCAGATTCTGGGCTCCTGTTTCTTCCCCAGGTTTATTCGATGACTTCCATCTGGTCTAACACAGACCATGCAGCGAGAGAGCGTGAGCCCTCCGCTGGATCCATCTTGGGCCAGAAAGCGAGTTGGCTTCTCTCCCCTTCCCAGCTAGACCCAGACTGACTACTCCTCAAACAGCCCCTCCTCTTCCTTCCTTTGTCTCTTGTCTGGTTTCCTAGGCTTTAGGTGTCACCTGACCTCCATCCAACAGGTTCAGCTGACCTCCCTCCCCCACTTGGGGTCAGGTTACAGCTTTACCTATGAATACCTGCACTGGCTCTGCTCTGCATCAGCTTCACATTCCTTTCCCTTCACATAGACGCTCAAGAAATGCATAGGGGAAACTGAGGCACACACACACAGTACCCCCACTTCGTCACACCCCCCCACCCCTGTTCTGATGACACCTCTCAGGAGCTCCCAACCCAGCGAGGTGGTCGTCAGGACCCAGCTCCGTGGGGATTCAGTGCTGGGTCCTGGGTGTTGCTTTCCAAGGCTGCTGGTACCTTGGTTCCTTCAGTGCTCAGCACTGCACAGCAAACCCCACTGAGCTGCTGCCTTGCGGGGCTGGAGGGGGCAGAAGCGGGTCATCCGTCTCCCTGGGGCGTAGCTTGTCTCTCAGGGGTGCAGCCCTTTGCACCCACTTTCTCTTGGAAACACTGGCCTGGGGTCTGGCTCCCCGTTCCCTGCCAGCGAGGGCAGAATGGGATCACACAGATCCTGGCCCTGCTCCTGGTATCCTGGTATCCAGCCCCAGGGCAGGCTTCTCCCCCCTCCCTCTCCTTCGTCCGCTGCAGGCCCCGCTGACGATGGATGCGAGTGTCCGTGGGATGCTGAACGTGCTCCCGACGCTCTCCGAGAAGGACAACGGGGCCTTTGTGAACTGGGAAGGGAAAGTTCTTCCCTGGTGAGACGCCCCCGGCCACGCGACAGGAGCCCTGGGCCGTTCCAGTGACCCCCCGTCAGCCGTGCCTGTGTCCTCAATAAACCCACTGCTCTAACGCAACAGTCCTGCCTGACAGCCACAGCCTGGTTTTGTAGCATTTAGTCAGCCTGACAACTGGGCAGGTGCTGACCCCTCTATGGCCAGCAGAGCACAAAGGCCGGACTCCGGACGCTGGGGGCTGTGCCGGTGCCAGGACCGTGGCAGGGGAGATCGGGGCAGCTCAGCATCCAGAGGGCAGCAGGGGCCAGGTTGGGCAAAAGTCAAGCATGGTTTCGGTAACGGGACAGGGAATAGGGAAGAACGGGACCAGAGCAAGGGACCTCAGCCCTCTGGGTCCAGGGCAGGGCACCCACCTAGCGCAACAGTCACCAGGTTTGGATGCCTGGATGCCAAGGTCTTTAATTCCTGAAAAAGAATAAAGTCAATGATTATTGACAGAGTCCCCAGCGACGGTCAGGCCGGGCACAGTCCAGCTCCCTGCTGCTACCCAGGACCAAGTAAATATCTCATTGCTTTGACTCTGCAAAGCTCCCATGGGCAGGGTCCAGCCCTGGCTTTCGGGGTCTGCAGCAGGGTCTGCACCGTGGGTGTTTAAAACACCATCTAGCTTAGTGCAGTCAAATCGGGGACACTCTTCAAGGGACAGACACAAAACAGTGCCGGCGTCACCCACCTGTGCTCCCTGCCCTCTCCCTCAATCTGCTCTGCGTATCCCATGCACAGCCACTCAAATACTGTTGGTCGCCTGTGTCACGGAGTGTGGGGAGCCCGGTCCCTGCACTCCCACTTCCTGGGATTCACAGTGACTCTCTGCCAGCCAGTAGGTTAGAAGGTTTATTTGAGATGACAGGAAAACAATCCAACTCAGAGCTTGTCAGTTCAAACAGGACTCCTTAGTTAGGCCCTTCTGGGGGGGCAGGGAGATGAGACCCCGGATTGGGGCTCCCGCCTCGTCCCCGACATCCTTCCTCAAAAACCTCCACCGAAAAAAACCTGCCCTCTTCCCCCCGGCCACTCCCCCAGCCTTTGTTCAGATCCACACAGGCAGAGCCTCCCCTCCCCTGCCTGGGGTCGGATTACAGCCCAGAGATACCTTCCCTGTCACATCACCCCCCCTCCAGACTGAACTAACCTGGGTCACTCTGGAAGTTCAGGGGTCCCTCTCTGGGACAGCGCGTCCGCTATCATGTTGGTGTCACAGAGCACCCGGGCGATGGTCTGGAACCGCTCCCTAGGAAGCCAGACCGGACTCCGGGTGGAGGGCCCCTTCTCCGTACACAGCCTGTTTCCCAGGCCAGGAGCTTCAGGGGTCCCCACTTCCACCTTCCTGGGTCTGACCCCCGAGCATTCAGCACCTTCTGCCCCTCCGTGTGCATCCTTCCTTTGTCTCTTGTCTAGTTTCCCGGGCTTCAGGTATCACCTGACCTCCCTCCAACAGGTTCAGCTAACCTCCCTCCCCCGCTTGGGGTCAGGTTACAGCTTCACCTATAAATACCTGCAGTGGCTCTGCTTTGCATCAGCTTCACATTCCTTTCCCTTCACATAGATGCTCAAGAAATGCATAGGGGAAACTGAGGCACACACACAGTACTCCCACTTCGTCACAGTTGGCACTTCCCTTCTCATGGACCATGTCCATGTCATAATTCTGCAGGAGCAGACTCCACCTCAGGAGTTTGGCGTTGGCCCCTTTCATCTGGTGCAGCCAGGTCAGGGGAGAGTGGTCAGTGGACACGGTGAAGCGTCGCCCAAATAGATACAGTTGTAGTTTCTTGAGGGCCCACACCATGGCCAGGCATTCCTTCTCGATGGCCGCGTAGTTCTGCTCCCGGGGGAGCAACTTCTTGCTCAGGTACACGATGGGGTGTCTCTCCCCCTTTTCATCCTCCTGCATTAACACCGCCCCCAGCCTCATGTCTGAGGCGTCGGTGAACACCACAAACAGTTTGTCAAAGTCTGGGTTTGCCAGAACCGGGTCACTGACCAGAGCCTCCTTCAGCACACAGAGAGCCCTTTGGCACTGCTCCGTCCAGACCACCTTGTCTGGCTTCCCCTTCTTGCATAGCTCGGTGATGGGGGCGGCTGTGGCGCTGAAGTGGGGCACAAACCTTCGGTAGTACCCCACCATCCCGATGAAGGCTTGGACCTGCTTTTTGGTTCGGGGCACGGGCCAGTCTCTGATCACCTCCACCTTGGCTGGTTCTGGCTTTAGGTGGCCACTCCCCACCTGGTGGCCCAGGTAGGACACTTCAGCCATCCCCACCTTGCACTTCTCTGCCTTTATGGTCAGCCCAGCCTTCTGGAGTCGGTCCAGCACTTGTCCTACGTGGGACACATGGTCCTCCCAGGTTTGGCTAAAGACGCAGATGTCATCAATATACGCTACAGCAAAACTCCCCATCCCCCTCAGGAGCTGATCTACTAGGCGCTGGAAGGTGGCCGGCGCCCCTTTGAGGCCGAAGGGCAGGGTCAGGAACTCATAGAGCCCCAAAGGGGTGATAAAAGGCCGATTTCAGCCTGGCATCTGCATCCAGTGGAACCTGCCAGTAACCCTTTGTAAGATCCATAGTGGTGAGGTAACAAGCTCCCCCCAACTTGTACAGAAGCTCGTCAGGCCTTGGCATGGGGTAGGCATCAGAGACAGTGAGGGCATTGAGCTTTCGATAGTCCACACAGAACCGGATCGACCCGTGCTTTTTGGGGATCAGCACCACCGGTGAGACCCAAGGGCTGGACGATGGCTGGATCACCCCCCAGAGCCAGCATCTCCTGGACCTCCCTCTCCAGGTCCTTGGCAGTGTTCCCTGTGACTCGGAAGGGGGAGCATCATATGGGAGGGGGGGTGTGATCCTGTCTGACTGTGGACAGTCAGATTAGTGCATCCAGGCCGGTTGGAAAACAGTGGTTGGTACAGCTGCAGCACCCCTCTGATCTCAGCTTGCTGGGCACGGGTTAGCTGATCTGAGAGGGGAGCCAGCTCCTGTCTCAGGGAATAGATCCACTAGAGGGTCAGCTCCCTGCTCCTCCCAATGTCCACACACGGCCAACACCACATTCCCCCTGTCATAATAGGGCTTCATCATGTTCACATGGTACACCCGGCGATGGTGGGCCGGGTTAGACAGCTCCACCACATAATTCACCTCATTTAGATGCTTGACAACCTTAAAAGGGCCTTCCCAGGCGGCCTGAAGCTTGTTTTTTCTCACGGGGATAAGAACCATCACCTGATGCCCGGTGGCGTAGGCGCGGGCCTGCGCCGTGCGGTCATACCAGACCTTCTGCTTCCTCTGGGCTCTGGCCAGATTCTCCTTGGCCAGGCCCATGGGCTCAGCAAGTTTCTCTTGGAAGGTCAGGACATACTCCACCACCAATTCTCCCTCGGGGGCAGCCTCCCCCTCCAATTCGTCCCTCATCAGGTCCAGAGCCCCCTTACCCGCCGTCCATATAGCAGTTCGAAAGGCGAAAATCCGGTAGTGGAGGTGGGAAAGCTCTAGACTGAGAGCCCCAGGCTGCTGGGCCTAGCAGAAGGCCCGACCCAGGGTACTGGGGTTGCAGGGGGCAGCCCAGGGCTAGCATTAGGAGCAGCAGGCCAAACCCCCTTGCCGGTGATGAGAGGCCATGATACTGCAGTCTACCTCAGTGAGCGGAGGCAAGTGGTGAGTGGCAGTGGCCCAGTCTGAGGCAAGGTGGGGATAGTGGGTGTAGGGTTCCCTGGGGAGGTGAGACCCCTAGACTTGAGGGGGTTCTGCAGGGGTTCAGCACCCTCAGCTAGAGGGCACCGGGGTCCGGGAGGGACACAGGGCTGGAGTAGGAGCGGGACATCGGCCTGCAGAGGGCGCTCCGGAGGCGGGAGAGCTGATTCCCCAGACGACCAGCAGGAGGCGCCGTGGGGGTGAGTGTCCATGCGCTTACAACCGGCCAATCGCCAACATCCATTCCTTTGTGCTGGGGGTGCTCCCACGGAAAAGCTTTAATCAGAAGCCCGGGGTGTGCCTAGGTGTAGTTTATGTTTCACATAATGTTGATGCACTAACTGTGGACAATGTAAAATTGAGACATAACCGGGGTGGAGTGTGCTGCACAGCCTGGGTTTCGCATGTCCCTGTCCTCATGGGGCAATAAGATGTAGGGACTTGGCCCTGCAGGTTTGTTATGTCTTTTCCGTGTCACACCCCTCTCCACAACCCCTGAAAGCCATTTTTAGGTGCCACTCGGCTCAATCAAGTCAGGGGGGTGGAGAATGAGTTTCATCAGGTTGAATATTAACTTGCCCAAATTCACTTCAGTGAGGGATTGCAAAGCCTGCCCAGTTTCAAACTCACCCCCATGAAATTGCACAAATCCATCCAATCTCCATCCATCTCCTTTTCTGCCCTTCACAGCTCCTCCCTTCTGGGGAGCTTCTCCAACCCATGGTGACTCCCATACCCCCGCAGGGAGTGGCTTCTGTTGACTTGACTCTGCCCAGGGCAGGCTCCAAGCCTAGACTGTAGCCAAGAGTCCTTGGTGTAGAATCAGGGAGCTGGTAACCCCAGGTGCAGCTAGCCCAGCTCTCACTGAGCAGAGACGCTGCCGGCGGGGGCAGAGGCAGGCGAGGGACCATGGCTGGCTTCAATGTCCGCAGCGTTCTGGTGACTGGGGCCAATCGGGGAATCGGCCTGGGGCTTGCCAAGCAGTTTCTGGAGAAATCAAACCCACCCAAGTGGGTCTTTGCGACCTGCCCGGAGCTGGAGGGACCAGAAGCACAGGTGAGAATGGGGTGAAGCGAGACAGAATTAGCTGCACCCGGGGTGTGGGAATGCAAGCGAGAGGCTTCCAGGATCCCAGCACTTGGAGCCAAAAGCAACAGCCCCAAGCAGGAGGGGATTTCAGACTCACACTCCCCAGTGCCGAAGGCAGCCACACTGGCTGGGGACGAGCTGTGCACGGGATATGCAGAGCAGATTGAGGGAGAAGCCGGGGCACAGGTGGGTGACGCCGGAACTGCTCTGTGCCTGTCCCTTGAAGCATTTTACACGCAGTCCATTAGTTTTTTCTCTTCAGTTTCTCTTTTTCAGTGACAAATGCCCAATCCAACCGTGACAGCATCTCTTGGAATAGTAGTAGGTAATTTGGGAAACAGATGCCGGACAAATTCAGCCCTGGTACGAGCAGGCACCTATGAGAAGTGTGTGGTCTTGCACAATGTATGATGCATCATCTCCTTTTGACTGCACTCAGCTAGATGGTGTTTTAAACACCCCCGGTGCAGACCCTGCTGCAGACCCCGAAAGCCAGGGCTGGACCCTGCCCATGGGAGCTTTGCAGCGTCAAAGCAATGAGATATTTACTTGGTGCTGGGTAGCAGCAGGGAGCTGGACTGTGCCCGGCCTGACCGTCGCTGGGGACTCTGTCAATAATCATTGACTTTATTCTTTTTCAGGAATTAAAGACCTTGGCATCCAGGCATCCAAACCTGGTGACTGTTGCGCTAGGTGGGTGCCCTGCCCTGGACCCAGAGGGCTGAGGTCCCTTGCTCTGGTCCCGTTCTTCCCTATTCCCTGTCCCGTTACAGAAACCATGCTTGACTTTTGCCCAACCTGGCCCCTGCTGCCCCCTGGATGCTGAGCTGCCCCGATCTCCCTCGCCAGGGTCCTGGCACCGGCACAGCCCCCAGCGTCCGGAGTCCGGCCTTTGTGCTCTGCTGGCCATAGAGGGGTCAGCACCTGCCCAGTTGTCAGGCTGACTAAATGCTACAAAACCAGGCTGTGGCTGTCAGGCAGGACTGTTGCGTTAGAGCAGTGGGTTTATTGAGGACACAGGCACGGCTGACGGGGGTCACTGGAACGGCCCAGGGCTCCTGTCGCGTGGCCGGGGGCGTCTCACCAGGGAAGAACTTTCCCTTCCCAGTTCACAAAGGCCCCGTTGTCCTTCTCGGAGAGCGTCGGGAGCACGTTCAGCATCCCGCGGACACTCGCATCCACCGTCAGCGGGGCCTGCAGCGGACAAAGGAGAGGGAGGGGGGAGAAGCCTGCCCTGGGGCTGGCCCAGGATACCAGGAGCAGGGCCAGGATCTGTGTGATCCCATTCTGCCCTCGCTGGCAGGGAACGGGGAACCAGGCCCCAGGACAGTGTTTCCAAGAGAAAGTGGGTGCAAAGGGCTGCACCCCAGAGAGACAAGCTACGCCCCAGGGAGATGGATGACCCGCTCCTGCCCCCTCCAGCCCCACAAGGCAGCAGCTCAGTGGAGTTTGCTGTGCAGTGCTGAGCACTGAAGGAACCAAGGTACCAGCAGCCCTGGGAAGCAACGCCCAGGAACCAGCACTGAATCCCCAGGGAGCTGGGTCCTGACGACCACCTCGCTGGGTTGGGAGCTCCTGAGAGGTGTCATCAGTACAGGTGAGGGGGTGATAAGGGAGCAGGCTCCACCGTAACCCTTCCCCCTACGATGAACATCTGCCCATGACATGAGGCTACGACTGGCCTCTCCCAGCGAAGCACCTACCTTGTGGGACGATAAGTTCGCCATGTCCGTCTGCACCCAGCCAGGATGGAGAGCGATGCTCAGGATCCCGTCTTCTCTATACCCCAAGGACTGGCACCTGGTCAGCATGTTCAGAGCAGCCTGCGGGCGAGACAGCAGCGTGTGGGGTGAGCAGGGACCCACCCCCAGGAGAACGGTGAGCAAGGGGGGCAGCTGGTGCAAGCTGCAGTGTGTGATTCTCCCCACGGGGATGATCAGCGTGTTACTGAGTCGCCGCCTCTCACTGCCACGGGCCCACGGGCACGACCCAGAGTCCTGTTCCAAGGCTTGGGCTGTGGGGTCAGGTGACCAGGCATCATGTGACCCGGAGGCCGTGCTTCCCATGAGAGGGAGATCGGCCTGAACACTGGCCTGGCAGGTCAAATCTAGGGGGCAAACCAGGGGGCAAGAAAGACTTTCCTTTCCCCTTTGCTGTAGCAGAACACAGGGAACCAGTGTGAATTCGTGCCCTGCTGGGCGCACCCCCTACCTTGCTGCACCGATAAGAGACACCTTCCCACAACTGCCAGCCAAAGAGATTCGTGATGGAGCCGGCCTCGCTGGAGATGTTCACAATGGCGGCCTTGCTGCAGCTCAGCCCTGGTTGGGGGCTTTCCTGGGCAGCCTTCTTCAACAAGGGCAGGAACGCCTGGCGGGGGGGAGAAAAGAGCACCCAGGGGGGTCACCTTCCTTAGTGGACTCTGACTTGACTTGAAATGGGTCCAGCTTTTGCCCACTGCGGGGCAGCACCACCAGTGACCCCTCTGGTGGGCTCCTCAGCCTGCTGCTGCTGCTCCAAGCGCACTCCCTGCCCCTCCAGTGTGGTCATAGTCTCAGCCCTGGTTTAAAGGCTGATTTCTCCAAGTTGGGGAATCCCATTCTGCCCTCGCTGGCAGGGAACGAGGAGCCAGGTTCCAGGCCAGAGTTTACAACAGAAAGTGGGTGAAAAAGGCTGCACCCCTGAGAGAACCTACACCCGGTGGAGACAGCGCGAGGTCAAGAGAAGAATTCTTCCGTTGCCTGTCGGAGCAGTGGATTTATTACAGCGACCGATGAACCTATTTGGCACCGCTGTGGTGTGTCTAGTGTAGACACAGCCCATCATATGCTGTTTCCCTACCTTAGAACCCTGCACAGAGTATCTTGGAGGATTGTACACACCCTCTAGATCTGGGGCTCTCAAACTGGGGGTCAGGACTCCTGAGGGGGTTACAAAGTTATCGCATGGTGGGGGCACCGTTAAGGTTCCATGGGCAGCCTTAACCTCTGATGAATTGCTCGTCTGGAGTATCTTTCCCAGTCTAGCTGGGGACGCTGATTGTCACATTCTGATTGGCTGGGTTGCACCCATGCACCAGCTCCCAAAGTGACCACTTGTAACCTCCTTCCCGAAAATCGTTTACACTCATCATTGCTCATCCCCTGCCCTACCAGCTGGTGCCTGGAGCCTTAAAACCACTTTAGACCCAGGTTCTAAATGGTCCAAATTGCCACATCCAGTTCCTGACACAAATTGCCTTGAAAGGGGCCGTGGGCCCTGTGGTGCAGCTGAAAAGGCAGCAGCTGGGGGATGAAGGGTCCAGAAAAGCTCAGACAGAAACTAACAAGCAAGAGCTGCATGCGGCACTGGAAGGAGCCCTGGTCTTACTAGGCTTGCTAGCCGTTCTATTGGGACTATTTGTCATAGTGGAAGGATTCAGTGGAGAAGCATCAGCCTCTTTTCTCTAGGGAGATGGCCTCTCCGCGGGGGCTGGGCTCTTGACTCAGACCCCACCGGAGCAGGGTGAGGGGCTCTAGGTCCATTTCTCGGGTGATTAGTCCCATAATGCAGCTGACAGGAACACTGTGATGAAAGCCGCGCCCCAGCCCCAGCCCCACACACGCCAGGTTGGCTCATTGATCCAGGAACCAGAGCCCTGGGGGAAGGTCAGGGTCCTGGCCTAAGCAAAGTCAAACCCCAGTGCAGCCGGGGCCGTGCCTCTGTCGGGGCCCTTACCTGGCTCACCAGGAGAGGCCCCGTCACGTTGGTTGCGTACACCAGGGCCATGTCCTCCGGCGTCTCCGACTCCAGGGTGTTCAGCCTCCCGATCCCAGCATTGTTTATCAACAGATTCAGCCCCGAGCCTTTCAGATGCTCCTCAACTCTGGCAGCTGCTCCCTTGATGCTGGCTGGGTCCGTAACGTCTACAGAGACAGAGCAGGGGGTTCGGGGCCTGGTTCCTCCGCCCGGTAGCTAACCCCTCTCCCGGAGACACGAAGCCCAGGCTGCCCCACAGAGCCAGGCTACCAACTCGGGAGAGGGTGAACACAGCGCGCCAGACCTGGGAGGAGCCATGACAAGGGCAGAGAGTGAACTGGGGGCAGGGGGGCAGGGATCAGCTGGGCGCGTGTAAAGCAGTGTGTGAGTGTTAACGGGGAGGGGGCAGGAGCCTGTTGGAACAACAGGAGCTCCCCATGGGTGAGCAGGGTTTGAAATCTGCCCTCAGCGCTCCGACAGGCTCGTCATCCTCCAGCCTTCGGCGTCCCATGAAAACACCCTGTGGGGAGACGCCCGATGGCCCAGTTGTTTGGCAGCGTTGGAAAGACGCCGATTTTTCCTTTTAAAAAGGGTTTGCAGCATTTTTTTTATCCGAACCATCGGCAGCATTTTGGGGTTACTGGAAAAGCTGGTTCACCAAAAGCGCGCGATGGCCATTTCGACGTCACCGGAAACCTCAGACCAGCCACTCGATTTTCACCCCGAGTGCCGGTGTGACCCGGTGTGTGAAGTCACTACGCCACTCGCTCAGATTTGGCCCCGCTCCCCCCATGTCGGTCATGTGAGCAGCACCCCAAGCATTGGCAGGATGAACCGCCGATCCCAGGCATGGCCAGCTGATGTGCACACTGTAGGGCTATTGCCTGGGCCTGTGGTGCCTCCATGAATCTGGGTCCTGGACATTGGCCTAGTTTGTTAATCTGGCTCTGGCAGGATCCCCAGGCTGGGATTGGTTCCCACTATCCCATCCCGTGAGAGGCATCCCTGAGCCTAGCAGAGCCGTCCAAAGGGCAGCCCCTGTTCATGAAACTGATTCCCCGACTCCAAAGCTTCAACTACCTGAAGGGGGTTCCAACGAGCATGGAGCTCGGCTGTTCTCAGTGGTGGCAGATGACAGAACAAGGAGTAATGGTCTCTAGTTGCAGTGGGGGAGGTTTAGGTTGGATATTAGGAAACACTATTTCCCTAGGAGGGTGGTGAAGCACTGGAATGGGTTCCCTAGGAAGGTGGTGGAATCTCCTTCCTTAGAGGCTTTGAAGGTCAGGTCTGACAAAGCCCTGGCTGGAATGATTTAGTTGGGGTTGGTTCTGCTTTGAGCAGGGGGTTGGACTAGATACCTCCTGAGATCCCTTCCACCCCTAATATTCCATGATTCTATGCGTCTCTGAAAACAAATCTGTCCCAATAGAGGGAGGCCTGTTCAGACGCAAACCAGCCAGACTCATACATGGCACAGGCAGCCCCGGACTCTGAATCAAAATCATCCCTTTCCTGCCAGGCCGGCACGCGGGGCAATCTGCAGATACCGGGAACTTCCTGGGCCCCTCCTGACCAAGCCCGCAGAGCCTGAGTGGGACGTGGGAGACCTGGGAGTAGGTCTGCTGAGATGCCAGGCACCCTCCCCTTCACTAACACCTAGGCAGGACGAACCCGAACAGTGGCTCCTAACAGGGCAAGGAACAGGAACATGGAGACGGGGGGACAGGGAATAGGGAAGAACGGGACCAGAGCAAGGGACCTCAGCCCTCTGAGTCCAGGGCAGGGCACCCACCTAGCACAACAGTCACCAGGTTTGGATGCCTGGATGCCAAGGTCTTTAATTCCTGAAAAAGAATAAAGTCAATGATTATTGACAGAGTCCCCAGCGACGGTCAGGCCGGGCACAGTCCAGCTCCCTCCTGCTACCCAGGACCAAGTAAATATCTCATTGCTTTGACTCTGCAAAGCTCCCATGGGCAGGGTCCAGCCCTGGCTTTCGGGGTCTGCAGCAGGGTCTGCACCTTGGGAGTTTAAAATGCCATCATCAAGCTCAGTGCAGTCAAATCAGGGACACGTTTCCCTGTCCCCTTCAGGGGACAGGCACAAAGCAGTGCCGGCGTCACCCACCTGTGCTCCCTGCCCCCTCCCTCAATCTGCTCTGCGTATCCTGTGCATAGCTCGTCCCCAGCCAGCGGGGCTGCCTTATGCGCCGGGGAGTGTCAGCCTGGAGCGAGTCTGAACTCCCCTCCTGCTTGGGCCTGTTGCTTTTGGCTTCAAGTGCTGGGAGGCTGGAAGCCCCTCGCGTAGATGCCCCCATCCTGGGTGCAGCTAATTCTGTCTCGCTTCACCCCATTCTCACCTGTGCTCCTGGTCCCTCCGGGTCCCGGCAGGTCGCAAAGACCCACTCGGGTGGGTTTGATTTCTCCAGAAACTGCTTGGCAAGCCCCAGGCCGATTCCCCGATTGGCCCCAGTCACCAGAACGCTGCGGACATTGAAGCCAGCCATGGTCCCTCGCCTGCCTCTGCCCCAGCCGGCAGCGTCTCTGCTCAGTGAGAGCTGGGCTAGCTGCACCTGGGGTTACCAGCTCCCTGATTCTACACCAAGGACTCTTGGCTACAGTCTAGGCTTGGAGCCTGCCCTGGGCAGAGTCAAGTCAACAGAAGCCACTCCCTGCGGGGGTATGGGAGTCACCATGGGTTGGAGGAGCTCCCCAGAAGGGAGGAGCTGTGAAGGGCAAAAAAGGAGATGACGGGGGGGAGGCGCATAGGAAGATATGGAGATTGGATGGATTTGTGCAATTTCACTCATTCTCCACCCCCCTGACTTGGTTGAGCCGAGTGGCACCTAGAAATGGCTTTCAGGGGTTGTGGAGCAGCGTGTGACACGGAAATGACCTAACGTACCTGCAGGGCCGAATCCCTACATCTTATTGCCCCATGAGGACGGGGACATGCGAAACCCAGGCTGTGCAGCACACTCCACACCGGTTATGTCTCAATTTTACATTGTCCACAGTTAGCGCATCAACATTATGTGAAACATAAACTACACCCAGCCACATCCCGGGCTTCTGATTAAAGCTTTACCCTGGGAGCACCCCCAGCACAAAAGAATGGACGTTGGCGATTAGCCGGTAAACACTGGAAAGCGCTGGATGTGGTTCCTTCTAATTCTAAGGGCTCATCGAAATGTTAATGTGAATGTAGACATTATACTTGCCAAAGTGCACTCATGTGCTGCACATTAATCATCCGCGCAGACCCTGCTGATGTGCGCCAAAGGAGCTCTAGTGTGCTTGAATGTAGTGCTGTTTGACAAGATGATCTGCTGCGGTTCCCTTCCAACTCTCATATTCTATGATTTTCTAAAATGAAATTAGTGTAAACCCAAGCCCCAAACAGAAGCTCTACTTCTATAACCCAGCACGATCTACTAAGCCAGTGTTTCCCAAACTGGGGTACATGTAGCCCTGGTGGTACACGAAAGGGTTTCAAGGGGTATGCGGTAGAATTTTTTATTTTCCTTTATGGGTTTTTTTTTTAGAACAGAAAACAATTCACTAAAATTTAATATACAAGAATGGTTTACACTTGTACAATAGAAATACACACAGGTTTACATATGTGACGGGGTCAGACCAGAAGGGTATAGGCAAGTGCTGGAAGGCAGGTATGTCAGTCTCAGGATGTGCACCTTTTGGTTACCCAGGAGGTGGGCGGGCCTAAGCCTCCCCCAGCCTGGCTGGAGGGACTCTAGATCCGGGGCCAATTAATTACGGGGGACAACTAATGAAAAAAAGGACAGGGGAGTGCATGAGGGTTACAGGTTCAAAACGAGGGTACAGGATGGGGACACCGAGCAGAGAACCCCGCACAGCGCCCACTGCTCTGCGAAGCTGTCGAGGGAGCCAGTGGACGCTGCCCAGTGGAACTCCGCCCGGATGCGTGAATGGATGAGTGACCTGAAGTAGGCCCCACAGTCGCACTGTACCCCCTCATCCAGCATCCTCCTCCTCGTGTTATAGATGGTGACTCTGGCTTCCTTCCGGGTACCTGAGAAGCTTCCCCAGCAACCAGGCCTGTCTGCTCCTGCAAACAGAGAGACCTTCAGCCTGTGCAGCCTCAGGATGTGCAGGTCCCTGTTCCTTGTATAGCCAAACAAAGGCTACTCCAGGCCACTCAAGACACCTGGGGCCACTCAGGGCTGAAACCAGTTAAAAACCCTCCCAGTTAGTCAGGTGGGGGTGGATGTCAGGATCTGTGAGAGGAGAAGGTGCTGTTGGTGAGACTGAGTGGTAGACAACATATACGCAATGAAGGAGACACTGAGGTAAAGGTGAAGAGGAGTGTGGAGAAGCAGGGATTGCTGTGGGGAAGTAGCCCAGGGAATTGTATTGTATTTAGTGGCTAGAAGGTCAGCCATCTTCACTGATACTGTCAGGGGAAAATTAATGGCACGTCTCTCCCCCTTACCGTACACCCGGACTGTAGTGGCGGCGTTGAGGCAAGGAGCTCACAAGCTGTCAGAGACCATTGAAGAAACACACAACTTAACTTTGATCAAAGAGGAAACTGAGGCACCCTCCTCTTAGTCAAGAAAGGGGGTTGGCAGCAGCTCCGTTTATTATCAGTACCAAGCAGCCTTTTATAGAGTACTAGCATAAGTGCCCGGCGCTGCTCGGATCAGTCGGAGGTGGGGAGGTGGCAGACAGCTGACACCCCCTGACCAACCCCAACACCCACCCCTCACCCACCCCGACACCTTCCCACCCCCCCAAGCAAACCCAACACCCCCATCTCACCCCCCTCCCAAACCCGACGCCCCCACCTCACTCACCGTCCCACCAAACCCAACTCAGATCCGCTCAGGCGGGGAGGGGGCCCAGAGCCGAGGGATTCCGGGGACCTTCGCAGGTGGGGGGGGCACAGAGCTGATGGATTCTGGGGTTCCGTTTGGAGGGGGGAGGGGCAGAGAACTGAGGGATCTCCGTGGTTCCGTTGGAGGGGGGAGGGGCAGTGAGCTGAGTGATCTCCGGGGTTCCGTTGGAGGAGGGAGGGGCAGTGGGCTGAGTGATCTCCGGGGTTCCGTTGGAGGAGGGAGGGGCAGGGAACTGAGGGATCTACGGGGTTCCGTTGGAGGAGGGAGGGGCAGTGAGCTGAGTGATCTCCGTGGTTCCGTTGGAGGGGGGAGGGGCAGAGAACTGAGGGATCTCAGGGGTTCCGTTGGAGGAGGGAGGGGCAGAGAACTGAGGGATCTCCAGGGTTCCGTTGGAGGAGGGAGGGGCAGTGAGCTGAGTGATCTCCAGGGTTCCGTTGGAGGAGGGAGGGGCAGTGAGCTGAGTGATCTCCGGGGTTCCGTTGGAGGAGGGAGGGGCAGAGAACTGAGGGATCTCCGGGGTTCCGTTGGGAGGGGGGAGGGGCAGTGAGCTGAGTGATCTCCGGGGTTCCGTTGGGAGGGGGGAGGGGCAGTGAGCTGAGTGATCTCCGGGGTTCCGTTGGGAGGGGGGAGGGGCAGTGAGCTGAGTGATCTCCGGGGTTCCGTTTGGAGGGGGGAGGGGCAGTGAGCTGAGTGATCTCTGGGGTTCCGTTGGAGGAGGGAGAGGCAGTGAGCTGAGTGATCTCCAGGGTTCCGTTGGAGGGGGGAGGGGCAGTGAGCTGAGTGATCTCCGGGGTTCCGTTGGAGGGGGGAGGGGCAGTGAGCTGAGTGATCTCCGGGGTTCCGTTGGAGCAGGGAGGGGCAGAGAACTGAGGGATCTCCGGGGTTCCGTTGGAGGGGGGAGGGGCAGAGAACTGAGTGATCTCCGGGGTTCCGTTGGGAGGGGGAGGGGCAGTGAGCTGAGTGATCTCCGGGGTTCCGTTGGAGGAGGGAGGGGCAGAGAACTGAGGGATCTCCGGGGTTCCGTTGGAGGAGGGAGGGGCAGAGAACTGAGTGATCTCCGGGGTTCCGTTGGAGGAGGGAGGGGCAGTGAGCTGAGTGATCTCCGGGGTTCCGTTGGAGGAGGGAGGGGCAGTGAGCTGAGTGATCTCCGGGGTTCCGTTGGAGGAGGGAGGGGCAGTGAGCTGAGTGATCTCCGGGGTTCTGTTGGAGGAGGGAGGGGCAGTGAGCTGAGTGATCGCCGGGGTTCCGTTGGAGGAGGGAGGGGCAGTGAGCTGAGTGATCTCCGGGGTTCCGTTGGAGGAGGGAGGGGCAGGGAACTGAGGGATCTACGGGGTTCCGTTGGGAGGGGGGAGGGGCAGGGTACTGAGGGATCTCCGGGGTTCCATTGGGAGGGGGGAGGGGCAGAGAACTGAGGGATCTCCGGGGTTCCGTTGGAGGAGGGAGGGGCAGTGAGCTGAGTGATCTCCGGGGTTCCGTTGGAGGAGGGAGGGGCAGAGAACTGAGGGATCTCCGGGGTTCCGTTGGAGGAGGGAGGGGCAGTGAGCTGAGTGATCTCCGGGGTTCCGTTGGGAGGGGGAGGGGCAGTGATCTGAGTGATCTCCGGGGTTCCGTTGGAGGAGGGAGGGGCAGAGAACTGAGGGATCTCCGGGGTTCCGTTGGAGGAGGGAGGGGCAGGGTACTGAGGGATCTCCGGGGTTCCATTGGGAGGGGGGAGGGGCAGTGAGCTGAGTGATCTCCGGGGTTCTGTTAGGAGGGGGGAGGGGCAGTGAGCTGAGTGATCTCCAGTTTTCCGTTGGGAGGGGGGAGGGGCAGTGAGCTGAGTGATCTCCGGGGTTCCGTTGAAGGAGGGAGGGGCAGTGAGCTGAGTGATCTCCGGGGTTCCGTTGAAGGAGGGAGGGGCAGTGAGCTGAGTGATCTCCGGGGTTCCGTTGAAGGAGGGAGGGGCAGTGAGCTGAATGATCTCCGGGGTTCCGTTGGAGGAGGGAGGGGCAGTGAGCTGAGTGATCTCCGGGGTTCCATTGGAGGAGGGAGGGGCAGAGAACTGAGGGATCTACGGGGTTCCGTTGGGAGGGGGGAGGGGCAGAGAACTGAGGGATCTCCGGGGTTCCGTTGGGAGGGGGAGGGGCAGAGAACGGAGGGATCTCCGGGGTTCCGTTGGGAGGGGGGAGGGGCAGAGAACTGAGGGATCTCCGGGGTTCCATTGGAGGAGGGAGGGGTGAGCTGAGCGAGTGAGGTGTCTGTTGGAGGGGGGTATTATGACATCATCACCACCTAACCGCCCAGCCGATGTCATTGGCCCTGAAAGACTTTCACCCCTGGGGGGCGTCAGAGGTGAGATCCGAAAATTTTTCGACCCTTACCAGCATCTAGACCCCAAGACCCCTCACTGTACCAAATTTCAAGTCTCTGGCTCAAACGGTGCAGGAGGACTTCGCAGTCATACGTACATACATACATACATACATACACCACTTGACTTTTATATATACAGATAGATATTCAAAGGGGAGGGGGACTGGGTGGAGGGAGCGACAGACCTACTTGAAGCATGCGCGTTAGCAAACCCTGACATCAGTCCTAGGTCAGTGCCCTCTTGAGGCACCTGGTGTGGGGACCTTGAGAACGCTTACATGATGCCAACCAGCTTATGAATAGAGTATATTCATTCTCTAGCAAAGTCGTTACATACATAGAATGCAATCTGGAGATACAATACATTCCAGGGACTGAGAAGGTTACCACAACAACCGGGTGTCAAAGCACTATTTCACTGAGCCTCTAAGACTCAAGTGAATGCTTGTACACGCCTTGGGAGTTTAACTATGTGATTGCTGGTGAGGAAGAATACAGGTGGGAAGGAGCGAGGGAAACTGAGTTAGCCCTAACAATTCCCCCCTTTTGCTTCTTGCAAGCAGTGTATGCTGCAAGAAAGCACTAAGGTCTAACCTATTGCTCAGTTGGGTTTTCAGGAAGTGGGGAAAATGAAGGTATTGAAATAAAACATAAACCAAGGAACTTGAGGGCAGTCCCAGCGCGTCATATCTGCAGAAGAGGTAGAGAATGAGGGATAAAATAGCCAAAACAAAGAAACAAGTAGCAAGGGTCAGATACCCCCTTTCAGAACAAGACCTCCACCCCTTATGTGGTCCCACAATGTTTCTCTCATCGCAGGTGTGGTTTCAGGCTGTCCAAAGGGGCGGCAGTCCATGTTTCCTTGGTTCTGGTGTCGTCTGTTTCTGGTTCACCCGGATCGCAGTGGGGTGAACGTGCGGGGCTCCCTTGAAGTCCGACGCCGTCTGCTTCTGGGGAATCTGTTCTCTGGTCAGATTCCCGTGTGCTGAGGGATTCAGGCTGGGTATTAGGACTGTGATCCACTACAGCTGGGTTCACGTGTCCATGGTAGATCCATGCTTTGTGGCCTGGAAACACGGCTGTCTGTGTTGTTAGGAGGACCTGGCGTGGACCCATAAATCGAGGCTGGAGAGAGTCTTCTCGTACGGCTTTCTTGGCCCACACAAAGTCTCCAGGCCTGTATGGATGGATTTGGTCCTCCAATGGCACCGTCTGGGTGAATCGAGCGCGTTGCCACAGAGAGTGAAGATGAGTCTGCAAGGAAAGAAACTGAGAAGCCATTATGTGGTCTCCTCCCCATAATGAAATGGCAGCATGGGGAAGTGGGCCTCCCTTGAAGGGGGGGTGACCATACAACAGCTCAAAAGGGAGAAAGACCCAAAGCCCGAGTAGGGCGAGTACGCAGGTGAAACAAAACAATTGGCAATACCTGAGGCCATTTTAATCCTGTTTCCTGGCACTATTTGGCCAATGTGGTGTTAAGGTCCCTATTTACTCGCTCCACCTTTCCACTAGACTAGATGGAGTGTGGAAAGCGTGTGCAATACCCAGGCCCTGCTCTACACTCCGAAATACTTGGCCTACGAAATGAGGCCCTCTGTCTGAAGCCAGTAGTAAAGGAACTCCACAACGAGGAACAATCTCCTTGAGAAGGATCTTGGCTCCTATCGCAGCAGTACAGTTGGCTGTAGGAAAAGCTTCCACCCACGATGCTAAAGGGCACAATAGGACCAGAAGATGCTTTTTCCTAAATGCCTTTGGCATGTCTGCGAAGTCAATCTGTAGTTGTAGAAAAGGCACAGCTGGAGGCGGACGTCCCCCTAGAAGTTTTCGAAGGGGAGGCAACGGACCGTTGCGTTGACATGTGTTGCAGGCTTTCACTATGGAGGAACAATAAGAGAGAACACCAGGGGCATACCACAATCGAGTGATGACATCCAGTACAGCTGGAGCTCCATAGTGACCCCCTTTGTCATGGTACCATTGAACCGCTACAGGATACATGGAGCGGGGAAGACAGGGTCGTCCATCAGGCATACACCAAGTCCCATCACTAATGGTAGCGCCTAGGTTTTGCCAAGCCTGGAGGTCCTTAGCTGGAATCGATACTGAAGTACCTGCAGGGAGCTGTAACAAAGTCATTATAGGTGGGGCCAAGGGTAGGATGGCTGCTTGTTTGGCAGTAGTGTCAGCAAGGGCATTTCCATGGGTAACTGAAGTATCATCTGTAGAATGGGCTCGGCAGTGAACAACTGCCAAAGCAGATGGTTCCTGGAGCGCTTCCAATAGGTGTTGTATCATTATGAGATGTTGAATAGGTTCACCTACAGCTGTTTGGAAACCCCGGCCCCATAAGCATAGTTACTGTCAGTAAAAAATAGTAACAGTCTTACCTGCAGCCAAGGGACAGGCACGAATCAAGGCATAGAGTTCAGCTGCTTGAGCTCCCCATTGTCCAGGCAAAGCAGCTGACTCCAGCTCAGTCTGTTCTGTAGTAACAGCATATCCAGTAACACGTGTACCTGCACTGTAGAAGGAACTGCCATCTGTGAACAGGGTAAGATCAGACTTTTCCAAGGGCATATCATAAAGCTGATCCCGGATCTGGAGTACACTGGACACAATTGCCACACAGTCATGTTGTTCCTCAGGCTCAGGAAGGTCTGGAAGTAAGGTGGCTGGGTTGAGAATGCCACACTGGTTAAAAATCAGATTGGGCTCTGTCACGGAGCGCCCGGGCGATGGTCTGGAACCGCTCCCTAGGAAGCCAGACCGGACTCCGGGTGAAGGGCCCCTTCTCCGTACACAGCCTGTGTCCCAGGCCAGGAGCTTCAGGGGTACCCACTTCCACCTTCCTGAGTCTGTCCTCGGAGCATTCAGCACCTTCTGCCCCTCCGTGTGCTTCCCCCAGCAAGCCCGTCTGGGCAGGGTCCTGGGGGAGCCCATGGGTTCTGCACCCCAAATCCACAGTCAGATGTGACTCTCAGCCAGCCAGCAGAATAGACGGTTTATTTGAGATGTCAGGAACCATCCAACTCACAGCTTCTCAGTCCAAACAGGGTCCCTCAGATAGGCCTTTCTGGGAAGCCAGGAGGTGAGACCCAGATTCTGGGCTCCTGCTTCTCCCCCAGGTTTATTCGATGACTTCCATCTGGTCCAACACAGACCATGCAGCGAAAGAGCGTGAGCCCTCCGCTGGATCCATTGAAGAAGAGAGAAGCCAGAGAGCGAGTTTGCTTCTCTGCCCTTCCCAGCTCGACCCAGACCCAGACTGACCCACAACCCCCTCTCTAGCCACTTCCTGCTCCTTTGTTCCTTTCCCGGGCTTCAGGTGTTACGTGACCTCCCTCCCCCACCTGGGGTCAGGTTACAGCTTCCAGGGATGCACAGAGGGGAGGGCGTTGCCTCCTTGCTTCCAGCGTTAGCCCCTATCCCTTCACATAGACACTTAAGGAATGCATAGGGGAAACTGAGGCACACACACACACACAGTACTCCCACTTCGTCACAGGCTCTTCTAAGAGCTCTGCTTCCAGTTGTTGCTGACGAAGAGCTGAAAATACTTGAGTAGTCTTTTTCTTCAGCAGTGCTGCTAAAGCATGAGAAGTCCAAACAGTAGTAAAATGTCCAAGAGTTAAACTGTTACTTTTCTGAATTAAAAGGGCTGCAGCTGCATGGGTTCGGGTGCAGGCTGGAGTACCTTGGGCGACCGGATCAATTTGCTGAGAATAAAAGGCAACTGGAAAATGGTGGGGGTCACTTGGGTAAGCACCCCACTGGCTACACCTCCCCACTCATGCACAAAAAGGTGAAAAGGTTTCAAATAGTTGGGGGGGGGAGGCGTAGAGACGTAGATGAGGTTACAGTCTCTTTAAGTATATTGCCAGCTTGTCTCATTTCTGGTGTCCATTGTAGTTGATACAGAGGTTTCCTTAATTCCCTACAAGAGGGCAGCCATGATCTACAGAATGCAAGGACACCCAGGAAACCACGTAATTGTCTCTTAGTCACTGGTAAAGGGTAATCATAAATCATCTTGATACGTACAGGGTCCAGCGTGCAACCCTTATCTTTAATCAAAATCCCAAGTAACGCACTTTTGTAACACCCATCGGATTTTACAGGGGTCTACCTTATGTCCCCGAGCATACAAATAAAGTAGGAGGGTCCTACTGTCTGTTCGGAGAGAGTCACGGTCTTTGTGGCCTAGGAGAATGTCATCTACATATAGAACAAGGATTGATCCAGATGGGCTGACGAAATGCTCCAAGTCCTGGCGTAGACACTGGCTGAAGATTGTAGGACTATCCCGAAAACCTTGTGGCAAACGTTGCCAGACATAACTCTGAATCTTCCCAGGTGAAGCCAAACAGGTACTGTGAATCTCGATGAACTGGGATACTGAAAAAAGCTGATTTCAAGTCAATTACAGTAAACCACTTTGCATCTCAAGGAAGCTGACTGATTACTGTGGTTGGGTCAGGAACCACAGCATGTAAAGGCACAACATATTGATTGACTGCCCGGAGATCCTGCACAAATCTCCAGCAGATGGGGTCCCCCTCCTTCTTTGGAGGTTTTTCACAGGCAAAATAGGGGTGTTACACGGGGTACGTTGTGGCGGTACTAGTTTTTGAGCAATGAACCCCTCGATGATTGGACGAATACCCTTCCTTTCTTCTAATGATAGAGGGTATTGTGGAACTGATCGAGGGGGAAGGGAGGCTTTTACCTGAATCTTCACCCATTCTGCTGACAGCAGCAAGCCTACGTCAGTGTCTGCAAAGCCCCAAAGAGCTGCTGGCAAATCTTGGAGGTCCGGAGGAAGAGAGCTGCTCTCATCCTTCTGTGGTGAAGGAACACCTCCTAAAACTGACATAAACATCCCACCCCTTTTTGGGTACAGGTTAAAGTAGCCTCAAGTTTACATGATAAATCACGTCCCAGTAAAGGAACCGGACAAGCCACAGAGAAAAGAAATCAATGTACACAGATCTTAGGGCAAAAACGTACAGTGAGTGGTACAGTAAACCCAAAAGAACGGGGTTTTCCGTCCACTCCTGTTGCTCTCTGCTTGTCCGCAGACAACCAGGAGGGAGACATGGCAGTTAACATGGAAAAAGTTGCACCAGTGTCCACGAGAAAGGACACAGCAGTGTCCTGAATACACAGGGTTAACCGCGGTTCAGACAGTGGTGGAGAGAGAGAGAAAGGAGAGAACCCAATAAAGTCATGAGAAATAACAGTCCCTCAGCTCGCTCATCCGATGCTGCCAGATACCGTCACTGTGAGTGATATGGCAGCCCCCTATAATGAGCCCAAGCTTGTAGAATGGGCTGGCTCATGTGCGGAGGCATATTCATCCTCCAGTAGGGGTTCGGATTTTAGGGCACAACTGCCCCCTGCCTTCCCCAGGGACACTCTCTTTAACAATGATCCAGCTGGCCACACTGAAAACAGCCGTCATTAACCGGGGAATTCCATTGTCCTCTTCCTCGTCCCTCGGACACCCCCCTCAGAGCCAACAGAACAAACAGAAAATAGCAAAGGCCAATACAGGAATGGTGTGTACTTTTCAGAATTTTGTTTCCTCACATCATGTCTATCAAACTGTGATAGATTTGTATTACTAAAGTTCCTGGGTCTCAGTTGATCAAGCTGAGAGCACAGGATGGCAAGGCAAATCTCTGAAGGGAACGCCTATTACATTCGGAACACTTGTATATTATTCATGGAAACAAATGACACTGTGGCTTGCAGAGCTGGGCTAGTTCTAAGTCTGATCTGTTGACCTTGGATGGAAAACAGCTTCGCCTTATCTCCGTTTTCTAAGCTGTCTTTCACATCATAACTCACTCCTTTAACTCTTTGAGGCTAAACTTTGGATTTTCTGAACTTTATAACCTTGTAGCTTGGAAAGCACTTTGACACATATAACAATTCAAATTCTCTCAATATATATCCATATCCAAACGATACTACCTATTAGCAATACCCATTGGTAAAACAGAGACAGTCTGCACAAGCAAGATTTCTATACTCACATAGTCATCACCAGTCCTTTCGGACAGGGCTTCTAAGAATTTACTGTTTCAATAGCTATCAAGTAATTACCTTCCTCAGGGAAGCTGCCCTCTCCTCCTCCCATTCCGTCTCTCCCCTCCGTCCATGCTCCGACCCGCTCCCGACACATGAGGAGCAAGCAGTAGCCTGATGCTATGGGGGGGGGACACACGGCAGAGCAGGAGGGGGGGGGGCAAGCGGACAGGTCAAAACACCCCAGGGTTTACAACCCTCTCTAAAATAACAAGGAACAGGGAGGGGGGGGGGGCTTATCCCCGGAAGGCATACTGACAGGCACAAATTTAACAGTTTTAGCAGACCTGCTGCTGCGTCTCACATCATCCCTTATTGCGAGTGGCTCTCTTCAATTTGGCTCCTCACTCCTCTTAAGGCAGCCCCACCGAAAGAACCACACGACGGCCGCCTTTCTCGAAGGCTAGGCCACTACTGCAGTAGTCCAGTCCAATGCACCACACACAAGGTACACAACTGTGTCTTAGCCATACCCTGTTGGACTGATAATTCCCTCATTCCACAACTTATACAATAATGCTCATAGGCTTCCCTCAGGGACACCCGTTCCCTGACCCATGGTGTCTGACAGGAGCTCTATCAACTGTCGCTTACCCCAACGTCTGACGGCCTAGACCCCGGTGCCAAAGCGGCTGGGAGAAATCTCCCGTGGCGCTGCCACTTCAGGCACAGAGCATCAATCCCAGTCAGGCGCAGGGGCCGCCAGTGATCCCGGACGAGCCCCCAGGAATGTCAGGGGAAAATTAATGGCACGTCTCTCCCCCTTACCGCACACTCCGGATTGTAGTGGCGGTGTTGAGGCAAGGAGCTCACAAGCTGTCAAAGACCATTGAAGAAACACACAACTTAACTTTGATCAAAGGGGAAACTGAGGCACCCTCCTCTTAGTCAAGAAAGGGGGTTGGCAGCAGCTCCGTTTATTATCAGTACCAAGCAGCCTTTTATAGAGTATATTCAAAGGGAAGGGGGACTGGGTGGAGGGAGGGACAGACCTACTTGAAGCATGCACATTAGCAAACCCTGACATCAGTCCTAGGTCAGTGCCCTCTTGAGGCACCTGGTGTGGGGACCTTGAGAACGCTTACATGATGCCAACCAGCTTATGAATAGAGTATATTTATTCTCTAGCAAAGTCGTTACATACATAGAATGCAATCTGGAGATACAATACATTCCAGGGACTGAGAAGGTTACCACAACAACCGGGTGTCAAAGCACTATTTCACTGAGCCTCTAAGACTCAAACGAATGCTTGTACACGCCTTGGGAGTTTAACTATGTGATTGCTGGTCAGGAAGAATACAGGTGGGAAGGAGCGAGGGAAACTGAGTTAGCCCTAACAATACTATTAGGGTCCCTGGGCTGAAGCCCGGAGTAGAGGGTGGGCCTGGGCTCCCCCCCTTTCTACCTCCCCTAACTAATCACTGGCTTAGGTTGAAAATGACTCAATAGGTTGTGACCTGTTCTCTAAAGAGAGAAGGGAGGGTCACAGTGAGCCTCTGAGACTAGCACAAACCACCTGGAAGTGCGGGACCCACTGGGACAAGGTCAAAGCTTTGCCACAATTGTAATTAATATGATAATGTGTTCAGTAACATCTAAGAGCACAGCAGAGTCAATGCAAACCATGTGCGCGTTACCACAGCTCGGGGAATACACTTGCCTTTGTGGTATGCGCAGAAGTCATATTGACAGACAATAGATAAATGTGAATAACTACTCGTAGTAATCTAAAGATCGTAGCAAGTACATACTTGGTGTGTATTAATATGGAAGGGGACTGTTATCCCCTTACTAACATTCAGGGGGGTGTTTTGGTTGCTAGCTCCCAGTACCAGAAGGGGAAGGGTCCATGGGAAATCAGGACCCTGAGACTGACAGTCCCCAGGGGCGATGGGGAGAGGCCCGCACTCCAGGCCAGCCTGAGTGACAGGGTGGGTGGGCTAATCAATCAGCTCGGGTGTGGACAGGCAGATACAAAGTCCATTGTGTGGCTGATGTCCCTTAATGACCCATCAGCCAGGCCAGCCAAGTTAACAACAGCTTGTCTGAGATTTCACCCAGCAGCCAAGCATCAGTTTGAAGTACAGGCACCATATAGCCAATATTCATAACTTTAGTTTCAAAAAAGATACACACATATTAATGGTATATTCATAATTAGCCCTCCATAACCCCATCATAGACACCTGTTATGACCCCCTTCACATAAGATTTGGTGTCACCATAGGACCTTGGTTGCTCCAATGATCTTTATGATCCCAAATAATTCCTGTTACGTGACACCATCATAGCCTAGTTAAGACATTCTCACCTGTCCTAGCAGTCCTCGAGGCTCAAAGGAACAGACAACACTGTATACTTGAGACAAGCAGGAAGCACACAACAGACACAAGCAAGAGACCATACGGCAGCGGTTCTTAAACTTTTTGAGATTGCGACCCTTTTTTCTGCTCTGGCGGTGTGGTGCGACCCCTCCATGTCCGCCAAAAAGCCGCCGAATGCGGAAATACAGGCGCGGACACTGTGGGCAAAACCTGCATGGAAGGGTCACACCAGTACTTCTGATGCTTCTGCCCACTCCCGCTCGAAGCAGTAGAGTGAAACTAGTGTGATTGTTGCGTTACAGACGTGCCGACTCGTCCCTAAGGTGTGAAGAAACAGTGTTGTAGTAAACTGGTTAGTCTGTAGGCTAAGGTGCCACAAGTATTCCTCGTTTTATTTAGTGGTGTAGCAGTTCATCCACTGACCTGTAGATGGGGCCATGTGCATTGCTAATGAAGAGAGAGCGCTCTGTTCTGGAGCCCGGCTGGGCTCGTTTCTCTCCTGGTACCAAGGTAAAGGAGTCCCAGGGTCAGTGCAGAGAGCAAGAAATGTGGGGGCTTCTCGGGGCTTCGGACAAGATGACTCACTCCAGCCTGGCTCCTTGTGTTTCTGTGTAATCGAAGGCCTACGGTCCAGCAGGCCCTGGGTTCACAAAAGGGCCGGCCCCCGAAACCCGTGGAGCCTAGTATCAGTCCATTTATTACTGCTTTCACAGGTGCATAAGCCAGCCAATCAGAGAAGACCTCAGTAAGAGTACCGCAAACCCACCCCTGCTCTGCTTAGCTAAGAGATACGTGCGTTTCTCAGCACCCCCACAAGCAGCCCGAACTCTACAGTCAGTGTAAATATTGCACTTGGTGTGAACAAAATGGAGCCTTCAGCTGCTAATCTTGGAGAGGGGGAAGTTGTTTTTCCTTGGCAAACTGGCCAATAGTCCTCACAGAGCGCCGGCTACCAGGAGAACTGGTGTGTGCAAAACTCAGCTACTTGTGTGCACGAGCAATAAGGAGCAGCTCAGTTCAAGAAACCCTTGCCCCCTTCCCCCATCACTCACAAAGCGAGGACACTGGGCCAGTTTCCAAGACAAGTTGCTGGTGTTAAGGAAGCAATTTGAACAAAGAATGGCATATCTTCAGATAGGGAAAGAGAGGGCCTGTGTTTTGAACATAAGCAAAGAATGGCATATATTTGATTCCAGGAACTAGAGGCTAATGCAAAAGTGGACAGAGTTAAGCTCCAACTCAAGAGACTGAGGCCTTTTCTACACTACCGGCTGGATCGATGCGTAGAGATCGATCTGCTGGGGATCGATTATTGCGTCTCGTCAGGACACGATAAATCGATCCCCAGAGGCACTCCCGTCGACTCCGGAACTCCAGCTCGCCAAAAGACGCACGGCAGAGTTGACTGGGGAGCCTGCTGCTGACGTGAGAACGGCAGGCACGTCGACCTGTGTGATGCGTTGACTTCAGCTACGGTATTTACGTAGCTGAAGTTGCGTATCTTAGGTCGATCTGCCCCTGCTAGTGTAGATCAGGCCTAAAAGAACTGTAGCATCCTGAAAAGCCAGCTCCTGTCATCAGGGCCGGCTACAGGGGGTACTACGGGTACAGCTGTACCGGGCCCCGGACTTTAGGGGGGCCCCGGTACACAGCAGTACCCATAGTCATCCCCCCTTGTCGCCGGGCCTGGAGAGCGGGGAAGGGGCGGGGAGGCGGCGCGGCTCTCCTCCGGACGAGCGCCCTCGTCCCCGACAGGAGCAGTGAGCCCGGCCGGCGGCAGCGGCGCAGTCCGGGGGAGAAAGTGCGCGCGGGGGGTGGGGGGGAGCAGCAATGGCGGCTCGCGCCGCAGGACCCTGCACTGCCGCCAGCCGCTGTCAGCTGGGGGGGGGGGAGCGCCAGCTGGGCTGGGGGGCCCCCCGGCCGCTGTCAGCTGGGGTGAGGGAAGTGCCAGCTGGGCTGGGGGGCCCCCAAACGATCAGAGTAGGGGGCCCCCAAATTTCTGTCGCCGGCCCTGCCTCTCATCAGCAAAGATGGGGATAGACTCTATCCAGTTTGTAACACTGTTGGTGTACCCTTTGCCTCTAAGCCAGCAGTTCTCAACCTGTGGGTCGCGACTCCTTTGGAGGTCGCCGAGCACTTCCTGAGGGGTCGTGAGCCCCTGTGGCTGCCATGAAACCGCCGAACTGATTATTTCCGAATTCGGCGGCTTTTCGGCGGACATACCCACTCTCCCGATTCTTCGCCGAAGCGCTTGCGAAAGTGGAAGCAATCACTTCGGCAGAGAGTCGGGAGCGATCGGAATGTCCATTGAAAAGCCGCGGAATGCGGAAATAATCAATTCGACGGCTTTCGGCGGACACACAAGGGTCGTGCCAAGAAGCCGCTAGTGAAAAAAGGGTCACGGTTCTCACAAGGTTGAGAACCGCTGCTCTAAGCAGTTGTCTGTGTGTAACCAATTTACCCCAACACTGCCACCTTTTATGTAAATACTTTTACTGTGAGTTCGGGTGAAAGTAACCCCATTACCTGTGCAGAGAATGTGAAGACCAATGGTAAAAGCTGTTTAGGGCAAAGTACAGCTTCTAACATCACTCTTGCGAAAGCAGATCTTGTCAAAGAGGATGATTTACCAGATATGAGTTTACTTTAGCCAGATCCATCTTGAATGGAATGGTGTTAAACATGAAGTTATAGCTGGTGTAAGGAACCCATTGACTGCTTGCATCCGACGAAGTGGGTATTAGCCCACGAAAGCTTATGCTTCAAAACTTTATAGTTAGTCTTTAAGGTGCCACAGGACTTTGTTACCTCTGCTATTCCAGACTAACACGGCTACCTCTCTGATTCTTGACTGGGGATGATATTAAAGCTTTGTCCAGTCAGGTTGATATCATAAATGAGTCACAGAAAAAAAATAATCCTAAACCTTTGTCTATTAGTGGCAAGGACTTGCCTGTGGAGCATTTCTCCGAATGTTTGTCTGAGAAAGATCGCTGTTTACCTGTACAAAGAAGCAGTGCATATGTGGGAGGAATTTCTGAGTGTCCGTCTAATATCTCAGAAGTGAATCTGGCATTTTATAAGGCTCGGGGGAATGTTTCTGTAGAGCAAATTAAAGTTTTCGCCGGGTGCTGTACGCTGAGGTGGAGTGTTTGGTCAGGCTCAACTGGACCCTGACCGAGCCGGTCAGCTTCGGGCGGGGAGTACGGCAGGGGTGCCCCCTCTCGGGCCAGCTGTACGCTCTGGCGATCGAGCCCTTCCTCTGTCTCCTCCGACGGAGGTTGACGGGGTTGGTGCTTCGGGAGCCGGGGCTGCGGCTGGTCCTGTCGGCGTACGCCGACGATGTACTCCTCGTGGTCCAGGACCCGGGCGACCTGGTGCGGGCGGAGGCCTGCCAAGCCGTGTACTCGGCGGCCTCCTCCGCCCGGGTCAACTGGGTCAAGAGCTCTGGCCTGGTGGTCGGGGATGGGTGGCAGGCCAGCTCCCTCCCACCCGCGCTTCAAGCCATTCGGTGGAGCGCAGGTCCGCTGCTCTATCTTGGCGTTTATCTCTCCGCCACGCACCCCTCTCCGCCGGAAAACTGGCAGGATTTGGAGGGCAGGGTGAGTGAGCGGGTGCGGAGGTGGACGGGACTGCTCCGGTGTCTCTCCCTACGTGGGAGGGCGCTGGTTTTGAATCAGCTGGTCCTGTCCATGCTCTGGCACCGGCTCAACACCCTGAGCCCGGCCCCGAGGATCCTGGCCAGACTCCAGAGGCTCGCCCTGGAGTTCTTCTGGCCAGGACTGCACTGGGTCTCTGCAGGGGTTCTGAGTCTTCCCCTGGAGGAAGGAGGACAGGGCCTGGTCTGCTTGCGCAGCCAGGTCCATGTCTTCCGCCTCCAGGCCCTGCAGAGACTCCTTTATGGTGATGGTAGTCCGGCATGGAGAACGTTGGCGCACGCCTTCCTCCGCCGCCTCCGGGGGCTTCGATATGACCGGCAGCTCTTTTTTCTCCACCGGAGGGGTCTTCCATGAGACCTCTCAGAGCTGCCGGCCTTCTACCAGGACCTCCTCCAGACCTGGAAGCTCTTCGGGGCGACCAGGTCCTTTGTGGCCACCGAGGGAGAGGATCTCCTCGCGGAGCCCCTGCTACACAATTCCAGTCTTCGTGTGCAGGTGGCGGAGTCTCCCTCAGTGCGCCGGAGGTTGGTCCTGGGAGAAATCACTAAAGTCGGAGACCTCCTGGACTACGACAGAGGGGACTGGGTGGACCCCCGTGCGCTCGCTCGGCGCATGGGGCTCTCCACCCTTGTGACACCCCTGCGCGTACTCCAGGAGGTGAGGACCGCCCTGTCTCCCGTCTCTCTCGGTTTCCTGCAGCGGGCCCTGAGAGAGGGTTCTCCCCGCCCGCCCCTCACCCCGAGCCCTCCGGAACTGGTACTTGGGCCCCGGCTTCGTGAGCCCTCCCGGCCTCTCCACTCCCACACCCCGAGCCGGCTGCACACCTTGCAGCCGGTCCCATTTCAAACCGCGCTGAGGGAACAGCTGTACACGCTCGTGCTTCACACGGTACGTCTCCTCACCCTCGCGTCCCGCCCCGATACCAAGTGGCGGGACTACCTACCACCGAACGAGGGTGAGCGGCCCCGGTGGGCCACCTTCTATTCCACGCTGATTCCACGGCCCGCCGGGGATATTAGTTGGCGGCTCCTTCATGGAGCCGTGAGCACGGGCGTGTACTATGCGCGGTTCCTCCCCATGCCCGACACCTGCCCCTTCTGCGGCGTGAGGGAGGAACTGGCGCACGCCTACCTCGAGTGCGCCAGGCTGCAGCCCCTATTCCGACTCCTCCAGAACCTCCTATTGAGGTTCTGGCTGCACTTTTCCCCTCACCTTTTTCTTTTTGGACACCAAATCCGTGGCCCCACAAAGTCGTGAGACCTCCTCGTCAACCTCCTCCTGGCGCTTGCCAGAGTCACCATCTATAACACCAGGAGGAGGATGCTGGACGAGGGGGTACAGTGCGACTGTGGGGCCTACTTCAGGTCACTCATCCAGTCACGCATCCGGGCGGAGTTCCACTGGGCAGTGTCCACTGGCTCCCTCGACAGCTTCGCGGAGCAGTGGGCGCTGTGCGGGGTTCTCTGCTCGGTGTCCCCATCCTGTAGCCTCGTTTTGAACCTTTAACCCTCACGCACCCCCCTGTCCTTTTTTCATTAGTTGTCCCCCGTAATTAATTGGCCCCGGGTCTAGTGTCCCTCCCGCCAGGCTGGGGGAGGGACTTTAGTAACGGGCAGGCGTAGGCCCGCCCACCTCCTGGGTAACGAAAAGATGCACATCCTGAGGCGGATATACCTGCCTTCCAGCACTCTCCTATCCCCTTCCGCTCTGACTCCGTCACATATGTAAACCTGTGTGTATTTCTATTGTACAAGTGTAAACCATTCTTGTATATTAAATTATAGTGAATTGTTTTCTGTGCTAAAAAAAACAACCTACCAGAAAGGAATTTGTCCGCGTACCCCTTGAAACCCTTTCGCGTACCACCAGGGCTACATGTACCCCAGTTTGGGAAACACTGGCTTAGTAGATCGTGCTGGGCTATAGAAGTAGAGCTTCTGTTTGGGGCTTGGGTTTACACTCATTTCATTTTAGAAAATCATAGAATATGAGGGTTGGAAGGAACCTCAGGAGATCATCTAGTCCAACCCCCTGCTCAAAGCTGGACCAATCCCCAATTAAATCATCCAACAGAATCCATCCCCTCCCCACCCCAAGAACTGGGCTCACAAACTTGGCTTTAGCAGGCCAACGCTCAAACCACTGAGCTCTCCCTCCCACTTTTGAGTGTGTCGGAAGTGTCCAAAAATCAGGGGATTGGGGCTTTCTCTGTGTGTTCACTCTAATGAGTAACACACAGCAGGACAGATGGGAATGACTAATCTCTCTGTAATAGTCCTGTGTGCACTCTCCGTAATAGTGCACTCTCCGTAATAGTGCACTCTCCGTAATAGTCCTGTGTGCACTGGACACTAACGCTGTTAGTTTACATTCCTGCACCGTGTCGACGAGCCCTTGGAAATAGAAGGAACCACGTCCGGCGCTCTCCAGTGTTTACCGGCTAATCGCCAACGTTCATTCTTTTCTGCTGGGGGTGCTCCCAGGGTAAAGCCTTAATCAGAAGCCCGGGATGTGCCTGGGTGTAGTTTATGTTTCACATAATGTTGATGCGCTAACTGTGGACAATGTAAAATTGAGACATAACCGGTGTGGAGTGTGCTGCACAGCCTGGGTTTCGCATGTCCCCGTCCTCATGGGGCAATAAGATGTAGGGATTCGGCCCTGCAGGTACGTTAGGTCATTTCCATGTCACACCCCCCTCCACAACCCCTGAAAGCCATTTCTAGGTGCCACTCGGCTCAACCAAGTCAGGGGGGTGGAGAATGAGTTTCACCATGTTGAATATTAACTTGTCCGAATTCGTATCACTTCAGAGCGAGATTGCAAACCCTGCCCAGTTTAAAGGTCACCCCATGAAATTGCACAAATCCATCCAATCTCCATATCTTCCTATCCGCCTCGCCCGTCATCTCCTTTTCTGCCCTTCACAGCTCCTCCCTTCTGGGGAGTTCTCCAACCCATGGTGACTCCCATACCCCCGCAGGGAGTGGCTTCTGTTGACTTGACTCTGCCCAGGGCAGGCTCCAAGCCTAGACTGTAGCCAAGAGTCCTTGGTGTAGAATCAGGGAGCTGGTAACCCCAGGTGCCGCTAGCCCAGCTCTCACTGAGCAGAGACGCTGCCAGCTGGGGCAGAGGCAGGCGAGGGATCATGGCTGGCTTCAACGTCCGCAGCGTTCTGATGACTGGGGCCAATCGGGGAATCGGCCTGGGGCTTGCCAAGCAGTTTCTGAAGAAATCAAACCCACCCGAGTGGGTCTTTGCGACCTGCCGGGACCCGGAGGGACCACGAGCACAGGTGAGAATGGGGTGAAGCGAGACAGAATTAGCTGCACCCAGGGTGGGGGCATCTACGCGAGGGGCTTCCAGCCTCCCAGCACTTGAAGCCAAAAGCAACAGGCCCAAGCAGGAGGGGAGTTCAGACTCGCTCCAGGCTGACACTCCCCGGCGCATAAGGCAGCCCCGCTGGCTGGGGACGAGCTATGCACGGGATACGCAGAGCAGATTGAGGGCGAGGGCAGGGGCACAGGGGGGTGACGCCGGCACTGCTTTGTGCCTGTCCCTTGAAGGGGACAGGGAAACGTGTCTCTGATTTGACTCCACTCAGCTAGATGATGGTGTTTTAAACTCCCACGGTGCAGACCCTGCTGCAGACCCCGAAAGCCAGGGCTGGACCCTGCCCATGGGAGCTTTGCAGAGTCAAAGCAATGAGATATTTACTTGGTGCTGGGTAGCAGCAGGGAGCTGGACTGTGCCCGGCCTGACCGTCGCTGGGGCCTCTGTCAATAATCTTTGACTTTATTCTTTTTCAGGAATTAAAGACCTTGGCATCCAGGCATCCAAACCTGGTGACTGTTGTGCTAGGTGGGTGCCCTGCCCTGGACCCAGAGAGCTGAGGTCCCTTGCTCTGGGTCCTGTTCTTCCCTATTCCCTGTCACCCCATCTCCATCTGTCACGGAGTGTGGGGGAGTCCGGTCCCTGCACCCCCCACTTCCTGGGGTTCACAGTGACTCTCAGCCAGCCAGTAGATTAGAAGGTTTATTCGAGATGACAGGAATGCAATCCAATTCAGAGCTTGTTAGTACAAACAGGACGCCTTAGTTAGGCCCTTCTAGGGGGCAGGGAGTTGAGACCCCAGATTGGGGCTCCCACCTCGTCCCCAGCCTTCTTTCTCCCAACCTCTGTCCTCCCACACTCCACAGACCAAACTGTTCCCTGCTCCCTCCTGCCGGCCCCTCCCCCCAGCCTTTTCAGATTCACACAGGCAAAGACTCACCTCCCCCGACTGGGGTCAGGTTACAGCCCAGAATTACCTTGCCCGTAACATCACCCCCCCCCCTTCCAGACTGAACGAACCTGGGTCACTCTGACCAGTGACCTGGGGAAGTTCAGGGGTCCCTCTCAAGGACAATGCGTCCACTATCATGTTGGCACTTCCCTTCACATGGACCACATGGTGATGGTGGACAGTCAGATTAGTGCGTCCAGGCCGGTTGGAAAACAGTGGTTGGTACAGCTGCAGCACCCCTCTGATCTCAGCTTGCTGGGCACGGGTTAGCTGATCGGAGAGGGGAATTGTTTCCAGGGGGGAGCCAGCTCCTGTCTCAGGGAATAGATCCACTAGAGGGTCAGCTCCCTGCTCCTCCCAATGTCTACACACGGCCAACACCACATTCCCCCTGTCATTATAGGGCTTCATCATGTTCACATGGTACACCCGGTGATGGTGGGCCCGGTTAGACAGCTCCACCACATAGTTCACCTCATTTAGTTGCTTGACAACCTTAAAAGGGCCTTCCCAGGCGGCCTGAAGCCTGTTTTTTCTCACGGGGATGAGAACCATCACCTGATCCCCGGTGGCGTAGGCGCGGGCCCGCGCCGCGCGGTCATACCAGACCTTCTGCTTCCTCTGGGCTCTGGCCAGATTCTCCTTGGTTCTTCCCTGGTGAGACGCCAGCTCCTGGTTCTCCTTGGTTCTTCCCTGGTGAGACGCCCCCGGCCACGCGACAGGAGCCCTGGGCCGTTCCAGTGACCCCCCGTCAGCCGTGCCTGTGTCCTCAATAAACCCACTGCTCTAACGCAACAGTCCTGCCTGACAGCCACAGCCTGGTTTTGTAGCATTTAGTCAGCCTGACAACTGGGCAGGTGCTGACCCCTCTATGGCCAGCAGAGCACAAAGGCCGGACTCCGAACGCTGGGGGCTGTGCCGGTGCCAGGACCGTGGCAGGGGAGATCGGGGCAGCTCAGCATCCAGGGGGCAGCAGGGGCCAGGTTGGGCAAAAGTCAAGCATGGTTTCTGTAACGGGACAGGGAATAGGGAAGAACGGGACCAGAGCAAGGGACCTCAGCCCTCTGGGTCCAGGGCAGGGCACCCACCTAGCACAACAGTCACCAGGTTTTGATGCCAGTGCAGACGTCACCCCCCTGTGCTCCCTGCCCTCTCCCTCAATCTGCTCTGCATTACCCGTGCACACCATTCAAATAATGTTGGTCGCCTGTGTCACGGAGTATGGGGGAGCCCGGTCCCTGCACCCCCACTTCCTGGGATTCACAGTGACTCTCTGCCAGCCAGTAGATTAGAAGGTTTATTTGAGATGACAGGAACACCATCCAACTCAGAGCTTCTCAGTACAAACAGGACTCTTTAGTTAGGCCCTTCTGGGGGGGCAGGGAGATGAGACCCCAGATTGGGGCTCCCGCCTCGTCCCCGACATCCTTCCTCAAAAACCTCCACGGAAAAAACCTGCCCTCTTCCCCCCGGCCCCTCCCCCAGCCTTTGTTCAGATACACACAGGCAGAGCCTCCCCTCCCCTGCCTGGGGTCAGATTACAGCCCAGAGATACCTTCCCTGTCACATCACCCCCCCTTTAGAACTGAACTAAGCGGGGTCACTCTGACCAGTGACCTGGGGAAGTTCAGGGGTCCCTCTCCGGGACAGCGCGTCCGCTATCATGTTGGCACTTCCCTTCACATGGACCACGTCCATGTCGTAATCCTGCAGGAGCAGACTCCACCTCAGGAGCTTGGCGTTGGCCCCTTTCATCTGGTGCAGCCAGGTCAGGGGAGAGTGGTCGGTGGACACAGTGAAGCGTCGCCCAAATAGATACGGTTGTAGTTTCTTGAGGGCCCACACCATGGCCAGGCATTCCTTCTCGATGGCCACGTAGTTCTGCTCCTGGGGGAGCCAACTTCTTGCTCAGGTACACGATGGGGTGTCTCTCCCCCTTTTCATCCTCCTGCATTAACTCCGCCCCCAGCCCCACGTCTGAGGCGTCGGTGAATACCACGAATGGCTTGTCAAAGTCCGGGTTTGCTAGAACCGGGCCGCTGACCAGAGCCTCCTTCAGCACACAGAGTGCCCTCTGGCACTGCTCAGTCCAGACCACCTTGTCTGGCTTCCCCTTCTTACATAGCTCGGTGATGGGGGCGGCTGTGGCGCTGAAGTGGGGCACAAACCTTCGGTAGTACCCCACCATCCCAATGAAGGCTTGGACCTACTTTTTGGTTTGGGGCACGGGCCGGTCTCTGATCGCCTCCACCTTGGCTGGTTCTGGCTTTAGGGGGCCGCTCCCCACCCGGTGGCCCAGGTAGGACACTTCAGCCATCCCCACCTTGCACTTCTCTGCCTTTATGGTCAGCCCAGCCTTCTGGAGTTGGTCCAACACTTGTCCCACCTGGGACACATGGTCCTCCCAGGTCTGGATAAAGACACAGATGTCATCAATATACACTACAGCAAAACTCTCCATCCCCCTCAGGAGCTGATCTACTAGGCGCTGGAAGGTGGCCGGCGCCCCTTTGAGGCCGAAGGGCAGGGTCAGGAACTCATAGAGCCCCAGAGGGGTGATAAAGGCCGATTTCAGCCTGGCATCTGCATCCAGTGGCACCTGCCAGTAACCCTTTGTAAGATCCATAGTGGTGAGGTAACAAGCTCCCCCCAACTTGTCTAGGAGCTCGTCAGGCCTTGGCATGGGGTAGGCATCAGAGACAGTGAGAGCATTGAGCTTTCGATAGTCCACACAGAACCGGATGACCCGTCCTTTTTGGGGATCAGCACCACCGGCGAGGCCCAAGGGCTGGACGATGGCTGGATCACCCCCAGAGCCAGCATCTCCCGGATCTCCCTCTCCAGGTCCTTGGCAGTGTTCCCTGTGACTCGGAACGGGGAGCATCTTATAGGCGGGTGCGATCCTGTCTGCACCCGGTGGACCGTTAGATTAGTATGTCCAGGCCAGTTGGAAAACAGTGGTTGGTACAGCTGCAGCACCCCTCTGATCTCAGCTTGCTGGGCAGGGGATAGCTGATCTGAGAGGGGAATTGTTTCCAGGGGAGCACCAGCTCCTGTCTCAGGGAATAGATCCACTAGATTAGATACTCTAGAGGGTCAGCTCCCTGCTCCTCCCAATGTCCAGGGCTTCATCATGTTCACATGGTACACCTGGCGATGGTGCGCCCGGTTAGACAGCTCCACCACATAATTCACCTCATTTAGATGCTTGACAACCTTAAAAGGGCCTTCCCAGGCGGCCTGTAGATTGTTTTTTCTCACCGGGATGAGAACCATCACCTGATGCCCGGTGGCGTAGGCGCGGGCCCGCGCCGTGCGGTCATACCAGACCTTCTGCTTCCTCTGGGCTCTGGCCAGATTCTCCTTGGCCAGGCCCATGAGCTCAGCAAGTTTTTCTTGGAAGGTCAGGACATACTCCACCACCGATTCTCCCTCGGGAGCAGCCTCCCCCTCCAATTCGTCCCTCATCAGGTCCAGAGCCCCCTTACCCGCCGTCCATATAGCAGTTCGAAAGGCGAAAATCCGGTAGTGGAGGTGGGGAAGCTCTAGCCTGAGAGCTCCAGGCTGCTGGGCCTGACAGCAGGCCCGACCTGGGGTACTGGGGTTGAAGGGGGCAGCCCAGGGCTAGCATTAGGAGCAGCAGGCCAAACCCCCTTGCCGGTGATGAGAGGCCATGATACTGCAGTCTACCTCAGTGAGCGGAGGCAAATGGTGACTGGCAGTGGCCAAGTCTGAGGCAAGGTGGGGATAGTGGGTGTAGGGTTCCCTGGGGAGGTGAGACCCCTGGACTTGAGGGGGTTCTGCAGGGGTTCAGCACCCTCAGCTAGAGGGCACCGGGGTCCGGGAGGGACACAGGGCTGGAGTAGGAGCGGGACATCGGCCTGCAGAGGGTGCTCCGGAGGCGGGAGAGCTGATTCCCCAGACGACCAGCAGGAGGCGCCGTGGGGGTGAGTGCCCGTGCGCTTAGAACTGGCCAATCGCCAACGTCCATTCTTTTGTGCTGGGGGTGCTCCCAGGGTAAAGCCTTAATCAGAAGCCCGGGGTGTGCCTGGGTGTAGTTTATGTTTCACATAATGTTGATGCGCTAACTGTGGACAATGTAAAATTAAGACATAACCGGTGTGGAGTGTGCTGCACAGCCTGGGTTTCGCATGTCCCCGTCCTCATGGGGCAATAAGATGTAGGGACTCGAGGTACGTTAGGTCATTTCCGTGTCACACCCCCCTCCACAATCCCTGAAAGCCATTTCTAGGTGCCACTCGGCTCAACCAAGTCAGGGGGGTGGAGAATGAGTTTCACGAGGTTGAATATTAACTTGCCCAAATTCACTTCAGTGAGAGATTGCAAAACCTGCCCAGTTTCCAGCTCACCCCCATGAAATTGCACAAATCCATCCAATCTCCATATCTTCCTATCAGCCTCCCCCTCCCCATCATCTCCTTTTCTGCCCTTCACAGCTCCTCCCTTCTGGGGAGCTCCTCCAACCCATGGTGACTCCCATACCCCCGCAGGGAGTGGCTTCTGTTGACTTGACTCTGCCCAGGGCAGGCTCCAGGCCTAGACTGTAGCCAAGAGTCCTTGATGTAGAATCAGGGAGCTGGTAACCCCAGGTGCAGCTAGCCCAGCTCTCACTGAGCAGAGACACTGCCGGCTGGGGCAGAGGCAGGCGAGGGACCATGGCTGGCTTCAACGTCCGCAGCGTTCTGGTGACTGGGGCCAATCAGGGAATCGGCCTGGGGCTTGCCAAGCAGTTTCTGGAGAAATCAAACCCACCCGAGTGGGTCTTTGCGACCTGCCGGGACCTGGAGCACAGGTGAGAATGGGGTGAAGCGAGACAGAATTAGCTGCACCCGGGGTGTGGGAATGTAAGCGAGAGGCTTCCAGCCTCCCAGCACTTGGAGCCAAAAGCAACAGCCCCAAGCAGGAGGGGATTTCAGACTCACACTCCCCCGCGCCGAAGGCAGCGACGCTGGCTGGGGACGAGCAGTACACGGGATATGCAGAGCAGATTGAGGGAGAAGCCGGGGCACAGGTGGGTGACGCCGGAACTGCTCTGTGCCTGTCCCTTGAAGCATTTTACACACAGTCTATTAGTTTTTTCTTTTCAGTTTCTCTTTTTCAGTGACAAATGCCCAATCCAACCGTGACAGCATCTCTTGGAATGGTAGTAGGTAATTTGGGACACAGACGCTGGACAAATTCAGCCCTGAAAGAAGCTGGCACCTATGAGAAGTGTGTGGTCTTGCACAATGTATGATGCATCATCTCCTTTTGACTGCACTCAGCTAGATGGTGTTTTAAACGCCCACGGTGCAGACCCTGCTGCAGACCCCGAAAGCCAGGGCTGGACCCTGCCCATGGGAGCTTTGCAGAGTCAAAGCAATGAGATATTTACTTGGTCCTGGGTAGCAGCAGGGAGCTGGACTGTGCCCGGCCTGACCGTCGCTGGGGACTCTGTCAATAATCATTGACTTTATTCTTTTTCAGGAATTAAAGACCTTGGCATCCAGGCATCCAAACCTGGTGACTGTTGTGCTAGGTGGGTGCCCTGCCCTGGACCCAGAGGGCTGAGGTCCCTTGCTCTGGTCCTGTTCTTCCCTATTCCCTGTCCCCCCGTCTCCATGTTCCTGTTCCTTTCCTTGTTAGGAGCCACTGTTCGGGTTCGTCCTGCCTAGGTGTTAGTGAAGGGGAGGGTGCCTGGCACCACCCATCTCAGCAGAGCGACTCCCAGGTCTCCCACGTCCCACTCAGGCTCTGCGGGCTTGGTCAGGAGGGGCCCAGGAAGTTCCCGGTATCTGCAGATTGCCCCGCGTGCCGGCCAGGCAGGGAAGGGATGATTTTGATTCAGAGTCTGGGGCTGCCTGTGCCATGTATGAGCCTGGCTGGTTTGGGTCTGAACAGGCCTCCCTCTATTGGGACAGATTTGTTTTCAGAGACACATAGAACCATGGAATATTAGGGGTGGACGGGACCTCAGGAGGTATCTAGTCCAACCCCCTGCTCAAAGCAGGACCAACCCCAACTAAAATCATCCCAGCCAGGGCTTTGTCAGACCTGACCTTAAAAACCTCTAAGGAAGGAGATTCCACCACCTCCCTAGGGAACCCATCCCAGTGCTTCACCACCCTCCTAGGGAAATAGTGTTTCCTAATATCAACCTAAACCTCCCCCACTGCAACTAGAGACCATTACTCCTTGTTCTGTCATCTGCCATCACTGAGAACAGCTGAGCTCCATCCTCGTTGGAACCCCCTTCAGGTAGTTGAGGCTTTAGAGTCGGGGAATCAGTTTCATGAACAGGGGCTGCCCTCTGGACGGCTCTGCTAGGCTCAGGGATGCCTCTCACGGGATGGGATAGTGGGAACCAATCCCAGCCTAGGGATCCTGCCAGGGCCAGATTAACAAACTAGGCCAATGTCCAGGACCCAAATTCATGGGGGCACCCCAGGCCCAGGCAATAGCCCTACAGTGTGCACATCAGCTGGCCATGCCTGGGATCGGCGCCTCATCCTGCCAATGCTTGGGGTGCTGCTCACATGACCGACATGGGGGGAGCGGGGCCAAATCTGAGCGAGTGGCGTAGTGACTTCGCACATCGGGTCACACCCGCACCCAGGGTGAAAATCGAAAATCGAGTGGCTGGTCTGAGGTTTCCGGTGACGTCGAAATGGCCATCGCGCGCTTTTGGTGAACCAGCTTTTCCAGTAACCCCAAAATGCTGCCGATGGTTCGGATAAAAAAAATGCTGCAAACCCTTTTTAAAAGGAAAAATCGGCATCTTTCAAACGCTGCCAAACAACTGGGCCATCGGGCGTCTCCCCACAGGGTGTTTTCATGGGACCCCGAAGGCTGGAGGAGGACGAGCCTGTCGGAGCGCTGAAGGCAGATTTCAAACCCTGCTCACCCGTGGGAGGCACCTGTTGTTCCAAAAGGCTCCTGCCCCCTCCCCGTTAACACTCACACACTGCTTTACACACACCCTGCCCCCTCCCCGTTAACACTCACACTGCCACACTGCTTTACACACGCCCAGCTGATCCCTGCCCCCCGCCCCCCAGTTCACTCTCTGCCCTCGTCATGGCTCCTCCCAGGTCTGGCGCGCTGTGTTCACCCTCTCCCGAGTTGGTAGCCTGGCTCTGTGGGGCAGCCTGGGCTTCGTGTCTCCGGGAGAGGGGTTAGCATAAAGGCCCCGGACTTCAGGGGGGCCCGGTACACAGCTCTACTCGTAGTCGTCCCCCCTGGGCACCGCACCGCATTTCCCCGGCTGTGTCCGGCGCCGCGGCCGGCTGCCTCCCGAGCTCTTCAGCCGCTGCTCATACCATGCCCCCACAGGAGCCGCCCCGAGGCACCCCCGGCTCCATTGCCTCCCCCGCCCGGCGGCTGCAGAGGACGGCACCCCCGGCTGCAGCGCTTCCCTCGCCCACCTGCAAGAGCCAGGCCAGGACTTGGCGAGAGGGCGGGGGGCCCCCAAACGCCCAAAATTTCTGTCACCGGCCCTGCCTGCCCTCTCCCCGTTAACACTCACACTGCCACACTGCTTTACACACGCCCAGCTGATCCCTGCCCCCCTGCCCCCAGTTCACTCTCTGCCCTTGTCATGGCTCCCAGGTCTGGCGCGCTGTGTTCACCCTCTCCCGAGTTGGTAGCCTGGCTCTGTGGGGCAGCCTGGGCTTCGTGTCTCCGGGAGAGGGGTTAGCTACCGGGCGGAGGAACCAGGCCCCGAACCCCCTGCTCTGTCTCTGTAGAAGTTACGGACCCGGCCAGCATCAAGGCAGCAGCTGCCAGAGTTGAGGAGCATCTGAAAGGCTCGGGGCTGAATCTGTTGATAAACAACGCTGGGATTGTGAGGCTGAGCACCCTGGAGTCGGAGACGCCGGAGGACATGGCCCTGGTGTACGCAACCAACGTGACGGGGCCTCTCCTGGTGAGCCAGGTAAGGGCCCCGACAGAGGCACGGCCCCGGCTGCACTGGGGTTTGACTTTGCTTAGGCCAGGACCCTGCCCTTCCCCCAGGGCTCTGGTTCCCGGTTCAATGAGCCAACCTGGCGTGTGTGGGGCTAGGGCTGGGGCGCGGCTTTCATCACAGTGTTCCTGTCAGGTGCATTATGGGACTAATCACCCGAGAAATGGACCTAGAGCCCCTCACCCTGCTCCGGTGGGGGTCTGAGTCAAGAGTCCAGCCCCCGCGGAGAGGCCATCTCCCTAGAGAAAAGAGGCTGATGCTTCTCCACTGTATCCTTCCACTATGACAAATAGTCCCAATAGAACGGCTAGCAAGCCTAGTAGGACCAGGGCTCCTTCCAGTGCCGCATGCGGCTCTTGCTTGTTACTTTCTGTCTGAACTGCTCTGGACCCTTCATCACCTGCACCACAGGGCCCACGGCCCCTTTCAAGGCACTTTGTGTCACGAACTGGATATGGCAAATTGGACCATTTAGAACCTGGGTCTAAAGTGGTTTTAAGGCTCCGGGCATCAGCTGGTAGGGCAGGGGCCGAGCAGTGATGAGTGTAAACGATTTTCAGGAAGGAGGTTACAACTGGGTTCATCCGTCGCTGTAATAAATCCACTGCTCCGACAGGCAACGGAAGAATTCTTCTCTTGACCTCGCGCTGTCTCCACCGGGTGTAGGTTCTCTCAGGGGTGCAGCCTTTTGCACCCACTTTCTGTTGTAAACTCTGGCCTGGGACCTGGCTCCTCGTTCCCTGCCAGCGAGGGCAGAATGGGATTCCCCAGCTCGGAGAAATCAGCCTTTAAACCAGGGCTGAGGCTATGACCACACTGGAGGGGCAGGGAGTGCGCTTGGAGCAGCAGCAGCAGGCTGAGGGGCCCACCAGAGGGGTCACTGGTGGTGCTGCCCCGCAGTGGGCAAAAGCTGGACCCATTTCAAGTCAAGTCAGAGTCCACTAAGGAAGGTGACCCCCTGGGTGCTCTTTTCTCCCCCCCGCCAGGCGTTCCTGCCCTTGCTGAAGAAGGCTGCCCAGGGAAGCCCCCAACCAGGGCTGAGCTGCAGCAAGGCCGCCATTGTGAACATCTCCAGTGAGGGCAGCTCCATCACGAATCTCTTTGGCTGGGAGTTGGGGCAAGTTCCCTCTTATCGGTGCAGCAAGGTAGGGGGTGCGTCCAGCAGGGCACGAATTCACACTGGTTCCCTGTGTTCCGCTACAGCAAAGGGGAAAGGAAAGTCTTTCTTGCCCCCTGGTTTGCCCCCTAGATTTGACCTGCCAGGCCAGTGTTCAGGCCGATCTCCCTCTCATGGGAAGCATGGCCTCCGGGTCACATGATGCCTGGTCACCTGACCCCACAGCCCAAGCTCTGGAACAGGACTCTGGGTCGTGCCCGTGGGCCCGTGGCAGTGAGAGGCGGCGACTCAGTAACACGCTGATCATCCCCGTGGCGAGAATCACACACTGCAGCTTGCACCAGCTGCCCCCCTTGCTCACCGTTCTCCTGGGGGTGGGTCCCTGCTCACCCCACATGCTGCTGTCTCACCCGCAGGCTGCTCTGAACATGCTCACCAGGTGCCAGTCCTTGGGGTATAGAGAAGACGGGATCCTGAGCATCGCTGTCCATCCTGGCTGGGTGCAGACGGACATGGGAAACTCATCGTCCCACAAGGTAGGTGCTTCGCTGGGAGAGGCCAGTCGTAGCCTCATGTCATGGGCAGATGTTCATCGTAGGGGGAAGGGTTACGCTGGAGCCTGCTCCCGAATCACCCCCTCACCTGTACTGATGACACCTCTCAGGAGCTCCCAACCCAGCGGGGTGGTCGTCAGGACCCAGCTCCCTGGGGATTCAGTGCTGGGTCCTGGGCGTTGCTTTCCAAGGCTGCTGGTACCTTGGTTCCTTCAGTGCTCAGCACTGCACAGCAAACCCCACTGAGCTACTGCCTTTCGGGCGCTGGAGGGGGCACGAGCGGGTCATCCGTCTCCCTGGGGCGTAGCTTGTCTCTCAGGGGTGCAGCCCTTTGCACCCACTTTCTCTTGGAAACACTGGCCTGGGGCCTGGCTCCCCGTTCCCTGCCAGCGAGGGCAGAATGGGATCACGCAGATCCTGGCCCTGCTTCTGGTATCCTGGGCCAGCCCCAGGGCAGGCTTCTCCCCCTCCCTCTCCTTCGTCCGCTGCAGGCCCCGCTGACGATGGATGCGAGTGTCCGCGGGATGCTGAACGTGCTCCCGACGCTCTCCGAGAAGGACAACGGGGCCTTTGTGAACTGGGAAGGGAAAGTTCTTCCCTGGTGAGACGCCCCCGGCCACGCGACAGGAGCCCTGGGCCGTTCCAGTGACCCCCCATCAGCCGTGCCTGTGTCCTCAATAAACCCACTGCTCTAACGCAACAGCCCTGCCTGACAGCCACAGCCTGGTTTTGTAGCATTTAGTCAGCCTGACAACTGGGCAGGTGCTGACCCCTCTATGGCCAGCAGAGCACAAAGGCCGGACTCCGGACGCTGGGGGCTGTGCCGGTGCCAGGACCGTGGCAGGGGAGATCGGGGCAGCTCAGCATCCAGGGGGCAGCAGGGGCCAGGTTGGGCAAAAGTCAAGCATGGTTTCTGTAACGGGACAGGGAATAGGGAAGAACGGGACCAGAGCAAGGGACCTCAGCCCTCTGCGTCCAGGGCAGGGCACCCACCTAGCGCAACAGTCACCAGGTTTGGATGCCAGTGCAGACATCACCCCCCTGTGCTCCCTGCCCTCGCCCTCAATCTGCTCTGCGTATCCCGTGCACAGCCACTCAAATGCTGTTGGTCGCCTGCTCAAACCAGACAGGCAGATTCATCCCCTGCACAGCCCCACTGAGGGCCAGGTGCCGTCCATTCATTCCTGTGCAAAATGTCCCTGGAGACTGTGTGGACGGGTTTCAGCCCCTGGTGAGAAGAGAGCTGAGCGTAGGGGCCCAGTCCCAGGGTTCTTCCTGGCCCATATGAGGGGCAGGCAGACATTGCAAGGTGGGACCCAGCCCTCCGGTGCTCCTCCGAGTCAGTGCCGTTTTCCCGGCTCCTTGTCTCTGGGGACCTTGGTGTCCTTCTCTGCTCCCTAGAGTCACCCCGGTACCCAGACTCGAGATCAGACACTGGGTGTGTCACGGAGCGCCCGGGCGATGGTCTGGAACCGCTCCCTAGGAAGCCAGACCGGACTCCGGGTGAAGGACCCCTTCTCTGTACACAGCCTGTTTCCCAGGCCAGGAGCTTCAGGGGTCCCCACTTCCACCTTCCTGGGTCTGACCTCGGAGCATTCAGCACCTTCTGTCCCTCCGTGTGCTTCCCCCAGCAAGCCTGGGCGGGGTCCTGAGGGAGCCCATGGGTTCTGCACCCCAAATCCACAGTCATACGTGACTCTCAGCCAGCCAGCAGAATAGACGGTTTATTTGAGATGTCAGGAACACCATCCAACTCACAGCTTCTCAGTCTCAACAGGGCCCATCCAGTCAGGCAGGTTGTTCTGGGGTGCCAGGAGGTGAGACCCAGATTCTGGGCTCCTGCTTCTTCCCCAGGTTTATTCGATGACTTCCATCTGGTCCAACACAGACCATGCAGCGAGCGAGCGTGAGCCCTCCGCTGGATCCATCTTGGGCCAGAGAGCGAGGTGGCTTCTCACCCCTTCCCAGCTAGACCCAGACTGACTCAACCCCCTCTAGCCCCTCCCTGCTCTTCTTTGTTCCTTTCCCGGGCTTCAGGTATCACCTGACCTCCCTCTAACAGGTTCAGCTGACCTCCCTCCCCCACTTGGGGTCAGGTTACAGCTTCACCTTGGCTTTGCCTTGCATCAGCTACACATTCCTTTCTCCCCACATAGACGCTCAAGAAATGCATAGGGGAAACTGAGGCACACACACACAGTACTCCCACTTCGTCACAGGGTGACCTTGATGGGAGAGGGGGAGGGGGGACTCCTGGGCTGGCGCTGCTCCCAAGGTGCCAGTACACAGGTGGGATGGGACCCGCTTCCTTTTCTCCTGCCAGACCCCAGGACACTGTCCTCAGGGAATGGCCGTGGGGGGGCTGCTCGGGGAATGGACTTTGGTGTGTCCCTCGAGGATGGATGTTGGTGCCTGCCATGACTACTGTCCCTGGCTCCCTCTGCCCAATGTGGCTCTCAGTGGAGTGACAGGGAGGAGCCTTCACAGGCCAGCACCTCTCCCAGGGTGCCAGTGCAGTGTTCCCGTGGCTTGGGCCCCACCTCCCTTTTGTGCACCATTCCCAGGACAACCGAGGGTCTCCTCAGGGAAGGGGTCTGGTACCCGGATGGTCTCCTGAGGGAAGGGGGGGTCCGGTACCTGGCTGGTCTCCTCAGGGAAGGGGGGTCCGGTACCTGGCTGGTCTCCTCAGGGAAGGGGGGTCCGGTACCTGGCTGGTCTCCTCAGGGAAGGGGGGTCCGGTACCCGGCTGGTCTCCTCAGGGAAGGGGGTCCGGTACCTGGCTGGTCTCCTCAGGGAAGGGGGGTCCAGTACCCAGATGGTCTCCTCAGGGAAGGGGGGGTCCGGTACCTGACGGGTCTCCTCAGGGAAGGGGTCTGGTACCTGGCTGGTCTCCTCAGGGAAGGGGGGTCCGGTACCCGGCTGGTGTCCTCAGGGAAGGGGGTCCGGTACCCGGCTGGTCTCCTCAGGGAAGGGGGTCCGGTACCCGGCTGGTCTCCTCAGGGAAGGGGGGTCCGGTACCCGGCTGGTCTCCTCAGGGAAGGGGGTCCGGTACCCGGCTGGTCTCCTCAGGGAAGGGGGGTCCGGTACCTGGCTGGTCTCCTCAGGGAAGGGAGGGTCCGGTACCCGGCTGGTCTCCTCAGGGAAGGGGGGTCCGGTACCCGGCTGGTCTCCTCAGGGAAGGGGGGTCCGGTACCCGGCTGGTCTCCTCAGGGAAGGGGGGTCCAGTACCCGGCTGGTCTCCTCAGGGAAGGGGGGGTCCGGTACCTGACGGGTCTCCTCAGGGAAGGGGTCCGGTACCCGGCTGGTCTCCTCAGGGAAGGGGGGTCCAGTACCCAGATGGTCTCCTCAGGGAAGGGGGGGTCCGGTACCTGGCTGGTCTCCTCAGGGAAGGGGGGTCCGGTACCTGGCTGGTCTCCTCAGGGAAGGGGGGTCCGGTACCTGGCTGGTCTCCTCAGGGAAGGGGGGTCCGGTACCTGGCTGGTCTTCTCAGGGAAGGGGGGTCTGGTACCTGGCTGGTCTCCTCAGGGAAGAGGGTCCGGTACCTGGCTGGTCTCCTCAGGGAAGGGGGTCCGGTACCTGGCTGGTCTCCTCAGGGAAGAGGGTCCGGTACCTGGCTGGTCTCCTCAGGGAAGAGGGTCCGGTACCTGGCTGGTCTCCTCAGGGAAGAGGGTCCGGTACCTGGCCAATCTCTGCCAAGTGAGGCTGAGCTGCTCCGTTAGCCCGTCCGGTGATCGGCGACAAGCCAGAGCCGTGAGTGTCGCAGGGCAAAGCACTTGCAAAGGGGAGCAGGGGCAGGCTGTGACATGGATGGGCCTTTTGCCAGGTAGCCATGTTGTCTCAAAAGGCCATTGGGAAAGCAGGGATGGCTGGGGGGAGAGGGGGCGGAGGAAGAGACTGGCTGTGAGCAAATGAGCTGCAGGAGGCCCCCAGCCTGCCCCTCAGGGGCCCAAATCTTCTGCTTCTCCCCTGCCTCAGGGCACCAAGTCTTAATCCTGCCCAGCGGAGGGGGGGGGGTGTCCATTCGGGGGAAAGCTTGGCCAGACCAGGTCAGCCCATTGGATTGAAATGGGTCGAGCTGGTGGCCGGATGCCTTAGCCCTGAGGGCCAGCTGCTCAAGGGGACTTGCCTGCAAATGGGGGAAGAGGTCACCGAGCCCCTCCCAGCCCCTGTGCCCCAAATCCCTGCTGGGAGTCCCATCACGCCAGGAGCCCAGAGTGGGTTGGAGAGGTGGTGGCCCAATCCTTATAGCCCTGCCCATCTTCTTCCCCGCCAGTGCTGGGCCCCTCGGCTGTGGACGGATGTGGAGAAATCGCAGTGGGAGGTACAAGTCTGGCATGCGGCGTCCTCTCAAGCAGCAGCTGGGGGGTCCCCCAAGGAGGAGGCCCATTGACCCCTCACCCAGACAAGCCGTACCCCTCTATACCTGCACCCCTCCGATGAGCCCCCCCCATTCCCAGGCCTCCACCCTACTGATTCTCAACTAGCTTCATCTTCACCCACCCAGACCTTACTACTGACCCCCCACACCCAGACCCTACCCGCCGAGCCCCTCCCCCCACACCCAGACTCCCATGAGTCCCAACCACGTTCCTCAGAATCCCCTGCTGAGTCCCACTGTCCCTGCAACGAGCCCCAGAGCATCCAGATCTCCCCCTGAGCCGCCCCACACAGAGACCTCTCACCCCACACCTGGATCCCGCTGGGCTGAGCCTGCCCACTCACCCCTGGTGCAGAGCGGCAGGGCCCCAGGGTGGTTCTGGGGCAGGTCTAGTCCTTGCACCATCAGGGGCGGATGCAGCCTCACTCCCAAGTCCCTGTACGAGAGGAGGTGGGGACTTCGGGGTGATCTACTCCTCCGTGAAGCCAGAGGCCTGGGCTCCCTCCGCCACGCTGGAGCCACATTGATTTATTGACAAACACAATTAGCAGAATTTTAAACTATTGTGCGCAGATTTCTGAAACTTTGGGGGAATAATTTTAAATGTTGGGGCCCAGAATTCCTTCAGGAGTAGGAAATGGCTTCCTCCTTGTGTGCCGGGACTGCCAAAAATAGCCCTGAGATTGAGAAAGTAGCAATGGGCAAAACACACCAACAGTTCTGTAGGCCCAATCTCTATGCTCTGATAGATGTCATGAATTGCTGGTAAACGTACAGTGTTTATCAGCTGGCGCGTCCCAAATTTACAGACCACTGCCCCCAGCAGAGGTAAACCGGAGGTGACCAGCGTGAAATCAGAGCTTTGGCTCATCTGACCATCTTTCCTCATTAGACTGTCATGACTTCCAGCTACTGCTCATCTCCGGCTGAAATACCATCCCACACCAGAGGCCTGCGGGGCACAGCCGCCAGGAGAAGGAACAGAGACAGATTTTATTTTATCCAACATAAAATAAACCCCATTTTTCCAACTGTGGCACATGAAAGAAAACAAACCCCTCCAATCGAGTCAAAGTGCGCTTAATACTGAAACCGAAGGGCAGGGGCGAGCAGGCACAGCTGTCAGGCTCAGGACCGGTGACAGGAAATTTGGGGGCCCGTATGCAGATTGTGTGGGGGCCCCCTCAGCCGGTCTCCCGCTGCCCGCGTCCCCCGTCCGGTGTCCCGCCGCCCACGCCCCCCCCCCCCCCCGTCCGGTCTCCCTCCCCTGGCCGGTCTCCCGCCGCCCGCGGGGCCCAATCCCCACATGCGCTCTGGCCACGTGGCCCGGCCGGGAGAAGCAAAGCGGGGCTGGGGGAGGCTGCTGGATGCCGGGGGAGGGGGCTGATTAGCGCTGCCCGGAGCCGCATCTTGCTCAAAGGCCCGGCGACAACGGGGTACAGCTGCATATCGGGCCCGCCCCGGATTTAAGGCCCCCCCCTTAAGTCCAGGGCCCGGTACAGCTGTACCCGTCGTACCCCCCTGTCGCCGGCCCTGGTCAGGCTACTTACAACAGAAGGAGAGGAACAGACAGTTCCGATGAATCCTTTAAAAAATAAAAAGGGGGTTTTAAGACACTCGTGTGTAGGGTACAAAGTACACAGAGGCTATGGGGAAGGCTGACAAGGTGCTCTTCGGACTGGTTTATAGGAAGAGTGCACGAAGACAGGGCTGGACCAAGAGCCCAGTGCTGCAAGGCATCTGGAAGATGACCCTAAATTCAGTAGGATCCCACCGGACTGAGCTACTCAGCTGCATGATCCTGAGCATGGGCAGGCGGGATCTACGCTGAATTGGGCCCTTGGGTTGTCATTCGACGTTCCTCAAGGGTGAACCATCGTGGACCAGCCATGAATTGACAAACTCGCTCTCTGCAGCTCCCACCTGTCAGGGTGGGCCCGGTCCTTGGGCAGCCCCGACGAAGGGCAGTGCTGGTTCTGAACTGTTTAACGGGGATGGAGACCGCAAACTGGGGCAGGGCCAGCAGAGTCCAAGCTGGTCACCCTGGTCTCCTCTCCATCTCTGCTCCACACTGGAAGGCAGCCGTGCAACTTGCCAATAGCCTCTGTGTAGTTTCCTCTTTGTCCAGTACTGTGGTATTTGTAGATGTAGCAGGGTTGACACTCACCCCTGCGGCGCCTCCTGCTGGTCGTGTCTGGGAATTAGCTCTCCAGCATCTGGAGCGCCCTCTGCAGGCCAATGTCCCGCTCCTGCTCTAGCCCCGTGTCCCTCCCAGACTCCGTTGCCCTCTAACTGAGGGTGCTGCACCCCCACAGAACCCTCTCCAGTCTAAGGGTCTCCCCTCCCCGGGGAACCCTCCACCCCCTATCCCCACCTTGCCTCAGACTTGGCCACTGCCAGTCACCACTTGCCCCCATTCACTGAGGCTGACTGCAGTATCATGGCCTCTCATCACCAGCAAGGGGGGCTGGCCTGCTGCTTCCAACTCAAGCCATGGGCTGCCCCCTGCAACCCAAGTATCCCTGGGTCGGGCCTGCTGTCAGGCTCTGCAACCTGGGGCTCCCAGACTAGAGCCTCCCCAGCTCCTACCGCCTGGCCCCAGCCCTGCACCACTCTAGGTCCGTGTTCAGGCTCCCCGCAGCTAGGCCTGTCTTCCTCTGGAGACAGAGGAGACTGACTCCCTGCCCCTGCCTCCCAGCCTTTTTATCAGGCCTGCCAGTGTTTGGGGCGTGGCCACCCAGCTGAGCCTACACCCTAATCAGGCCTGGGAGTTTGCTGGCTCCCGGCCCCACCCGAGCGGGTGGTCACCCCGCTACAGTAGACAACACCCCCTCCCAGTGGCATTCCTGCGGGGTGGGTTGCAACATGCTCATGCAGGTGTTTGTGGGCCAGTCTGCCAAGGAAAGAAGTGTCACCAAGTCCTTGTAGCAGGGTGAACTAAAGATTGTTCTCAAAGAACCAAGAGAAAAATGGAATCCCCTCCCCCCCCCCCCCACGCCTCTGGCTGAGCAATGCCCCCGGAACTGTGGGGAGCGCGCTTTGCAGGAGACCAAGGCCCCAGATTCGCACGGAGACATCCCATTGGTTGGTAGGGTGGCTCCTGTCACTCCTTGATTGTCGAGTCAGTCCCGCCTCTGCCCATCCGCCAGGAGGGAGACCGGCCCTTCCAAAGACAGGAACTGGATTGGTCACCAGGTGCTTCTCCCATCCAGTGACACCAGCAGCTCCAGAAAAGGCAGCGGCTGGCAGCCTCTCTGCGCTCCCCACCAGTGGCATTCTTCAGCTACCCCCAGCACCTGGCTCAGAATTGTTTTGAACACGGCGGCGCGGAAACATTGAAGGACGCGGACACTAAAAGCAGACGACCGCGACACCCTGGCATGGTCAGCGGGCGGAGTCCAGTGTGGCGGACAGTATGTGATTCAAGGCACTCGGTTGCTCATGGTTTGTTTTTTATTTCTTATAAAAAAATAAAAAAAAGACAGCGGAGACTGGCCTTGCCTCCTGTCTCCCTCCCCGGTTCCCAAGAAGAGAGGGGTGCCGAAAGAACACGGTGTTACTGTCCTGTCAAACGCCCCAGCGTCCAACGACTTACTGACTTTTGGTTTCCAATACACTCTTAGGAGCCTCAGGGGGGCACTGCGTGGGAGTTCCCTCTTTGGGAATGGATTATCCAATGACTGCTTAGCAAGCAGGTCATGTGATTGCATGACATCACAAGCAGCAGCCTGCCCCCCCTCACTTCTTTAGACAGAAGCCAAGAGCCGTCCATCTGGCTGCTGTAGCGGGCCCAAGGACGAACATTTCACAGCCGCCGAAGAAACCTCAAAACGGGAGAGATTGTCATCCCGAGACATCACCGAGACAGAAAGAACCCCCGTCCCCAGCAGAACTTCTTTAAATAACTACTGCGGAAAGGAGATCTGGCCGCTCTGGGCCTGTCTCTCCCAATACCCCACAATCCAACCAGGATACAAACTGGAATCAAGGATTCCACTCAATACTGTTTGGCATGATTTCACGTCAGTGAGTCCATCACTTACCTACCTGACAAACCCACCCACCCAAGAACGGAGAAGCCGTTCTCCTTCCATTTCGCGAATACCTGGGAGAACATTTCATAGCTCCAGGCTTTGCTCCCTCATGGAACACCCCCCCACTTTGGACCAATCCCCCCAAGCCAACAGGGAGGTCTCCTCTGTAGTTGGATGAGGTTCTTTCACCCTCTCTTTGCATCCTATCGCTAGGCCAGGAGCTCTCCCTTGACTGTGTCTGTAGCCATAAACCCCACAAAGGCAGAGGAGACAACAGGTCCCAGTGCAAAGCAGGGACGGGCTTAGATGGCTTAGGTTGGGCTCCAGTTCAGTGGCATGATCCAAGTCAAGCTAAAATGAATGCCCAGGAAGGGCAGGACATCCCTACTGGGCAAGAAGAGTTAAAGGTATGCAAAGAGGTCTCGGCTTGCAAAGGGAGCCCGTGAAAGTCAGTGTATGAGATCCTCCTTCCAGTGGTTATAAGATTTCACAGAAGTCTTTCCCATTCCCCTTAACTCAGTCTCCTGCCCAAAGACAATCAGTCCACGGATGAGGCAAACCCTAGAGGGTCCTTTGTGATTAAAAACGGGCCGAGCACGTCCGGATTTGGGCCGCCTCCATTTAGATTTCCATTTCTAAAGACACTTCCCTCCCCAAAGTTCCAAGTGTTCTACAATTTGCCCTTTCATCTACCAACAGAAAGGAAATCTTCAGCTAGTGTGCAGAAGCCCCCTCGGCCCAAGCGCTAATGTTGTGATCTCCAAGGACGGCCCCCTCCCTTGATTAAAGATAGCTTTCAGCTGGGGCCTCCCTGGCACGTTCTCTACAAATCCCTTCTCCCAGCCCCCCACTTCCTTCCAAATCTTCCTTTGATGCCCACCAGCCAACTCTCACCAGATGCCCCAGCTCTCTCTTTGCAGGGGCAAATTAGCATCAGCAATGGTGAGAAGCAGCCATCTAGCGAGAGAGGAGAGTCTCTGCCCATAAACATCAGCAAAGAGACCAGCTGTCTAACTGCTGGGACAAGCCCTTGGCCACAGCTTGGCAACTTCCAGCTAAATGGCTAGTTGCTACCACAGCTCCATGTGATGGGAGGATGACCTGGGCAATTTACAATGAACCTGGACATTACCCAGCCACGGGCCACCACTTCCCTGTCATCACCACTTGGAAGAACGCTGGCTCCTTGCGAAGACAAGGGCCGCTCGTTGCAAGAACATGCTCTGGCGGAAGAGAGAACGGAGGAGACATTCGTGGGGGAGGGACTGGGGTCGGGAGGTAGGATGCTTTGTGGGTCTTGATTCAAGTATTCCCACTTCCCTCTCTAAACCCAGGTGAGATTGGGATTGGGATGGAGATGGGGAAGGGGACTAACCCACAGGTTCTGCAGATTTCTCAGCTGCCCTTGGCACGGCTTCTCTTCATTCGGTCATATCAGTCAGTCCTAGAGCCAGACGCCTGCCCCCTTTTCGCGGGAGTGAAACACAGACTGCGGGCTTTAAACGGAGGTTCCCCCTCGTCTCCTTTCCTCCCGCTTATTGAGACGAGCTGCCAGCCAGTTTGAACCACTGGCCAGTCTGCCCAGACCCTACATTAGAAGCACTCAGATGCTGCATCTCCACCAGGGCAGGCTCTTCCCCCCTCTTGCTGGGGGTGCTCCCACGAAAAGCTTTAATCAGAAGCCCGGGGTGTGCCGAGGTGTAGTTTATGTTTCACATAATGTTGATGCTCTAACTGTGGACAATGTGAAATTGAGACATAACCGGGGTGGAGTGTGCTGCACAGCCTGGGTTTCGCATGTCCCCGTCCTCATGGGGCAATAAGATGTAGGGACTTGGCCCTGCAGGTTCGTTATGTCTTTTCCATGTCACACCCCTCTCCACAACCCCTGAAAGCCATTTTTAGGTGCCACTCGGCTCAATCAAGTCAGGGGGGTGGAGAATGAGTTTCATCAGGTTGAATATTAACTTGCCCAAATTCACTTCAGTGAGGGATTGCAAAGCCTGCCCAGTTTCAAACTCACCCCCATGAAATTGCACAAATCCATCCAATCTCCATCCATCTCCTTTTCTGCCCTTCACAGCTCCTCCCTTCTGGGGAGCTCCTCCAACCCATGGTGACTGCCATACCCCTGCAGGGAGTGGCTTCTGTTGACTTGACTCTGCCCAGGGCAGGCTCCAAGCCTAGACTGTAGCCAAGAGTCCTTGGTGTAGAATCAGGGAGCTGGTAACCCCAGGTGCAGCTAGCCCAGCTCTCACTGAGCAGAGACGCTGCCGGCGGGGGCAGAGGCAGGCGAGGGACCATGGCTGGCTTCAACATCCGCAGCGTTCTGGTGACTGGGGCCAATCGGGGAATCGGCCTGGGGCTTGCCAAGCAGTTTCTGGAGAAATCAAACCCACCCGAGTGGGTCTTTGCGACCTCCCTGGACCTGGAGGGACCAGAAGCACAGGTGAGAATGGGGTGAAGCGAGACAGAATTAGCTGCACCCGGGGTGTGGGAATGTAAGCGAGAGGCTTCCAGCCGCCCAGCACCTGGAGCCAAAAGCAACAGCCCCAAGCAGGAGGGGATTTCAGAGTCACAATCCCCAGCGCCGAAGGCAGCGACGCTGGCTGGGGATGATCTGTGCACGGGATATGCAGAGCAGATTGAGGGAGAAGCCGGGGCACAGGTGAGTGACGCCGGAACTGCTCTGTGCCTGTCCCTTGAAGCATTTTACACACAGTCTATTAATTTTTTTTCTTTTCAGTTTCTCTTTTTCAGTGACAAATGCCCAATCCAACAGTGACAGCAGCTCTTGGAATGGTAGTAGGTAATATGGGACACAGACGCTGGACAAATTCAGCCCTGGTATGAGCAGGCACCTATGAGAAGTGTGTGGTCTTGCACAATGTATGATGCATCATCTCCTTTTGACTGCACTCAGCTAGATGGTGTTTTAAACACCCCCGGTGCAGACCCTGCTGCAGACCCCGAAAGCCAGGGCTGGACCCTGCCCATGGGAGCTTTGCAGCGTCAAAGCAATGAGATATTTACTTGGTACTGGGTAGCAGCAGGGAGCTGGACTGTGCCCGGCCTGACCGTCGCTGGGGACTCTGTCAATAATCATTGACTTTATTCTTTTTCAGGAATTAAAGACCTTGGCATCCAGGCATCCAAACCTGGTGACTGTTGTGCTAGGTGGGTGCCCTGCCCTGGACCCAGAGAGCTGAGGTCCCTTGCTCTGGGTCCCGTTCTTCCCTAATCCCTGTCCCCCGTCTCCATGTTCCTGTTCCTTTCCTTGTTGGGAGCTACTGTTCGGGTTCGTCCTGCCTAGGTGTTAGTGAAGGGGAGGGTGCCTGGCACCACCCATCTCAGCAGAGCGACTCCCAGGTCTCCCACGTCCCACTCGGGCTCTGCGGGCTTGGTCAGGAGGGGCCCAGGAAGTTCCCGGTATCTGCGGATTGCCCCGTGTGCCGGCCTGGCAGGGAAGGGATGATTTTGATTCAGAGTCCGGGGCTGCCTGTGCCATGTATGAGCCTGGCTGGTTTGGGTCTGAACAGGCCTCCCTCTATTGGGACAGATTTGTTTTCAGAGACACATAGAACCATGGAATATTAGGGGTGGAAGGGATCTCAGGAGGTATCTAGTCCAACCCCCTGCTCAAAGCAGGACCAACCCCAACTAAAATCATCCCAGCCAGGGCTTTGTGAGACCTGACCTTAAAAGCCTCTAAGGAAGGAGATTCCACCACCGCCCTAGAATAACCCATCCCAGTGCTTCACCACCCTCCTAGGGAAATAGTGTTTCCTAATATCCAACCTAAACCTCCCGCACTGCAACTAGAGACCATTACTCCTTGTTCTGTCATCTGCCACCACTGAGAACAGCCGAGCTCCATCCTCTTTGGAACCCCCTTCAGGTAGTTGAAGCTTTGGAGTCGGGGAATCAGTTTCATGAACAGGGGCTGCCCTCTGGACGGCTCTGCTAGGCTCAGGGATGCCTCTCACGGGATGGGATAGTCAGTGGGAACCAATCCCAGCCTAGGGATCCTGCCTGGGCCAGATTAACAAACTAGGCCAATGTCCAGGACCCAAATTCATGGGGGCACCCCAGGCCCAGGCAATAGCCCTACAGTGTGCACATCAGCTGGCCATGCCTGGGATCGGCGGCTCATCCTGCCGATGCTTGGGGTGCTGCTCACATGACCGACATGGGGGGAGCGGGGCCAAATCTGAGCGAGTGGCGTAGTGACTTCGCACATCGGGTCACACCGGCACTCGGGGTGAAAATCGAGTGGCTGGTCTGAGGTTTCCGGTGACGTCGAAATGGCCATCGCGCTCTTTTGGTGAACCAGCTTTTCCAGTAACCCCAAAATGCTGCCGATGGTTCGGATAAAAAAAAATGCTGCAAACCCTTTTTAAAAGGAAAAATCGGCGTCTTTCAAATGCTGCCAAACAACTGGGCCATCGGGCGTCTCCCCACAGGGTGTTTTCATGGGACGCCGAAGGCTGGAGGATGACGAGCCTGTCGGAGCGCTGAGGCAGATTTCAAACCCTGCTCACCCGTGGGAGGCACCTGTTGTTCCAAAAGGCTCCTGCCCCCTCCCCGTTAACACTCACACTGCCACACTGCTTTACACACGCCCAGCTGATCCCTGCCCCCCCCACCCCCCAGTTCACTCTCTGCCCTCGTCATGGCTCCCAGGTCTGGCGCGCTGTGTTCACCCTCTCCCGAGTTGGTAGCCTGGCTCTGTGGGGCAGCCTGGGCTTCGTGTCTCCGGGAGAGGGGTTAGCTACCGGGCGGAGGAACCAGGCCCCGAACCCCCTGCTCTGTCTCTGTAGATGTTACGGACCCGGCCAGCATCAAGGCAGCAGCCACCAGAGTTGAGGAGCATCTGAAAGGCTCGGGGCTGAATCTGTTGATAAACAACGCTGGGATCGTGAGGCTGAGCACCCTGGAGTCGGAGACGCCAGAGGACATGGCCCTGGTGTACGCAACCAACGTGACGGGGCCTCTCCTGGTGAGCCAGGTAAGGTCCCCGACAGAGGCACGGCCCCGGCTGCACTGGGGTTTGACTTTGCTTAGGCCAGGACCCTGCCCTTCCCCCAGGGCTCTGGTTCCCGGTTCAATGAGCCAACCTGGCATGTGTGGGGCTGGGGCTGGGGCGCGGCTTTCATCACAGTGTTCGTGTCAGGTGCATTATGGGACTAATCACCCGAGAAATGGACCTAGAGCCCCTCACCCTGCTCCGATGGGGTCTGAGTCAAAAGTCCAGGCCCCACGGAGAGGCCATCTCCCTAGAGAAAAGAGGCTGATGCTTCTCCACTGTATCCTTCCACTATGACAAATAGTCCCAATAGAACGGCTAGCAGCCTAGTAGGACCAGGGCTCCTTCCAGTGCCGCATGCGGCTCCTGCTTGTTACTTTCTGTCTGAACTGCTCTGGACCCTTCATCACCTGCACCACAGGGCCCACGGCCCCTTTCAAGGCACTTTGTGTCACGAACTGGATGTGGCAAATTGGACCATTTAGAACCTGGGTCTAAAGTGGTTTTAAGGCTCCGGGCATCAGCTGGTAGGGCAGGGGCCGAGCAGTGATGAGTGTAAACGATTTTCAGGAAGGAGGTTACAACTGGGTTCATCCGTCGCTGTAATAAATCCACTGCTCCGACAGGCAACGGAAGAATTCTTCTCTTGACCTCGCGCTGTCTCCACCGGGTGTAGGTTCTCTCAGGGGTGCAGCCTTTTGCACCCACTTTCTGTTGTAAACTCTGGCCTGGGACCTGGCTCCTCGTTCCCTGCCAGCGAGGCCAGAATGGGATTCCCCAGCTCGGAGAAATCAGCCTTTAAACCAGGGCTGAGACTATGACCACACTGGAGGGGCAGGGAGTGCGCTTGGAGCAGCAGCAGCAGGCTGAGGGGCCCACCAGAGGGGTCACTGGTGGTGCTGCCCCGCAGTGGGCAAAAGCTAGACCCATTTCAAGTCAAGTCAGAGTCCACTAAGGAAGGTGACCCCCTGGGTGCTCTTTTCTCCCCCCCGCCAGGCGTTCCTGCCCTTGCTGAAGAAGGCTGCCCAGGGAAGCCCCCAACCAGGGCTGAGCTGCAGCAAGGCCGCCATTGTGAACATCTCCAGTGTGGGCGGCTCCATCACGAATCTCTTTGGCTGGGAGTTGGGGCAAATTCCCTCTTATCGGTGCAGCAAGGTAGGGGGTGCGCCCAGCAGGGCACGAATTCACACTGGTTCCCTGTGTTCCGCTACAGCAAAGGGGAAAGGAAAGTCTTTCTTGCCCCCTGGTTTGCCCCCTAGATTTGACCTGCCAGGCCAGTGTTCAGGCCGATCTCCCTTTCATGGGAAGCACGGCCTCCGGGTCACATGATGCCTGGTCACCTGACCCCACAGCCCAAGCCTTGGAACAGGACTCTGGGTCGTACCCGTGGGCCCGTGGCAGTGAGAGGCGGCGACTCAGTAACACGCTGATCGTCCCCGTGGCGAGAATCACACACTGCAGCTTGCACCAGCTGCCCCCCTTGCTCACCGTTCTCCTGGGGGTGGGTCCCTGCTCACCCCACACGCTGCTGTCTCGCCCCCAGGCTGCTCTGAACATGCTCACCAGGTGCCAGTCCTTGGGGTATAGAGAAGACGGGATCCTGAGCATCGCTCTCCATCCTGGCTGGGTGCAGACGGACATGGGGAACTTATCGTCCCACAAGGTAGGTGCTTCGCTGGGAGAGGCCAGTCGTAGCCTCATGTCATGGGCAGATGTTCATCGTAGGGGGAAGGGTTATGCTGGAGCCTGCTCCCGAATCACCCCCTCACCTGTACTGAGGACACCTCTCAGGAGCTCCCAACCCAGCTGGGTGATCGTCAGGACCCAGCTCCCTGGGGATTCAGTGCAGGGTCCTGGGCGTTGCTTTCCAAGGCTGCTGGTACCTTGGTTCCTTCAGTGCTCAGCACTGCACAGCAAACTCCACTGAGCTGCTGCCTTGCGGGGCTGGAGGGAGCAGGAGCGGGTCATCCGTCTCCCTGGGGCGTAGCTTGTCTCTCAGGGGTGCAGCCCTTTGCACCCACTTTCTCTTGGAAACACTGGCCTGGGGCCTGGCTCCCCGTTCCCTGCCAGCGAGGGCAGAATGGGATCACGCAGATCCTGGCCCTGCTTCTGGTATCCTGGGCCAGCCCCAGGGCAGGCTTCTCCCCCTCCCTCTCCTTTGTCCCCTGCAGGCCCCGCTGACGTTGGATGTGAGTGTCCGCGGGATGCTGAACGTGCTCCCGACGCTCTCCGAGAAGGACAACGGGGCCTTTGTGAACTGGGAAGGGAAAGTTCTTCCCTGGTGAGACGCCCCCGGCCACGCGACAGGAGCCCTGGGCCGTTCCAGTGACCCCCCGTCAGCCGTGCCTGTGTCCTCAATAAACCCACTGCTCTAACGCAACAGTCCTGCCTGACAGCCACAGCCTGGTTTTGTAGCATTTAGTCAGCCTGACAACTGGGCAGGTGCTGACCCCTCTATGGCCAGCAGAGCACAAAGGCCGGACTCCGGACGCTGGGGGCTGTGCCGGTGCCAGGACCGTGGCAGGGGAGATCGGGGCAGCTCAGCATCCAGAGGGCAGCAGGGGCCAGGTTGGGCAAAAGTCAAGCATGGTTTCTGTAACGGGACAGGGAATAGGGAAGAACGGGACCAGAGCAAGGGACCTCAGCCCTCTGGGTCCAGGGCAGGGCACCCACCTAGCGCAACAGTCACCAGGTTTGGATGCCTGGATGCCAAGGTCTTTAATTCCTGAAAAAGAATAAAGTCAATGATTATTGACAGAGTCCCCAGCGACGGTCAGGCCGGGCACAGTCCAGCTCCCTGCTGCTACCCAGCACCAAGTAAATATCTCATTGCTTTGACTCTGCAAAGCTCCCATGGGCAGGGTCCAGTTCTGGCTTTCGGGGTCTGCAGCAGGGTCTGCACCGGGGGTGTTTAAAACACCATCTAGCTCAGTGCAGTCAAATCAGGGACACGTTTCCCTGTCCCCTTCAAGGGACAGGCACAGAGCAGTGCCAGCGTCACCCACCTGTGCTCCCTGCCCTCGCCCTCAATCTGCTCTGCGTATCCCGTGCACAGCCACTCAAATACTGTTGGTCGCCTGCTCAAACCACACAGGCCGATTCATCCCCTGCAGAGCCCCAGTGAGGGCCAGGTGCCGTCCATTCATTCCTGTGCAAAATGTCCCTGGAGACTGTGTGGACGGGTTTCAGCCCCTGGTGAGAAGAGAGCTGAGCGTAGGGGTCCAGTCCCAGGGTTCTTCCTGGCCCGTCTGAGGGGCAGGCAGACATTGCAAGGTGGGACCCAGCCCTCCGGTGCTCCTCCGAGTCAGTGCTGTTTTCCCGGCTCCTTGTCTCTGGGGACCTTGGTGTCCTTCTCTGCTCCCTAGAGTCACCCCGGTACCCAGACTCGAGATCAGACACTGGGTGTGTCACGGAGCGCCCGGGCGATGGTCTGGAACCGCACCCTAGGAAGCCAGACCGGACTCCGGGTGGAGGGCCCCTTCTCTGTACACAGCCTGTTTCCCAGGCCAGGAGCTTCAGGGGTACCCACTTCCACCTTCCTGGGTCTGACCTCGGAGCATTCAGCACCTTCTGCCCCTCCGTGTGCTTCCCCCAGCAAGCCCGCCTGGGCGGGGTCTTGGGGGAGCCCATGGGTTCTGCACCCCAAATCCACAGTCAAACGTGACTCTCAGCCAGGCAGCAGAATAGACGGTTTATTTGAGATGTCAGGAACACCATCCAACTCACAGCTTCTCAGTCTCAACAGGGCCCATCCAGTCAGGCAGGTTGTTCTGGGGTGCCAGGAGGTGAAACCCAGATTCTGGGCTCCTGCTTCTTCCCCAGGTTTATTCGATGACTTCCATCTGGTCCAACACAGACCATGCAGCGAGCGAGCGTGAGCCCTCCGCTGGATCCATCTTGGGCCAGAGAGCGAGGTGGCTTCTCACCCCTTCCCAGCTAGACCCAGACTGACTCAACCCCCTCTAGCCCCTCCCTGCTCTTCTTTGTTCCTTTCCCGGGCTTCAGGTATCACCTGACCTCCCTCCAACAGGTTCAGCTGACCTCCCTCCCCCACTTGGGGTCAGGTTACAGCTTCACCTTGGCTTTGCCTTGCATCAGCTACACATTCCTTTCTCTCCACATAGACGCTCAAGAAATGTATAGGGGAAACTGAGGCACACACACACAGTACTCCCACTTCGTCACAGGGTGACCTTGATGGGAGAGGGGGAGGGGGGACTCCTGTGCTGGCGCTGCTCCCAAGGTGCCAGTGCACAGGTGGGATGGGACCCGCTTCCTTTTCTCCTGCCAGACCCCAGGACAAATGACACTGTCCTCAGGGAACAGCCGTGGGGGGGCTGCTCGGGGAATGAACGTTGGTGTGTCCCTCGAGGATGGATGTTGGTGCCCCTCGGGGGATGGATTCGGGGTGCCCCTCGGGGGATGGATTCGGGGTGCCCCTCGGGGGATGGATGTTGGCGTCTCTCGAGGGATGGATTCTGGTGCCTGCCGTGTCTACTGTCCCTGGCTCCCTCTGCCCAATGTGGCTCTCAGTGGAGTGACAGGGAGGAGCCTTCACAGGCCAGCACCTCTCCCAGGGTGCCAGTGTTCCCGCAGCTTGGGCCCCAGCTCCCTTTTGTGCACCATTCCCAGGACAGCCGAGGGTCTCCTCAGGGAAGGGGGGTCCGGTACCTGGCTGGTCTCCTCAGGGAAGGGGGGTCCGGTACCTGGCTGGTCTCCTCAGGGAAGGGGGGTCCGGTACCTGGCTGGTCTCCTCAGGGAAGGGGGGTCCGGTACCTGGCTGGTCTCCTCAGGGAAGGGGGGTCCGGTACCTGGCTGGTCTCCTCAGGGAAGGGGGGTCCGGTACCTGGCTGGTCTCCTCAGGGAAGAGGGTCTGGTACCTGGCTGGTCTCCTCAGGGAAGGGGGGTCCAGTAGCCGGCTGGTCTCCTCAGGGAAGAGGGTCCGGTACCTGGCTGGTCTCCTCAGGGAAGGGGGGTCTGGTACCTGGCTGGTCTCCTCAGGGAAGAGGGTCTGGTACCTGGCTGGTCTCCTCAGGGAAGGGGGGTCTGGTACCTGGCTGGTCTCCTCAGGGAAGAGGGTCTGGTACCTGGCTGGTCTCCTCAGGGAAGGGGGGTCTGGTACCTGGCTGGTCTCCTCAGGGAAGAGGGTCTGGTACCTGGCTGGTCTCCTCATGGAAGAGGGTTCGGTACCTGGCCAATCTCTGCCAAGTGAGGCTGAGCTGCTCCGTTAGCCCGTCCGGCGATCGGCGACAAGCCATAGCCGTGAGTGTCGCAGGGCAAAGCACTTGCAAAGGGGAGCAGGGGCAGGCTGTGACATGGATGGGCCTCTTGCCAGGTAGCCATGTTGTCTCAAAAGGCCATTGGGAAAGCAGGGATGGCTGGGGGGAGAGGGGGCGGAGGAAGAGACTGGCTGTGAGCAAATGAGCTGCAGGAGGCCCCCCAGCCTGCCCCTCAGGGGCCCAAATCTTCTGCTTCTCCCCTGCCTCAGGGCACCAAGTCTTAATCCTGCCCAGCGGAGGGGGGGGGGGGTCCATTTGGGGGAAAGCTTGGCCAGACCAGGTCAGCCCATTGGATTGAAATGGGTCGAGCTGGTGGCCGGATGACTTAGCCCTGAGGGCCAGCTGCTCAAGGGGACTTACCTGCAAATGGGGGAAGAGGTCACCGAGCCCCTCCCAGCCCCTGTGCCCCAAATCCCTCCTGGGAGTCCCATCAGGCCAGGAGCCCAGAGTGGGTTGGAGAGGTGGTGGCCCAATCCTTATAGCCCTGCCCATCTTCTTCCCCGCCAGTGCTGGGCCCCTCGGCTGTGGGGCCCGGCCTGTCTCGCCAGGAACTGGGGGGTGAGGAAACAGGTCAAGCTGAGGCGGACAGGCAAAAAACCTCACTCGCCTTGCTCAGCTTCTTGCCCTGACTCCTGGGCGAATTCTGCAGGACTGTGCAGCCCACCCCGCAGAGTTCCTGTGTGCCTGGGCGGCAACCGGAGAAACCCTGGGGGGCAAGAGGAGGGGGATGACCCTGGACACTACCCCACAACAGAGACAAGAGAGGCAAGGCATGGGGGGGGGAAGAACAGGCTTATGTGCCACTGTCCCCTCCCTCCCCCCCACCGCTATTTCTGCAAGCACAGAGCTGCCCAGCTGAAGGAAGCTGGTCCTGCCAGTCGTGCTCCCCTTCTATACGCTGGGAGCCTTCCTGTTTTCTGTGCAGCAGTGAGTTCCCCTGGTAGGGCTGGGGAAATGAGGAAAGGGGAGATGGGGGGTTGGGAGAAGAGGCAGTGGGGAAGGAAGAGGGGGGCATGGAATATGGCAGGGGGAGGGGAATGTGGGGGGGGGAGGAGGATGAGGACGGATGTAGGGAAATCGCAGGGGGAGGTACGAGCCTGGCATGCGGCGTCCTCTTGGCAGCAGCTGGGGGGTCCCCCAAGGAGGAGGCCCATTGACCCCCTCACCCGGACAAGCCGTACCCCTCTATACCTGCACCCCTCCGATGATTCCCCCCCCACCCCCAGGCCTCCACCCTACTGATTCTCAACTAGCTTCATCTTCACCCACCCAGACCCTACTACTGACCCCCCCCATCCAGACCCCACCCGCCGAGCCCCTCTCCCCACTACCCAGACTCCCATGAGTCCCAACCACGTTCCTCAGAATCCCCTGCTGAGTCCCACTGTCCCTGCAACGAGCCCCAGAGCATCCAGATCTCCCCCTGAGCCACCCCACACAGAGACCTCTCACCCCACACCTGGATCCCGCTGGGCTGAGCCTGCCCACTCACCCCTGGTGCAGAGCGGCAGGGCCCCAGGGTGGTTCTGGGGCAGGTCTAGTCCTTGCACCATCAGGGGCGGATGCAGCCTCACTCCCAAGTCCCTGTACGAGAGGAGGTGGGGACTTCAGGGTGATCTCCTCCTCCGTGAAGCCAGAGGCCTGGGCTCCCTCCCGCCACGCTGGAGCCACATTGATTTATTGACAAACACAATTAGCAGAATTTTAAACTATTGTGCGCAGATTTCTGAAACTTTGGGGGAATAATTTTAAATGTTGGGGCCCAGAATTCCTTCAGGAGTAGGAAATGGCTTCCTCCTTGTGTGCCGGGGCTGCCAAAAATAGCCCTGAGATTGAGAAAGTAGCAATGGGCAAAGCACAGCAACAGTTCTGTAGGCCCAGTCTCTATGCTCTGATAGATGTCATGAATTGCTGGTAAACGTACAGTGTTTATCAGCTGGCGCGTCCCAAATTTACAGACCACTGCCCCCAGCAGAGGTAAACCGGAGGTGGCCAGCGTGAAATCAGAGCTTTGGCTCATCTGACCATCTTTCCTCATTAGACTGTCGTGACTTCCAGCTACTGCTCATCTCCGGCTGAAATACCATCCCACACCAGAGGCCTGCGGGGCCGCCAGGAGAAGGAACAAAGACAGATTTTATTTTGTCCAACATAAAATAAACCCCATTTTTCCAACTGTGGCACATGAAAGAAAACAAACCCCTCCAATCCAGTCAAAGTGCGCTTAATACTGAAACCGAAGGGCAGGGGCGAGCAGGCACAGCTGTCAGGCTACTTACACCAGAGGGAGAGGAACAGACGGTTCCGATGAATCCTTTAAAAAATAAAAAGGGGTTTTTAAGACAGTCGTGTGTAGGGTACAAAGTACACAGAGGCTATGGGGAAGGCTGACAAGGTGCTCTTCGGACTGGTTTATAGGAAGAGTGGACGAAAACAGGGCTGGACCAAGAGCCAGTCTGCCAAGGAAAGAAGTGTCACCAAGTCCTTGTAGCAGGGTGAACTAAAGATTCTTCTCAAAGAACCAAGAGAAAAATGGAATCCCCTCCCCCCCCTCCACCTCTGGCTGGGCAATGCCCCCGGAACTGTGGGGAGCGCGCTTTGCAGGAGACCAAGGCCCCAGATTCGCACGGAGACGTCCCATTGGTTGGTAGGGTGGCTCCTGTCACTCCTTGATTGTCGAGTCAGTCCCGCCTCTGCCCATCCGCCAGGAGGGAGACCGGCCCTTCCAAAGACAGGAACTGGATTGGTCACCAGGTGCTTCTCCCATCCAGTGACACCAGCAGCTCCAGAAAAGGCAGCGGCTGGCAGCCTCTCTGCGCTCCCCACCAGTGGCATTCTTCAGCTACCCCCAGCACCTGGCTCAGAATTGTTTTGAACACGGCGGCGCGGAAACATTGAAGGACGCGGCCACTAAAAGCAGACGACCGCGACACCCTGGCATGGTCAGCGGGCGGAGTCCAGTGTGGCGGACAGTATGTGATTCAAGGCACTCAGTTGCTCATGGTTTGTTTTTTATTTCTTATAAAAAAAAAAAAAAGACAGCGGAGTCTGGCCTTGCGCTAAATCCTGTCTCCCTCCCCGGTTCCCAAGAAGAGAGGGGTGCCGAAAGAACACGGTGTTACTGTCCTGTCAAACGCCCCAGCGTCCAATGACTTACTGACTTGGTTTCCAATACACTCTTAGGAGCCTCAGGGGGGCACTGCGTGGGAGTTCCCTCTTTGGGAATGGATTATCCAATGACTGCTTAGCAAGCAGGTCATGTGATTGCATGACATCACAAGCAGCAGCCTGCCCCCCCTCACTTCTTTAGACAGAAGACAAGAGCCGTCCATCTGGCTGCTGTAGCGGGCCCAAGGACGAACATTTCACAGCCGCCGAAGAAACCTCAAAACGGGAGAGATTGTCATCCCGAGACGTCACCGAGACAGAAAGAACCCCCGTCCCCAGCAGAACTTCTTTAAAGAACTACTGCGGAAAGGAGATCTGGCCGCTCTGGGCCTGTCTCTCCCAATACCCCACAATCCAACTAGGAGACAAACTGGAATCAAGGATTCCACTCAATACTGTTTGGCATGATTTCACGTCAGTGAGTCCATCCCTTACCTACCTGACAAACCCACCCACCCAAGAACGGAGAAGCCGTTCTCCTTCCATTTCGCGAATACCTGGGAAAACATTTCATAGCTCCAGGCTTTGCTCCCTCATGGAACACCCCCTACTTTGGACCAATCCCCCCAAGCCAACAGGGAGGCCTCCTCTGTAGTTGGATGAGGTTCTTTCACCCTCTCTTTGCATCCTATCGCTAGGCCAGGAGCTCTCCCTTCACTGTGTCTGTAGCCATAAACCCCACAAAGGCAGAGGAGACAACAGGTCCCAGTGCAAAGCAGGGACGGGCTTAGATGGCTTAGGTTGGGCTCCAGTTCAGTGGCATGATCCAAGTCAAGCTAAAATGAATGCCCAGGAAGGGCAGGACATCCCTACTGGGCAAGAAGAGTTAAAGGTATGCAAAGAGGTCTTGGCTTGCAAAGGGAGCCCGTGAAAGTCAGTGTATGAGATCCTCCTTCCAGTGGTTATAAGATTTCACAGAAGTCTTTCCCATTCCCCTTAACTCAGTCTCCTGCCCAAAGACAATCAGTCCACGGATGAGGCAAACCCTAGAGGGTCCTTTGTGATTAAAAACGGGCCGAGCACGTCCGGATTTGGGCCGCCTCCATTTAGATTTCCATTTCTAAAGACACTTCCCTCCCCAAAGTTCCAAGTGTTCTACAATTTGCCCTTTCATCTACCAACAGAAAGGAAATCTTCAGCTAGTGTGCAGAAGCCCCCTCGGCCCAAGCGCTAATGTTGTGATCTCCAAGGACGGCCCCCTCCCTTGATTAAAGATAGCTTTCAGCTGGGGCCTCCCTGGCACGTTCTCTACAAATCCCTTCTCCCAGCCCCCCACTTCCTTCCAAATCTTCCTTTGATGCCCACCAGCCAACTCTCACCAGATGCCCCAGCTCTCTCTTTGCAGGGGCAAATTAGCATCAGCAATGGTGAGAAGCAGCCATCTAGCGAGAGAGGAGAGTCTCTGCCCATAAACATCAGCAAAGAGACCAGCTGTCTAACTGCTGGGACAAGCCCTTGGCCACAGCTTGGCAACTTCCAGCTAAATGGCTAGTTGCTACCACAGCTCCATGTGATGGGAGGATGACCTGGGCAATTTACAATGAACCTGGACATTACCCAGCCACGGGCTACCACTTCCCTGTCATCACCACTTGGAAGAACGCTGGCTCCTTGCGAAGACAAGGGCCGCTCGTTGCAAGAACATGCTCTGGCGGAAGAGAGAACGGAGGAGACATTCGTGGGGGAGGTACTGGGGTCGGGAGGTAGGATGCTTTGTGAGTCTAGATTCGAGTATTCCCACTTCCCTCTCTAAACCCAGGTGAGATTGGGATTGGGATGGAGATGGGGAAGGGGACTAACCCACAGGTTCTGCAGATTTCTCAGCTGCCCTTGGCACGGCTTCTCTTCATTCGGTCATATCAGTCAGTCCTAGAGCCAGACGCCTGCCCCCTTCTCGCGGGAGTAAAACGCAGACTCTGGGCTTTAAACGGAGGTTCCCCCTCGTCTCCTTTCCTCCCGCTTATTGAGACGAGCTGCCAGCCAGCTTGAACCACTGGCCAGTCTGCCCAGACCCTACATTAGAAGCACCCAGATGCTGCATCTCCACCAGGGCAGGCTCTTCCCCGCTCTTGATGGCTTTAAAATCCTCTGCTCAGCAAGAACTCTTCTCAGCAGGCTCCACTCCTAATGGTCTGGACCCAACTGGCCATCAAAAAGCCAAGAACCGCCCCACACCTCTTCCTCTACTCCCCCATCTCCCCCCTTGGCCAACGTGGAACTTCCCCAGTCAGACGGATTGTTTCCACACCCAGAAGGGAGGGACTGTCTGTCCAGCATTGTGAACCAGATTGTACAAAACAGAGACTCGGGAGCCTCAAAGGAGACATTGAAAAAGGCGACGGTCGCCTGGGGGTTTCCAGGCTTGTTCCCAACCGCTGCGGCTGGGGCTCAGAACGGGGCAGCTCGTGTAAAAACCTCCCCGTTCCACAGGGTCCCTCCGTGCTGAAGCTCACAGGCTAGTGTCATTGCACAGGCAAATGGGACCAACGGGGAAAAGAATCGGATTGGTGGAAACATGCAGCTTTGCCTTCAGCCTGTGGCTGCGATTGGTTGGGCTTTGTTCTGAAATGGTCATGATTGGTGTTCAAAAAAGAGCAGCATTTGGTTTGACCATGAGGAGAACCGGGCTGTCAGCCTCCAACGTAACCAGGGGCCGGTTGTCTGTCAATCCTTTTCATCAGGAAGTTTTAAACCAAAAGACGTTTCCTTTTCTCTCTAAACACGATTGGCCAGCAGAACCAAGTACCCCCACTTGGCCACTGGTCAGGTGGGGTCACAGACCGAACCCTGATTGGTCGGGGACTTGTCACAGCGAGGCCTGCGACAGCTATCCCGTCTCTTGACCTGATTCTGAAATGAAAGCCAGAGGCCGGCCCAGAGCCTCAGTTGCCGCGGTAAACTTTGATCTTGCCGGTTTTCACCAGCATGTCAATGATGTGCGCCTCGAAGTCGGCGTCGTGCACCCCGGTCTTCCGGAACTCCCCCGCGTAGCGATTGTTCTCCCAGTAATGGTGCCAGTTGCCCCGGCTGTCGGCCCCGAATCCAAAGACATTCACCTGCAGCCAGAGGGGGAGGGACACCAATTACATCACAGCTGGGCCGGCGGAGATCCTGCTTCGGGGCAGGAAGCAGCACGGGGCAGGAAGGGGCATTGTGGGCTTTTCTGCCTGCCGGTGACACACCCGGCATTAGCCAAGGCTGGACCCGGGATGCTGGGCCCTGGGAAATCCGGCACCCCGGTGTCACGTGGGAGCGAACATGGTATATGGACGGCAATCTGCTCGGGGAAGCCGCCCTGTGCAGCGAACGGAGCCCAGGCACTGGGCGTGGCCATACCGAGACGTGCGGCCCATCGACAGACAAAGGTTGATCCCTCAAGCAACCTCTTCGCTCCAATTTAAAGTCTGCCCGACCCCGGACGAGCAAGGCAGGTGATCAGCCCGGGCTCATTCTGTAGCCAGTGGCTGGAATGAAGCATTCAGGATTGGGTCACGGTTTATGGGCACCGCGGGGTTACATAACACTGGGGGGAGGGGGGGAGGGCTCCGGCCTGGGCCATGCAGGAGGTCGGACCGGATGGCTCCATCTGACCTGGGATCTCTGAAACACGACCGGCTTTGGCTGTATTTTGTCTGAATTAAGAGACTCTAAGGGACGGCTCCAAGTGGCACAGTGGGCTTCAAAGAAGCTTCCCAAGGCCGAAGCACAAAGCACAGCACAGCCGGAGTACGATGCCCTGCCACCCCTCCTGGCAAATCACCACCCCTCCCAGAGGGAGCGGAGGCTTTTCCCAGCGCAAGGAAGCCAGCAAGTCTGATGCAGAAGGTGGATTGGCTTTTTCAGGCCATTTCAGCAGGAGATGGATGGATGGTAGCAGCCAACTGCTGTCTAGGAGACAGTCACCGTTGGCAACCGTGGGCAGACTTCCTCAACGCTGAGCTCCCATGCAGGAACCAGCTGCGTGAAGCTGGCTGGGTCTGAGTGTTACTGGCCAGCGCCCTGCTGGCCTGTTGGTCTCTTGCCAGCTTGGTGAGGTGGCAAGAGCAGGAGAGGGCACGTGACATGGAACCCCAGAGCTCGGCTCTGCCCCGGCGGCCTCACCAACCATTCCCGAACCCACCTCATCGCAAACATGGAGCGCGAAGAACAGCACGAGCATCCCGGTGGAGGGGTATCGCCCGTGGTGCTCCGTCCACCTGTCGTGAATGTATTTGAAGAAGGCTGGGTTGTAAATCTGCACCTGGAAGAAAGCCGAGGTCCAGGGCTCAGGCTGTGTAAATGCTCCCCAAACGAACCACCGGGAGGGGAGAAGCACGTGCACCCGTGGCCTGGGCTAGACCCTCCCTCCGCCCAGGGGCAGAAACCTTCTTCTGATTTGCACATTGCCACGTCCGGCCCACGTTGCTTGGCTCTGCAGGAACCTGGCGCCCTTTCCCCGTCCTGAGCAATTCCAGAGGTGACCGGGGGGGGGCTCTAACCAGCGGGATGCTGAGCGGGTGTTCTGCTGCCCCCCCGACAATCAGGGCTGGGCTAGTAAAGGGAGCCGGGAGCCAGCCTTACCTTCTCCTTGTCCACGCGAAGGAAGGGCTTCACGGGCGCGTACGTGCTGGAAGAGCAGAGAGGCAGGTTATCTCGGAGGCCACCCAGCGCTCCCCAAGGTGTTCCCATTAGAGGGGATACCGGGCAGGGCACAATTAACGGGAGAAGTCAGTCCCTTGCGGCCCGATTCAGGAGAGCACCGCAGCACGTGCCTGGCCCCACAGCCATCAGGAGCAACGTTCAGCTGCTTAAGGTTACGACATGCCTAAGTACCAGCCGGAATCGGGGCCTTTGAAATAGGGATCCAGGCCTGCCAGGATCCCCTCCTGCACTGGGGCAAGGGGGACCTGCCAATGCCCCCCTCCCTGCTGGGGGGGAGACAGACAGACGGATGGGGAAACAGAGGCTCGGAGAGATTACACATTCCCTCTTTCCCCCATTTCCTTTTATTTTCCCTGCATTTACCTTCCGGTCACCTTGGCAATGGCTTCTCATTGCAGTATTATGGGATAGCGGGAGAAGGAAGTGCCCTTCGGAATACTTAGGTACCTTAGGCAGTACCACACCTTTCCCCTGGGGGCAGCAGTGAGGGGGCCCTCGGCAAGCGCCCTCTGCCCTCCCTCCCTGCATTCAGAATAGCTCCGATTCACCCCCTGGGTAGAGCAGCGGGGGCGAGTTACCAGCCCGGGCGGGGGTGGCAGGCAGGGATCACCCCAACACGCACAGGCTCCGCTCGGCATTAAACAAGCTTGGCGGGGAGAGACAAGCCCGTGGGTGGAGGAGCTGCCCCGAGTCTCCCCAGCGCACAGCAAGCGTTCAAGGGCTCTGGTTAGGGACCGCACATTTCCACTGCCCCGGGGCCGGGGGCCCCAAGTGAAGTCGGCAGAAGCAGGTGAGCAGGAGATGCTGCGTCTGCTCATTACCAGCCCTGCAGCGGGAGCCAGCAGCCCAGTGGGGACAAGCTCCGTGTCCTCCACGTGCCGCCAGGGGCTGGCCCACAGCACCACAGAGCTCGCTGGCCAAAGGCGGGTTTCTTCCCGCAGCCTCGCTGGCTACTCACAATCGGATCTGCCCGGTGGACAGGGCGCTCGTGATCCACAGCAGGTCCAGGGCTTTGAAGGGCACCAGCACGAAGCTCACGTTGGCTGGCAGGTTCTTGGCACTCTCCGGGTACATGAAGTGATGCGTGGTCCTGCCCCCAACGTCGGCTTCAAACCCCACCGTGGGGGCCTGGTTCATTCTGCGGAGAGAGCGAGGGTCTCGTGACCTCCGGGGCACTGGCACGGTCATTGGATTGGTTAGACACACAGGGCAGCAACTAGAAACTGCACCCCTGCTTCAGCGAGGTACCCTGGGTATGTGCTCAGTAAATCAATGCAAGGGACCCGATCCATTCCCTCCCCCGCCGGTCCGTTTCCAGCCTCGGTGCTGCTTCCATCCAGGGCTTTGCCTTTATTCTCGGCCGGCTCCCTTTTTACCTTTAAAGACAAAACCAGTTTTTTTAAAAGCAATCCCAGCTAGGATCCTGCAGGGTTCAGATCGGCCCCGTCCCCAGCCGGCACCGCTCAGACGCAGCCACGCTAAACGCCCCCAGCAGCCTTTGAACATCACCCGGCGTTTCGGGAGCTGAGCAGCCAGCCCTCAGCTGTAGCTGTAACACGGCGTCACGGTGAGCAGTGTCAGGGGACGGAGAAGCAGGACGGCAGTTCAGCAAACAGGCCCCCAACGCCAAACTGCAATGCTGCTTGTCCAGCTCCTGGGTGGCGCTTGTGCAGCACCTGGCCCAGTGGGGCCCCAACCTCAACAAGTTCTAGCAACACCGACACAGCCAGACTGGACCAGGCCGGGATCCAGCCCAGAGGAGAGCAGCTTGCGCTAGATGCTTCAGTGGAATGAGCAAGAGACCCTGCAGCAGCTGTGATGGGAGAACCCAGCCCCAGGGATTGTTCTCCTTCCTTTTCCCCCTGCTGGCCAGTGAGGTGGTCAGCTGAGTGAACAGCAGTGTGGCAGGGTGCTGGCCAGGAGTGCCTGAGCCAGCCCTGCCGCCCCTTTAAGAGGGAGAAAAACCCTCTGCAAAGCTCCCTTGCAGGAAGCCTAATCAGCCACCTGGGCTCAGGCTTGATGAGTGACACCTGGCAGCCTCCTCAGGGGGATAAAAGGCCTGCCAGGAAGCAAGCCCAGTGTGGTGGGGATGGTATGGAGTGTGAAGAGCTATTCAGAGCTGTGTTTGTTTAGAGCTGGACTATATAGAGTCTGTAGAGCTGTAAGCTGTAGAGCTGAATTGTAAAGAGTTGAATGCTGTGAGCTGTAGAGCTGTATGCTGAAGGACTGTACAAAGCTGTATATATTGGTGGTGGGGCCTGCACTGTGAATAAAAGAGCACTGTTTGAAGCAAAAGAAGGGTTTCCTGCCTGTTCCTAAGAGGGGTGAGAAGGCGGTCTGTCACAAGCAGATTTGAGCCACGAAAGTGGCCAAACAGGACTCCCATGAGCCTCTGAGGGGAGCAAATCCGCCTGCAGGACCCACCAAGGCAGAGGAGGAACTTTGTCACAACTGGTGTCAGTGGTGGGATCTGGTGTGTACAGCGCGGTGGAAGGAGGAGGGTGTTAGGAATGCATTTCCCAATTCCCAATATTCCTCAATGAAGACTAGCTCCATGGCCAAAGTGGGTGACCTTAGGAATTTAACAATCGCCAGCACAAAGACTGGACACGTCCTAAATAACGAGGGGAGGGCAGGGCAGTCAAACAGCGATCTGAATTCCTTGGCAAGATGGTCCCAGTCAGACAAAATGTGGTCAATACACCCAAATGCCGTTATACACCTAGGGCCAGAACTGAAAAAGATTTAGGGGCCGCATGAGCTCTTGTGTGATGCTGTGGCCGAGAAGGCTTCCCCAATCCTTAGATGTCCAAGTAGGAAGTAGTGAGTCGGAGCAAGGAGGGGATTTTACCTCGGAACATGGCATTGACAGGACCGAGACTGAAACTGTGCGTCCAGTTCTGGTGTCCACATTTTAAAAAGGATGTTGAAAAATTGCAGCGAGTGAAGAAAAAGAGCCACAAAAATGAGCTGAGAGCTGGAGACGACACCTTTGGGGGAGAGCGTTAAAGAGCTCTGTGTGTTTAGCTCGTCAAAAGGCGGATTGCTAGGTGACTAGATTAGCATGAAGGTACCTTCTCAGGGAGAACACCCCGGTACTAGCGGGTCTTTAATCAAGAGGAGGAAGACCGAAGGAGAACCAGTGGCTGGAAGCTGAAGCCAGACAGGAATCAGACACAATTTGTTCCCCGTCAGGGTGACTAGCTGGGAGAGCACACGGCCAGGGGAAGCCGTGGGTTCTCCATCTCTTGATGCCTTCAGATCAGGGCTGGGTGCCTGTCAGGAAGATCTCATCAAAGTCCAGTTACTGGGCCTCATACAGGGCTCTGGGCGTGAAACGCAATGGGCTGTGATACACAAGGGAGCTGGCCAGCTGATCGAATGGCCCCATCTAGCTGTGAAAACACACACACACACACACACACACACACACACACACCCCACCACCAAGTACTTGTAAGATGGGGCTCCGCACGCTGCCCCATCCACAGGCCCCCCCCCCTCCCCGGCGGCCCCGGCCACCCACCTCATGACGAAGTCGTGCCCGTCGATCTCTCGCCCGTGGCCGGAGCCGCGCAGGTTGCCCGAGTTGCCCACCACGGCGCAGCGCCGGCAGGCCCGGGGGTCGCGGGCGCCATAGGGGTTCTCGCCCGGCACGATCCGGAAGAGCTTGCCCAGGACTTCATTGGTGTTGTGGGACTTGAACTGGGGCTGCAGCATCTGCAGAGACACACGAGGGCCAGTGAGCCGTCAGGCCGGGAGGGTTTCTATAGCACTCGTCTCCATGGCACCTGGCCCCAGCCGCCCACCTGGGCTAGACAGGCCCTGCTCCCACTGCTCCATCGGCCTCCGACTGGGGCACTGGGGAAAGGAGGAGATGGTGCCGGCCTTAGCAGCATGAACAGCGGTCCGGGGACAAGACCAGAGACCCACAGTGGTATTGGGGGCGGGGGGGGGGGGGGAAATCAGAGGAGAAAGGAAGGGGCAAGATGTTAGAGCAGGGATTGGCCAACTTTTTGGCTCGAAGGCCACATCTGGGAATAGAAATTGTATGGAGGGCCATGAACGCTCACAAAACTGGGGTTGGGGTGCGGGAGGCGGTGAGGGCTCCAGGGTGGGGCCAGAAATGAGGCGTTCAGAGTTAAGGAGAGGGCTCTGGACTGGGGTAAGGGAGTGGGATCTAGGGGGAGGCTGTGAGCTGGGGCTGAGAAGTTTGGGGTGCAGGAGGGTGCTCTGGACTGGGCTCGAGGGGTGCAGGAGGGCAGGAGGGGGCTCAAGGCTGGGGCAGGGATTCGGGATGCGGGGAGGCTCAGGTTCCAGGCAGTCCTTACCTCAAGCGATTCTCAAAAGCATGTCCCTTCTCTGGCTCCTATGCAGAGGCTCAGCCAGGCGGCTCTGCACGCTGCCCCATCCACAGGTGCTACCACTGCAGCTCCCATTGACTATGGATCCCAGCCAATGGGAGCTGCGGGGGTGGCACTTGGGGCAGGAGCAGTGTTCAGAGCTGAGCCCCCTGGCTGCCCCTAGGGCCTTTGGACGCTGCTTCTAGGAGCCGAGTGGAGCAGCCCCCGACTCTGCTCCCCGGCTGGAGCCCCAGAGTGGGCAAGCCCCAGAGCCCGCTCCCCGTGGGAGTTTGAGGGCCAGATTCAAATGGCTGTAGTTTGCCCACCCCAGTGTTAAAGGACCAGCAACATATTTTCTGTCTGGGCCCCAAACTTCTGCCCCGCCCCCTCAACCCTTGTGCCTTTAAAGATGAAGTTAAAAGTGCAAGACCTTGGGATGGCTTTGATCCCATCAGAGGCTCAGCAACCTGAAATACAGCTTCAGCTTTAGGTAGGCTTTGCTGCAGCATCCAGAGGGCAGAGACCAGAGACCTCTAGTCCATTGGTTCTCAGCCTGGGGGTCGGCACCCCTCGAGGGGTTGCGACCTGATTATGTGGGGGTCGCGAGCCCCTGCTGCCGGCAGCCAGCCCCGAGCCTAACCCCTGCCGGCGGCGCCCCTGCTGCACCGGCAGAGGAAGGCAGGGCGGCAGAGAGCCCTCTCTCCTCCCTCCCCTCTGGCAGAGTCAGAGTCAGGGGAAGGTGGACTGTGTCCCCCAGCCGGAGAGCTCTCTGCCGCCCGGGGCATGCTGCAGGGGCGGGGGCCCAGCATGCAGCCAGTGCCGAGAAGCGCCCCCCTCGCAACCTGGCTCCGGCTGCCCCCTCCCCCCGTGACTCCCCCATGGGTCCTTCCCTTGCTGCCCCCTTAGACCTTCCGCGGACAGGGGCAAGTCAGAAGCCTCCCTTCTCTTCCCTGCAGCAACATGTTGCCTCCCTGCAGCAACTGCCGCCGCTGGGTCCTAGTGCCCGCCATCTTCCACTGTCAGTGACAGGGGTGAGTGAGTTTGCTGCTGGGGGAGCAGGAAAGGGGGGGGCCCTGTTACACCCACACAACAGCGGACACGGGCCCACCCTGCTTAACAACACAATCGCGCTGGAGGGCAGGAGGGTGTAACAGACGGGGCACCAGGCTCAGACTCTGCAGATCTAGAGTCAGCTCCCTAGCTCCGTCACAGTCTCCCTGGCTGACCCTGATGAAGTCCCTTACTTCTCCCTGTGCCGCTGGTTTCCATCTATAAAATGGGGGTGGCACTATACTGGGGTGTTAAGGAGGAACCCGGCGTTTGTGGGGCACAGGTACTCCAGGGATAGGAATCCTCGCAGGTCCCAGACAGCAATTTTGGTCCACGTTTCCCCGAGAGCATCTCATTTGAAGCACTTGCCTTGCTCTGCCCAGCAGCCAAACGCAGCAGGCTACAGAAAAGGAGGCGGAAAGGCAGCTTGCTGAGGTCATGCCAGCTGGCCGCTGGCTCCGGGCCTAACCTCTCCCATCCCCGCAGAGGGACGCTCTCCTGAACTCCCACCCATCAGCCTGGCCCAAGAGCATCATCGGCTTTTGTAACAGTCACCGAAGACCCCCCGTATGGGAAGAGTCTGCAGGACTAGCTAGGTCATACTGGAGCCAACGACTGCAGCTCCCAATTCCCGGCCCCCCATCCCAGTGTGGGGACTATCTAGGAGTAACAGTGCATAAGGGCAATCATCAATATTTAAACAGCCCAGTGCTCCACTCCCGTGGCTAGATTCAGTGAGCTGAGGGAAATTAGGTCATTCCATTCCAGCAGCTGCTGCATGGTTGGCAGCCATCACCTCCAGCCTTTAGAGGGGCAGCCGTGTTAGTCTGTTACAGCAAAAACAACGAGGAGTCCTTGTGGGACCTTAGAGACTAACAAATATGCTGGCACATGATGGCATATATCACATTGGTAAATATGCAGGTGAACGAGCCCTGACGGTGTGGCTGATGTGGTTAGGTGCTATGATGCCATCATGTGCCAGCAATGCCTCTCTGCCATGTACATTGGCCAAACCGGCCAGTCTCTACACCAAAGAATAAATGGACACAAATCTGACATCAGGAATGATAACATTCAAAACCCAGTAGGAGAACACTTCAGTCTCCCTGGTCACTCAATAACAGACCTAAAAGTGGCCATTCTTCAACAAAAAACCTTCAAAAACAGACTCCAACGTGAAACTGCAGAACTGGAATTAATTTGCAAACTGGACACCATCAAATTAGGCCTGAATAAAGACTGGGAGTAGCTGGGTCATTACAAAACCTAAACCTAATTTCCCCCAGGCTAATTTCCCCCTACTGTTACTCGCACCTTCTTGTCAACTGTTTGAAATGTGCCACCCATTACCACTTCACATGTGATTTTTTCCCTCCCTTAAACCTTCTGTTAATTGAATTGTCTGGTTAGACTGACCTCACACTTGGTAAGGCAACTCCCATCTTTTCATGCATTGATACCTACTCCTGTATTTTCCACTCCATGCAGCTGATGAAGTGGGTTCTAGCCCACGAAAGCTTATGCCCAATACATTTGTTAGTCTCTAAGGTGCTACGAGGATTCGTCGTTGTTTTCACCTCCAGCCTGTGCCCCAGTGATGGCCCCCAGTCGTGAGGGGTGCCCAGCCAGGCAGTACTGGGGGAAGCGGGCAGGGTTCAAGGCAGGTTCTGCAGGGGAGACGCTGCCGGCCTCTCCGATGCCCAATGAGCGGCGCTCCCTTGGATTGCTGGGAGCCGGGAACACGCCAGTAAAACTGCGGTGCTGTGCGAATAACCATCCCGAGGCACTCTCCACAGCTCAGGAGACATGGGCTGCAGGGAATAGGGGCAGGGCTAATCGAAATTTCGAAGGAACAATCCAGCCGTGCCAGGGAAAGGGGGAGAAGGACTCTTGCCCAGGGGATTAGGGCTCTTGCCTTGGATGTGGGACACTAATGGGAGTAATTTAGACAGAGTGGGGTAGCCTGAGAGAGCTCCATCCCAGAATAGCCCATAGCCCAGTGGCCAGGGCCCACCCCGGCCATTTTGGGAACCTCGCTTGCTGTTGGCAAAATGCCTGAATGTTGAAGCTAAATGTGGGGGTCAAAGGAAACGTTTTGGAGACGTCCGGCTTCAAGCGATTCAGGGAACTCGGCAGGAATCCACCAAAACTTTGGGTCAGCCCCCAACTGCCTGTTTCAGCAAACAAACGGTTGGGCTGAAAAACATCAACCAGCCCTACCCGCTCGCCAGCTGCAAATCCAGGGCTAGCGTAGGAAGTGTGGGGGAGGTGGGGGTACCTATAGGGAGGAGAGCCTAGGTTAGTTTAGCCCCCCATTTTTTTAACCCCTAAGGCTCTGGATCAGGGCTCTTGGGACCGGGAGCAAACATCAGACTCAGCTGCAAGAAGGTAACGGAAAGAGCCTTCCTGGCGTATCGAGAGCCCACGCACCGTCACGACGGACGGGGAGCCCGGGGGCTCTCGTGGACGCCCAGAAAGGACGTGGGAGAGCCCAAGGATCCCTGCTAGCTTGGCCTGGGCCCCTCCATTAGCAGCTGGGCCAGCCAAGGCCAGGCCAAAGTATTATCGGCCTCTCCGTCACCCAGTCACGGCACCGAGCTGTACGGCAAGAGGCACAAAGGCTGCGAGCCCATGCACGGACGGGGGTCGTTGTCCGGAGCTATTTGGCAAGCAAGGGGCTACTGTCTCCATGCCGCCTCTCGGCCACTAATCCTGGAACATCCGCCAATGGCTCTGACAGGAGGGGCGGGACAGGTCCCCCCCCAGGCCAAGCCAGGGCTGCCCATGGAGCAAGGAGAGAGCGGGAAGAGGAGGAACACCAACCCCCGGGGTCCTGCGCAGCTCAGGGGCCAGGCCTGGCAGGAGAGGCTGCTGAGAGCGCCCCCATCACCCTCACAAAACAAGCCAGCCAGGTCCCAGACAGCCGCCAGGCCGAGCTGCAGGAGGCCGGAGTGGGGTGTAGCCACCAGGCCCCACTGCAAGCTCGGCTGGCCGGGCTGTTCTGGGCACAATGACTTTTGGTCCATGGGGCCCCAGCCGCCCCGAGCCCCCTCAACTCGGCAGTGACTAGACACACGTGGAAGACTGAAAAGTACAAGCTGGCAATTGGCAGCTCCCCTCCCCCCACCTTGGCAGCTGCCACATGGGCATCTGGATGGGCGGCAACCCGAATGCAAGCTGGACAGCTGGCTGGGAACCCAGAACCAAGGCCTCTGTGTGCCCTGGTCCCCAAATTGCCTGTGGCAGGTGTCCTGCTGCGGGGTGACAAGATCTGAACAGCCTCGTTCTCATGTTGGCATCGCCTTTCCCATGGAAAAGAATCTTTCCGTGCCCAGGCGGCAACACCAGCAGCAAAGAGCCCCTCGCTGCCCCCCATGCCCAGCAATTCCCGGCGTTTGCATTGGGTTTCAGGACATCTTCCCCCCCCCCCCCTCACTACAGCCCCCGTCATCTGCATCAGCACCAAAACCCTCTGTGCCAGGAACGTGCCAGGGAGACAGGATCTTTCCTTGCTGCAGGTAAAGCACACAAGACCGGATGCATGTCCCCGGAACGGGACAGAGAGGGTAGAGCCTTCAGCCCATGCGAGCCAACGCTCTCAGGGTGCCCCCTCCCCTCCACGCATACATTCATCTCCCTGCGAGGCAAGGTTCGCCCCATTTTAAGATGGGGAAATAGAGGCCAGCAGAGTGGGTTACCGAGGAAGGTGGTGGAATCTCCTTCCTTAGAGGTTTTTAAGGTCAGGCTTGATAAAGCCCTGGCTGGGATGATTTAGTTGGGGTTGGTCCTGCTTTGAGCAGGGGGTTGGACTAGATACCTCATGAGGTCCCGTCCAACCCTGAGATTCTATGACCCACCCAAGGCTAGGGGATGTCAGTGGCAGATGGGAGCTCAGGGTCCCGATTCTCCGCTGCTGCACATGCAGGGGTGTGATTTTGCACCTGTGCCAGCAGGAGAGTACAGCAGATCTGTGCTCCCTGGCCAAAGTGACCTAAGAGGTGGGCAATGGAGGGGCAGGTCCAATGCGCAGCTGTGCTGTGTGCACTAACCACTAGACTGCGCTGCTGCCTGCAGGCTAAACTTGGGTGTGCCCCCTACTTCCCCAAACCCCACCCTCCATTCAGTGCACCCAGCCCCAGGGAAGGCGACGGGGCTGCGCAGGGGTCATTGAGGCAGAGCTCAGCCTGGGAGATTGCGTCATTGGAGGGGCATGGGTTAGGACAGGGGTCTCAAACTCAAATCACCAGGAGGGCCACATGAGGACTACTACACTGGACCGAGGGCCGCATCACTGACACCCCCTCCCCCGCTGCCCCCAGCCCCGCCCCCGACTCCACCCTTTCCCCACCTCCTCCCCTGAGCACATGGCTCCCTGCTCCTCCCCACTCCCTCCTGGAAATCAGCTCCCAAACAGCTGTTTGGTGGCAGGAAGCACCTGGAGGTAAGCGGAAAAGCAGGGACACGGCGTGCTGGGGGGGAGGGGAGCTTGGTGGGCCGCAAGAAATGACCCTGCGGGCCGCATGTTTGAGACCTCAGAGCTAGGAGGAGCCAAATTGGGCTCAGTACCAGCGTGGGCTCATCTTGTTGCCAAACAGTCAGGTTCTGTTTGATCAGGAGGTCCCGAGAGCCAACGAAGGAGCCTTCTCCCCCCCCCCCTCCCCCCCCGGCAGTCAGGTTCTGTTTGATCAGGAGGTCCCGAGAGCCAACGAAGGAGCCTCCCCCCCCCCCGGCAGGTTAGAACTAGGCTGCCAGCAGGTTCCGGGCCCCTAGAGCGGAGCGGGTCAGCCAGTCGAGCCGGCCTGCCCAGCACTATTTCCAGAGCCCGAGCTGTGGAGGGGAGGGGAGGCTGCAGGGGGGCGAGCGGGCCCGGGTGAGGGTGGTTCTGGAGTAGAGCATGGACCGGGGGTGGGACCCCCTCCCAGTGCTTGCGATCCACCGACCCAGGGCCCCTGGCAGGGGCTCACTCACCATCCACCACCTCTGGACGTCCAGCGGGAGCTCCATGTTCTCCTTGGTCCACACCGGGGAGATGTTGCTGTCGTAGCGGCTGGCGAACCACTCCGAGGCCCCTGCGTCCCCTGGGCACCTGCGGCAGGGGCACCCCTCCCCGAGGCGCCCGCCCTGGCTGAGGCGCTGCATGCCGGCATAGCCGGGCACCAGCTTGACCCGGTGGAAGCTGCCCGGGCCGTCGGGGTCCAGGTAGGCCATGCTGGGGTGCGAGTACGTGAAGAGGAGCGACATGACGAAGGCCAGCAGGAAGGCCGTCGAGAGGAACCAGAACCGCAGGGAGCACTTCATGGCGGAGGGGGGGTGGAAAGGAAAGGCCCGTCCTGCCGGGGCGCGGGTGGGGTCACCGGCTCCTCTGCACTGGCTGCTGACGTCCCAGCCGGCCTGTGCAGACAGTCCACTGCCCACCCTCTCCGCGGCGGCAGCAGAAGGGCATAGGGCAAGCTAGGGGGATGCACAAGGCTGGGGGGGGGGGGGGGGAATACACCGGAGATCGGCACAGCCCCGCGGCCAGCTCCCTGGGGGCGGTTTAGTAACCGCAGGTGCAGTCCCGGCTCTCAGGACGCCGCAGAGCCCAGCTGGGCCCCAGATGCTCCGTTACAAGCCACGGCGGGGAGCAAGGGAGCTGGGGGAAGTCCAGCTGCCAGGCCCCGGGGCTCTTCGCAGCCTCCCCAAGCCCTGGATTAACCAGCAACAGGGGCTCGGATCTCTCGTGGGCAAACAGCCCCCCTCTGCCTCGAGCCCCAAAGGGGAGTCGTGCTTCTCATCTCCTGCAATCTCTGCCGGGCCGGGGAGGGGAGCAGGTCTTGGTGCGCGCAGAGCCAGGATCTAGCCCTTTGGCAGCTGGCCACCTGCCGCAAGAGGGGGAAGAAAAGCGTCTCTCAGGGGAACTCGGCCGGAGAGGCTAGAGACCCACGTTCCCACCGTACCTTGCCCGCACCTGGCTGTCTGCTGCTTTCCATCAGTGTCTCCTCGCAGCTGAGGGGGCCTCCCCGGCTCTGGTTGCCTGGGAGACAGCTGAGCTCTCGAGGAGCTCCACATCTGTAGCAGGGCCCGGGAACAGCTGCAGCTCGGTGGGGGTCTCTCGGCGGCTCCCCCCACACTGGGCCGTGTGCGTGGCTCCTGCTCAGCCCTTCCCCAAGCTCTCAGGAACCCCCGGCTGGCGTTCAGCTGCGGCCTCCCTCATGCTCTCCGGAAGCCGGCCTTTCCCGCTGCGTAGGCCGTCCAATTATCCCCCAGCAACCTTCCCCTGCCGCTCGGCTGGAGGAGCGTCTGCTGTGACAAAGCCCTGGAATTGCGATGGGGGAGAAAAGAGATTTAAAAAAAAGATTCACTCGCAGCAAATAAAATAAGCTCCACTGCTAAACCCCAGAGCCGGCCAGACCCCCACAAGCCCAACGCAACCGGAGCCCAGCCGCTCTCCTGGGGCTGGTGACGCAGAGGAGAGGTGGGCAGAAGGTCTCCGGGAGTGGTCAGGGAGAGTCCTGAAAGGTGTCCTGCTCCCAGGTCCTCTCCAGCGGGACAAGAGGAAGGGAGACCCCTGCATGGGTCTCTTGCTCAGCAGAGCACCGGTCACAAGCAGTGAGGCTGGAAGTCCCAGGGGGGGGGGGGGGGTGTCAATCCCTGGAAATCCCCCTCTGTCCCCGCATCACCACATTGCATGGTTAGCGCAGGCGCTTGGGGCGGGGGAGGGGGTGTAATGCAAGCCAGGACTGAGCTGCGTGGGGAGCTCAGCCCTGAACTAGAAGGGGGCGCTGTGAGGTCAGGACAGAGGCCTCCCCACACCTGTCCCGGGGGAGGTGGTGCTCAGCAGCGCACCTCCTCCGGGCAGGTAGGGGAACTGTAGAGGGAGCCTCTCGGGGATGGGCCAATAGCCCAGGGGAGCCCCACCCTGCCTGGAGCCCCACCCCTACGCCCCGACCCCACAGGTCCCGCTGGAGCCGGCGTTCAGGTTCGTGACGTGCCACCAACCCGCACCAGTCACGTGCTGCTTCTCTGGGCCGGCCCGTGTCCCCTGAGCGGGTCGGCGGAGACGTGGCCCGGCCCCAGTGCCGGCAGCCTGGGGGCTCTTCTTCAGAGCCTCTCTGCTGGTGACCCTTCCGGGGTGCTGGGACACGTGATCCCGCGTCTCCTGCTCCTCTCCCGGCTCCACTTGCTCATCAGCCCCCCACTGCAACGCCCGGCCTGACCCAGAGCCACAGAGCCCACGGGACTCAACCCCCTCCCCCCCACGGCAGCCTTCAAGACGTGACCAGCGTTTCGGGTGGACCCATCCCTGCCAGGGGGAACGTCCCTGCCTCTGCCACCCAGGACACCAGCTGGTGTGGTCGCCCCACAGGGCTCTGATTACAGCCCAGGCACAAAGCGGCTCAGGAGTGGCTGCGGGAGGGGTAAGCAAGAGGCAAGGTGGCTGCGTGGCTCAGGATTGGCAACGGTGGCTAGGACCTTTCACTCCTAGGTGGCCGGTTCAGACCTGGCTCACGTCAGTGGCCACCCCACCTCAGAGTGATCTCAGTCCGGGCCCTCCTGCGCTTGAGACGGAAGCGCTCTCCTCAGAGACGCAGGAGGCCACATGCAGCCATGAGAAGAGAAGGGTCACCCCAGAATTGACCCTCGGGCTCCACCAGCTTCCTGTGGGCAAGTTGCTTGGTCTGTGCCTCAGTTTCCCATCTCTCCAATGAGGACAGCAGGCCTGCCCTCCACCGGGGGAGGAGCAGTGTGTAGATACCCATGTGAACCACAGGGGATGCTCAGATAGCATAGCAACAGGTAGAGGCAGAGGAGGGCTGGACACGTGGTGAAGGTCTAGGTGTGGGGGAAGGGTTGCCCACCCTCATTGCCCACCCTGTGCAGGCCAGCCCCCGAGATTCCCTCCCACCCGCACAGGAGAGGGGGACCGGTGAGGTAATTTCTATCCGCCGGTCATTTTAATCCGGCCCTGGAGCTCCCGCCTATGAGCGGGGTCTGGGGCTTACCATGCTCCAGCCGGGGAGCAGGGTCGGGGGCTGCTCCACGTGGCTCCCGGAAGCAGCGGCATGGCCCCCCTCTGGCTCCTATGCATAGAGGCGGCCAGGGGGCTCTGCTCTGCACACTGCCCCCGCCCCAAGCGCCGCCCCCGCAGCTCCCACAGGTCGGGACCTGCACTCAGAAAAAGCCTCCCCACTGCAATCAGTCCTGCTGCCTCTTGCTTCCCCTGAGGCCGGACTGTGCAAGGACACGGGAGAAGCCTTCTGGGAGGGGCCCCATCGAAGACAGAGGCGTGCAGAGCCTGCCAGGACTTGCAGCCAATTGCTCACAAAACCAGCCAAGCAGAAGATGGACAATCTTTTCCACCGCATTGCCTGCCTACCTGGGGGCAGTGCCAAGGTGAGCAGGGCCTCTCTGGCTTTCTGCCCTCATGCAGCCTGGCAGACAGGCAGCACAGGGAATTGAAAGGCAAGTTCAGTGCATGGTTATTGGAGACCTATGTTCATTCATTGCAGTGAACCAGGGGATGCATTCCCCGCACTGCCAGGCCTGGATACCACCTTGGGCAGCCTCGGGCGATGGGCCGCAGATGGTAAGATCTTGGTTACTAAGGCCTGCCTCCCATTCAGCCCACGCACTGGCATGATAGGTGACCCAGCCCACCCTATCACAAGAGCCTATCCTATAGGGCAGGGTTTCTAATCCTTTACTCATTCTCGCGGCTCTTCTCTGACCCCTCTCCAATTGATCAACATCCTTCGTGAACTGGGGGGCACCAGAACGGACACAGGATTCCAGCAGCACTGGCACCAGTGCCAAACACAGAGGTCAAATCATTTCTGGACTCTTCTTCGGGATTCCCCTGTTTATATATCCCAGGATCGCATTGGTAAAGTCCTGTGGCACCTTAAAGACTAACTATAAAGTTTTGAAACATAAGCTTTCGTGGGCTATTACCCACTTCGTTGGATGCAAGCAGGGTTTATGGAAGCATCCGACGAAGTGGGTATTAGCCCACGAAAGCTTATGCTTCAAAACTTTATAGTTAGCCTTTAAGGTGCCACAGGACTTTGTTACCTCTGCTGTTCCAGACTAACACGGCTACCTCTCTGATTCAGGATCGCATTAGCACCCGGGTTTGGCCATATTGCACTGGGAGCTCATGTTCAGCTGATTTTCCACCACACCCTTCAAATCTTTTTCAGAGTCCCTGCTTCTCAGGGTAGAATTGCTCAATGCATAAAAGTATGACCTACATTCTCTGTTCTGACATGAATGCATTGATAATTTAGTCATATCAACAGGCATGGTGTTTGCTTGCACCCAGTTTACCGAGCGATCCAAATCTCTGCGAATCAGTTATCCGTCCTCTTCTTTATTTACCACCAATTTTTGTGTCATCTGCAAACTTTATCAGGGATGATTTTTTGTTTTCCACCAGTGCATTAATAAAAATATTAACTAGCCCACTGGAAACACGCCCACTCAAAGATTCTCCATTTAGAGATACATTGAGACCTATCAGTTAGCCAGTTTTTAATCCACATAATGTGTCATGTTTATTTTACATCATCTTAGTTGGTTTTTTTAAATCAAAATGTCGTGCAGTACCAAGTCGAATCCTTACAGAAGTCTGAGTATCGTATGTCAGCACAATTACCTTTATCAACCGCGTTTGTAATCTCACCCAAAAAACAAAATTTAAAAAGATAGCAAGTTAATTTTACAGGATCCATCTTCCATAAACCCTGGCTGATTTGCATTAGTTACATTACCCTCCTTGGATTCTTTATTCAATGCAGTCCCATACCAGCTGCTCCACTATCTTGCTTGGGATCAATGTCAGTTTTCTACAATTCCCAACCTCTGATTTATAAAATTCATTGCTATTAATTTCAGGAAAGTCACCATGGTACCATAACGGAATGGCTATTTGCAGCTGGGAGCCCAGTCTTGCAGCCTCGGCTCCTACAAGGAGCCCCACCTAAGCCAGTGGGGTTGTCACGGAGTGCCCGGGGCGATGCTCTGGCGCTGCTCCCCATGAAGCCAGTCAGGACTCCGGGGAGGGGGGGGAAAACTTCCTCTCCGTACACAGCCTGTTTCCAAGGATAGAAGCTTCACAGCTTCCACCTTCCTGGGTCTGACCTCGGAGCATTCAGCACCTTCTGCCCCTCCGTGCGCCTCCCCCAGTGAGTCCGCTCAGGCGGGGTCCTGGGGAAGCCCGAGGGTCTGCACCCCAGCTCCACAGTCAGACGTGACTCTCAGCCAGCCAGTAAAACAGAGGTTTATTAGTCGACAGGAGCATGATCTAACACAGAGCTGGTAAGTACAGCGAACCGGACCCCTCAGCTGGATCCATTTTGGGGGCCCCGGGAGGCCAGACCCTGTCTGGGCCTGCCTCCCCAGCCTGTCTCTCCTTTCCCCAGCCAACTGCAGACTGAAACTCCCACACCAGCCCCTCCTCCTCTTCCCCCCCCCCTTTCCTCGGCCAGGTGGTCACCTGACCTCTTTGTTATTCAACACTTCCAGCCAACACCTGGGGGGGAGGAGGGGAGAATTGCCCTCTCAATTGCCAAGACAGGGCATCGGCTACTTGCTTAGGCTGTCTCCCTGCTTTGCACCAACTACACATCCTCATCCCTCCACAGAGATACTCAAGAAGTGCATAGGGGAAACTGAGGCACCCCCACACTATCCAGAGGTAACATTAAGAGCATTCCTACTCCATTCACAGGCTAGTAGTACAGAGGGCTTGCCAGGCTAGCCTTGGACTCCCAGGACTGAAAGCTACCTAGCGATGAGCTGTTGCTTCAGCTGGTCTCCCCCAAGGAGCTGGTTTTGCTTTTGACTTGGCCACGCGAGCCGACAGCAGCTGAGCCAGCCTGGGATGGAGCAAGAGGCAGAGGCGGCTTGCAAGAGGAAAGGAAAAGAGAAGCCGTGCTACAGATGTAGGAGCTTCTGCCCTGGAGGCAGAGGAACCAGGCAGGCCATGGCATATTCTGCAGCAGGCGGTGGCAGCGCCAGGCAGTGGCTGTATGGCACGTGGGATGCAGCCTTCACACTGGCACCATTTCCTGGGATCGATCATTTCTCTCAGGGAATAAACCCCTCATCGCCCCACCTCAGATCAAAGCAACCAACCAGCTTCCCCGGGCAGAAGGAAACCTGCACTGGGGCACGTTTAAACATGGAGCCTGTGTCCTGGAGCCAAAACGAATGCAAGCGGGGAAGAAGGGGCAGCCAATTCAGATGGAATCCCACGCAGCAGCCCCCGCCACCTCACTCACCTCTTCAGGTGTCTCCTCTATCCATTCAGCTGACCCCCCCGCTCACTCCCGCAGCTCCTCGTGCGAGCCCCACCCCTTCTGCAACCCGCGACGGAAAAACAGCGTCAGCACCGGCTGCGGCCCGCAATGCACTTTGTTCTCTTGAGGCCTAGGCCAATGGCTCTCCAACTCCACCACCATGCAGGACAGAAACCATATTCCCCCCACCAGAACAACGTCCCTGTCCCACACACCCCTCCATGGCCCTCTGCTTCATTTCACAGGCCACGCTGCACTCAGACCACAGCTGAGAGCCCCTCAGCTACCTGGGCCCAGGGTCATAGAATATCAGGTTGGAAGGGATCTCAGGAGGTATCTAGTTCAACCCCCTGCTCAAAGCAGGACCAACCCCAACTAAATCATCCCAGCCAGGGCTTTATCAGACCTGACCTTAAAAACCTCTAAGGAGGAGATTCCACCACCTCCCTAGGGAACCCATTCCAGTGCTTCACCACCCTCCTAGGGAAAAAGTTTTTCCTAATATCCAACCTAGACCTCCCCCATGGCAACTAGAGACCATTACTCCTTGTTCTGTCATCTGCCACCACTGAGAACAGTCTAGATCCAGCCCCTTTGGAAGCCCCTTTCAGGTAGTTGAAAGCAGCTATCAAATCTCCCCTCAGTCTTCTCTTCTGCAGACCAAATAATCCCAGTTCTCTCAGCCTTGCCTCATATGTCATGCGCTCCAGGCCCCTAATCATTTTTGTTGCCCTTCTCTGGACTCTTTCCAATTTTTCCACATCCTTCTTGTAGTGTGGGGCCCAAAATTGGACCCAGTACTCCAGATGAGGCCTCACCAATGTCGAATAGAGGGGAACAATCACGTCCCTCGATCTGCTGGCAATGCTCCTACTTATACAGCCCAAAATGCCATTAGCCTTCTTGGCAACAAGGGCACACTATTGACTCATATCCAGCTTCTCATCCACTGTAATCCCTAGGTCCTTTGCCGCAGAACTGCTGCCTAGCCATTCGGTCCCTAGTCTGTAGCAGTGCCTGGGATTCTTCCGTCCTAAGTGCAGGACTCTGCACTTCTCCTTGTTGAACCTCATCAGATTTCTTTTGGCCCAGTCCTCTCATTTGTCTAGGTCCCTCTGTATCCTACCCCTACCCTCCAGTGTATCTACCACTCCTCCCAGTTTAGCGTCGTCTGCAAACTTGGCTTGGTCTGCCAGGGCCCAGACCTCGCCCCCGGCTGCTCTTGAAGCAGATCTCTGGCCTGGCGTCTCCACGGGACGGCCCCGGCCCCCAGGGCAGCGTTCATCCTCGACCAAGTGACGGTGTGTGCGCCGTCCCCACCCCTTTGAAGGCAGGGCCCCTGCTCCCCCCCTGTCATCTGCACATCACTTCACCAGCCAACCCCCTGCCCCATCTCAGGGGCTGGAATAGCAGCTGTGGCCCCTCCAAGCAGGCTCCACGCCCAGATCCCTGCCTCCCCAGAGCTGGCATGGAGGAGCTCTGCTCCTCATGGCCAGGGCCCTGCCCACACCCCTCTGGGCAGGGCTGGAGCAGCACAGAGAGCCCTGGGATGGGTGGGCACCGCACCAGGGGCAGGACTTCCTGAAGAGCTGGCGTCATCTGCAACTCCCCGTCAGCCGTGGGTCGCTCTCTTTACGGGGCCCCTGGAAGGCTCCCCACGAACTCCCTTCCAGCTCTCCGGCGCCAGGCGAGAGTCGCCTCGGAAGCTGCGGGTGTTGGCACCAACTCTCACCACGGCCGGCCGGGAGGTTTCTTCCCCTGTGACCAGACCGCTTGTGACCAATGACAAGGGGGGGATAGGCCAGCACGCCGGCCGGGTTACAAGCAAACATGAGAGCGGAGCCAGGAACAACAACATTTCCCCCTTTCCTCGTCCCATCGCAGCCCCCCGAGCGCCCCCGTCGGCCAGATGCTTCCCCTCCAGCGAGTGGAGCAAGGGCACCGGCGGCAGGGTGACCTTGGCACCCCCATTCAGATTTTGTAACAACCCAGCAATAAAAAGCTCCAGATGGATAGAAATCCTCGGAGGAGAGGATTTAAAGAGCGATGCCCGGGGGAAAACACCCCGTGGCCGCCAGTGAGCCAACACTGCAGCACTGTGCTAGTGCATGAGAACTGGAAGAGGGGGAGGGGGTAGCTCATTCTCCCCCTCCACCCATCACCAAAGCTGAGGAAGAGGCAGAGAGGGAAGGCGGCCTCCTTAGCCAAGGAATCGGTGTCTTACAGGGACACAGCCCTGCTGAGAATCTGATCAAGCCCAACCCTTGAAGCGTTTGCTGAGGCACGGGGCTGCTCCAAACAGATGCAATTGCATGGGGAGTCCATTATCTCTGGAAAGCCTTTCAAAACATCACAGCCTGTGAGAAATCTCCTGGGAGCTCAGCCCCTCCGCTCTTATCAGGCCATCCTTCTTGCTAGATTCACAGAGGCCCTTTGCAAGGCGGGGGAGAGCTGCCCTCACCAAACCGCGCAGTGGACAGCTCGCGATAACCTATGCCAAGCGGATAGCCTCCGGATGTTCCATGAAGCGCCCATACCGCTCAGAGACCCGGGGATGGGAGAGCGGCTTTGACAGCTCCTGGCTCTTCAGAGCAGAGGCCAGGACACTGGGGTAGATTCTCTTTGCGCCGCTGAATTTGAATGAGAGACAAGGTTGTTTCCAGACTGGCCTGTCCACAAGCTGTCACAATACCCACCCCCTGCTTACCAGCCTGCCTCCAGCTTCAAGCCAGGGCTTTCTCAGGCTGCCGGATGAAGCAAAGAATCTGCAAGGGTCTCTTCTCTCCTCCACCCCCCAAGAGTCCAGAGGGTAACAGCTGCAGGGGGCTCCAACCTGCAGGTTGGGGGCATGTCCCATAGGCCCTATGCAACCACCACTCTAGTTCTGTTTAGATCATTTGAGAAATTAAGACATTGGCACAAAAATAAAATGTGATCGGGGGAAGTTCCTGACCCGGTCTGTGGCCAAGCAGAATCCCCTGCCACGTGCCCTCTGAAGATGGGTATTGCCCGGGCGAACGCACTTCACAGCAAGTCACTTCCGGTCCTAAACCCCTGTCTCGTGTCACCGGGCACCAGCTCCATTCCAGCGCTCCACTCCAGAGATGGCTGCATTTCGGTCCTGGGGAAGGAACTGCTGCGTCTCTGGGGTTTGTAAAGTGCTCTGGAGCTAGGATTTCTCAACCGGGTTTATTAAACACAGAGATTAGGAACCAGTTCTTCCTCCCCAACTCACTTCATCTCACCGATGGATCTTATCAGTGCTCTGACACCAGACATCGGACGCTGGTTAACTCCTTTGCTGGCGGGCTAGGAACTTGCTAGGCAGAACAAACCACCAGTACCCGCTGGTGAAATCTGCTCGCCAAGGGGGCTGCTCCCCCAGCGTGTGGGGCCACCCACAAGGGAGTCGCAGGGTGATTGCATGCACCTGACCCCCCTCTCAGTCACAGGCATGTCCTGGAGACCGTCTCTGGTACAATGGAGCTAGAGCCATATGGTCCCATCACTGGCTGAGCGTGTCATTTGGTGCTGGGGAGAGTGGGGAAGGGACAGAAATGCTGCAGCCCCTCCCCTGTCCAACTACAAGCCTTGCCCCGACCTACCACACAGGCCAAGCCCAGCCGCAGGGCCAAGGCAGCTGCCCCTTCCCCACATGCCTCCTGGGCTGCTGTCCCACAACGAGAAGCACAAGAACAGCAGAGATCTCTTCCATGAGACGCCTTCAAGAACATGTGCTACAAAGCCAGCGGCCTCCTGGCTGGGGCCAGGTCTCCAGCACACGCCCCCCCCCAGAAGGTGCCGAGTCCTAGTTTCTCAGAGGCCACCCAGCTCTTGGGGGGAGGAGGGGGATGTAGGCTGCCCGGGGACATCAGCACAAGCTACTTGCCGGGACACCAGCAGCCGGCTTCTTTACCGCTCAGAACCTGGTGGTGCACTTAGCATCTCTGACGCATTAGACAAGACCACCTGCGCACTCACCTCTGCTCAGGTTCCAGCTCCCGGTGCCAGAGATCCAGCCGTACACTGAACCCATGGGCGGGGAGATCACAGTCCTATCTCTTCTCACCCCCCCCCCACCCCCCCGCTCCCGGGAGCAGTGACTGATCCAGTCAGAAGGCTGGCCTGGATCCAGGCAGCCCAAATTAGATTCCTCGGTCATTCTTTAGATGCCCCACAAGAGATCAAACGAGGCAACGCCCATCATCCATAATCCTCTCTGCCTGCCCCCCAGCACTCCTCTCCAGCTCTAATGATCTCCTCTGCTCCCGGCACAAAGGGTTATGCTAATCCCTCTGATCCCATCAGCTTTTATTTCTGCTGAACAGCTGAAATCTGCCTCCCGCGCTCCTCCCCGCAGGCTGGTAAGTTCCTGGAATATGCTCATGCAGCCCTAATCAGCATTTATTTTAATCACATTAAAAAATCATTTCTGGATACAAGCGAAAGCCAAGGAAGCTCTGTGGGCGGACGAGCCGGGATGAGGCTCAGCCATCATTCCATGATCAAAACGTTCCCACAGCCTGCCAGACTCAGCCCAGGGCACTGGCCCCGGGGGCCCAAGGGAACAGACTGGACGGGGACAGCGCTTCCCGTTAGTCCCATGGCCATTGACTGTGGCCAGAACAGCCGGAGCTCTGCAATTCCTCCTCAGCACGCAACCCTGGCCTGCCTCCCAGGACGGGTGGAAGAGGAGAGAAGTCTGTCCTTGTTCCACTACAGGGGGGACCGACACTCCAAACGTGGGCCAGCTTGCAAGGGACACCAGAAGACGCTGCCAGGCTCCAAGAGAGAAACACAGGCTGGAGGCTGCACCTGGAAGGAGTTTGGACTCAAGGAACGGGGACGGGTGACGAGACGGAGGGCAGGGTCTGAACTCCCCACTGGAGGGATTTATTGGCCTAGCATCTTTGGAATTAGCCATAACGCTCCAATGGAATCGGGACGAATTTAAGGAAATTGCTGCACTACAAAAACCAAAACACACACCGATTCAACCCTTCCTCTGCATTCAGCTTACACTGCAGCCTCTTTCCACTAAAAAAAAAAAAAAAAAAAAAAAAAGTGTAGCCACAGAAGAAAAAAAATCAGTAAAAGAAAAAAGTGATCCCTTCAAAATTAACTTCACACAAATTCTTTTCTTCTTTTTACTTGGGTGACAGCCAAGAGGAAAACTGCCCGGATATTCCTAAGCGTTACAGTTCTATAATCAGTGTGCTCCTCTTTGAACAAATGAGGCAAAAGGTTTTGGGACCAGGATGGGCAATAGCCATGAAATACAGAGGGACTGGAAAAGAGATGACCTAACAAGTAGCGCGGCAAATCGTCAACCTGGTCAAACCCACGTGGCTCCCAAAACCAGCACTGTGCTTTTCATAATAAACCAGCTTCACGGTTTGAAAACAGAGACCAATGAAGGTTCGGCCCCGGCTTATTCTTCAGAATTCCCAAGTGTTTCTCGAATCTAGGGAAGGTCTTGAAGCATGGGAGACATTTGCTGCCTTAAACATCTGCCATTTCGTCATTTAGAAATATTTTCTGCTCTCAGCTGAATGACAATTTCCACTTTCTTAAAAGTCTTGACCAAATCTAGTCCCCAAATACTCCAAGAACGCAGAGATCAATGGGCTTGCAAAGTCAGGGGAGCTTAAGGGTTAAGACTTAGGTTGTTCCTCCAGCCATTGCCTGGGTTGGCAGATATAAAATTGTTCAGATCAGTTTCTGTCTGCATCCTGTAACACTTGCCCAGACCGGTATTGCCCTGGCCTCTTCTTTTGTCATTCAGTTTCGCCCGGATTCTATAACAATGTGCTTACCCTCACCTTTGGGGGCGAAGCCAGACTTTGAAGCACCTGCTCCCCTATTTGGTGTGAACATTGCTTGTGCCAATCAGAAGCGAAAACAAACAAGTTTCAGGCCCACTCCCCTATGACACTTCTGTGATGTCATAGTTGGTACTTATGGATCTGCCTGCCATGTGCAGACAGAGAGAGGAGAAAGAAAAACGAATCCTGTGTATCCGTGTATCCCCATAACCGAGCCTGATCTCCTCGAAGCCTCTCTCTCAGCTCACGTGTTTCAAACAGAGCTTCTACGTTTCCCGGTCGTTATGTGTTGGTTTGTATTTGTAAGTATCGATTATTACTAAAATGCTGCATCTTTGTTTATAAATAGTTAGTAGATATTTTAGTCATTGTGTGTTTTAAGTTTCATTAAGTCTATTAGTTAATCAAAAAACTGCTCCCTTACCCCTTGTAATTATCCCCAATAAAACTTTAAATTGATTAATTTTAGGTGTGTGTGTGTGTGTGTGTGTGTGTGTGTGTGTCTGCAGCTCACGTCATGACCCACACTCTCCTTGCATCCCTTACCAATATAGTCTATTGCCACGTGCAGCCTGGTAAATAACAGGCCTGCGATTTTTTTCCACCCCTGCGAGTCCGTGGCAATCCACATGGCGTCACGAACAGGATGCAAGGGAGTTGGGCCATGTCCGTGGCACGCTGCAGATCGCGCAGTTGATGAAACTGAACAGTTCCAACATTTGCAGTTTCACCCTTTAAGTAGCCAAAATTCGACTGATCTAAAATTAGAATGGACTCTACAGCCTCAGTGCACGGAGACTGGAGAGAGCATGAGTGCGGCACACAAATTATTATGCCAAATGATAATAGAATTAGAGTCAATTAAGAAAACCAAAAAAATGAGACCCGATGAATATAAATCTGAGGATGTTTCCACCGTCGTGTTTAGCATGTTAGGCAAGGCCCTCGATCTGTGCTCTGTCCTCCACGGGGGCACAATGTTTGCAGCTAAGCAAGCAGCCCCAGGCTCCCCTAAAGAGGATAACCAGGGGGGGAAATAGCTGTTTGTCTGGGGAGGGTTTCTCCAAGTGTTTGTCTGTGCAAGAAAGCCGTTTGCCTGTGAATAAAGTTCCTGAATGTCTGTCTAATGTCTCAGAAGTGAGTCTGGAATTAGATACAGTGCAGGAGGAACTCATTGGTCAGGAAAGGGTTTCTCTGAAGCAGGTTAAAGTGAATAGGCTGGTTGAAGTACTAACTGAGGAAGGAAAGAGTGAAATAATTTTAGCTGGTACAGCTTGTAAAAGTGAACCTGAAAAAAGCATCAGGGTATCTGTTGGGAGTGGCAATGTGCCTGGTGAGCTGATAGCTTTATCTAGTCAGCAGTTTAGGAAGGCGAGGATAGTAGAAGAGAAGTGTCCCTATGCCTTACCTGTGTCCTGTGTGGAGAAGTGTGACAGTGAAGGGAGTGTGCCTGTGTCTGTCAGGGGTATTGACTTGCCTGTGGAGGAAGCTACCTCAGTCTCCAAGCAGTTGTCTGTGTGCTGGGACAAGGGAAGTGAGATCCCAAGCTGTGTGTCTAGTGAAGGAGAATGTGTCTCTGAATCTTCTTTGTCTGTGGAGCAGACAGAAGGTGCTTTTCAGCCTGTGATGGTTGAGAATAGTACAGTTGTGTCAGAATTGGTTTTGGATTCAGCTAAAGCTCAGAAAGGGAATGGTCCTAAGTTTGTGTCTGCTGGGGAGGAAGGCTCTATAACTAGGTTTAATCTGGTTAATGTCTTAGCAAGATCCCAGAGACCAGTCGATTCTGGTGCTTGTATTTTGCCTGTTGCTAGTGTGTTGCTGGGAAAGGGTGTAGCAACTCTGTCTGATCAGAGTGATACCCTAGCCAGGACACAAGGAGGGCAGAAAGGTGATTTGGGTGTGTTACCTGCCACCAGCTTGACAACAGGGAGCAAGGAGGAAAAAATTCCTAAACTGGTATCTGGCAAAGGGTAGAAGAATAACTCTAACCTTTTGTTCAGTGAGTCTGTGAGTTTGCCTGAAAGGGGATTTTGTAGAAATCCGCCTGATGGGCCAAGGATGATCGGGGAAGTTTCAGTTCCTAACAGACAGAAGTTTTCTGTAATGAATGGATCTACGGATTTTCCTGTGGAAAAGTTCAGTGGGGATAGCTTTGAGGAGGAATTGGGACAGCCCTATGACCAAGTGGCTGTGTTTGACCAGTTTGATGGGGAGACAAGATTGTTCAGGGAGAAATGTCTCCATGCTGATTCTGCAAGTGAACAGTCTGTGTCCCAGGTTAAAAGAGATGGTGCAAGAGCTAAATCTGTGAATCAGAACAGCTGTGCAATTAGTCCCATAAGGATGCAGGGGATGATAGATATCATCTCATCTCTAGACACTTTGAATGTGACTTGTAGTCTCTTGGGGAACCTGACATCTGATCCCCTGTGGAAGCAGAAGTGGGTAAAGGAAGAACAACAAAACTTTGAAACTTTGTTAATGAAAATATCTGGTATCCCTTTAAGACGTGATATAGTCTGGAAGCTTGCTTCTGCCTGTGGAGATGCAGATTACTTGACTGAATGGGGGAAAAAGGACTTGCTAATTGTTAGCCAGAGAATTGTTAACATCAGCCAGAGAATTCTGTTAAGCAAGAAAGAGCAGGTTTTGACCCTTCAATCACAACCAGTAATCAAGAGGCATTCTGCTTTGGTTGAAATAGAAGGTTCGTACCCCCCTGCTCTACACACAGCTACCGGGGCATAGTTAGGGAGACACCACTCTCAGGTTTTGCACTGCCTCTAATGACCTAGGAGCTTTTCAGCCCCAAATTTCCACACCCTGGAGCACAAACATGAACCGTCCGTACCTGCATCTGCTCTCAATCAAATTACCACCATGCACGTAACAAAAACAAAACCTGTCTGCTTGGAAGACTCACCCCTTAGTCTCCTGTACATGTTTAGCCCATGCACCCCTGTATGTTTATCCCCTTGGGGGACCAATATTTATAGATCAAATCTGAGAGCATGAAATGATTATCTATAGTTGAATGGGGATTCCTAAAGCTGGCTTGTCCCTCAGCAAAAAGGTTTCTGCTCTCAGCCCAAAGGGAGATCTGGAATAGATTTTAAAGACCACTTCTATCACCCAATTAGTCTTTTAATTACTCTGGGAATTTCTATCACTTTCTTTCATAGAGGGGTAATACCCATTATGCAGCCTGCAGGGGAAATCTCTGTTATTTATAACACACAATTTTGCTGGCAATAGGAGCTCATCAATCAATAATATCCTTATAGACATCCTCTATATGGAGACACGCAGCTATTCCAGAAGAGCATGATGGGTAAAGTCCAACGACACAGACCATGTGACTGAACTGGCATCATTAAAAACAGAGGGGGGGGGGGGAAATCTCTCCCAACATTTAGGGATAAGAACGTCAATATTTACATTAATCTCACCCTCGCCTCCAGCATCCAAAATACTAAAAATTTCTCAGCAGCAGCAAGTACAAATCCCTTCCAATGGGCTCTTTGATGATCAAACTTTTTTCTATTTAAACCATTTCTTCATCGTTCTTTCTAGAAATAACCAATTTCCTAATGGAATCTGGATCTTGGATCGGATGAAAATATCTTTTCTTAGTAGCCAAATCATACCTTTAAAAAGCTATCAATGTTAGGTGGACGTGTAATACAGCTTGGAGTTCCAGTAATAGGCTCTTCTTAGAATCTCAGGGTTGAAAGAGACCTCAGGAGATCATTCTAGACCAACCCCTGCTCAAAGCAGGACCAATCCCATTTTTGCCCCATATCCCTAAACGGCTGCCTCAAGGATTGAACTCACAACCCTGGGTTTAGCAGGCCAATGCTCAAACCACTGAGCTATCCCATTCCCCCTATTCATGAGTAATAGAATGTTAGAAACTATTAAATGTGTACCTAATTCAAGAATGGAACTACTGAAAATTTGCAACTCAAGCTATTTCCCACCCTCACCCATGGATGGTCTAGGAAAGTCCTTTTCCAGTGAGTCAGAGGGAAGATTAAGAATTTCTCCATCCCCAGTTGCGCATTCGAGTCTCTCCAAAGAACAACATTAGCTAATAGGTAGTTTTCCATAAGCGAGTCCCGATCTGCCCAGAGTGATGCATCATAAAAGGAAACCTCAAGGGGAAGACAAGCAAACATTCGGTCTTAGTCAAACAACTTTATCTAGAACAATAAAACAAAAGGCCCGGTAAGAGGAATTACCCAATGTTAATATTTTTAACATTAAATTAAATAGAAACGCAGAGGATTAAAAACCGACAGGTCTACCCCCTTCTTAACATGGCTTCAAAGTCTGGGAGATAAAGTCCCTTTCTTGGTTAGCCCAGTTTCCCGGAGGAAAATTAAATCATACTGGGATAGACAACTTCTACCTTCTAAATCCTGAGATTTGCTTTTGAGACCAGCAATATTCCAGGAGACCATCCTGCTAAGAGTCTTTGCACAGCCTTGAGATCACCCATCTGGTCGTTCCATCTCAGGCCTCTATTGAGGGACTGCCTTGACAAAGAGCAACGTGGGCTTTATAATTAGGTCTCTTTTCTGCAGAATTATAATCCTTAGCCCTGTGGGTCTGGGCCACTTGACTGCTTGCTCAACAAGGTATAGGCCAACATCCAACCTGTTCTTCTGAGGAGCAGAAATTCTCCCCGACTGAAGGTTTTTAGACCGTTTCCCTTCATCCTTTCCTAGCGGGTAATCACCGCATCTAAAAAGAGCTCTTATACCCCAGATCTTCATAACAGTCCACCAGTCCTTAAATTCCACCTCCACTCCCTTGAAGTCCTAGAGAAAGCGTCTGTACCTGTTGAATTTGATTTCTAGGGAGAGAATACAACACCACTCACGCTAAGGCTCTGTCTACACGGCAAGCTAGCAGTGTGATGCCTGCTCGGGTACGCACTAGCTCAGTGAGAGATGACGGGCGGATGAATAGCGGCACAGCCACCATGGCGCGACAAAAGCGATTGGGCTTCCGGATGAGGAGAGATTAATAAAACTGGGACTTTTCAGCTTACAAAAGAAATGATGGGGGGGGGGGATAACAGAGCTCTATCAAATCCTGAATGGTGCAAAGAAAAAATGTTATTTAAGCCTTAGTTACCCATAATACAAGAAGCAGGGGTCACCCAATGAAATACGCAACAGGTATAAAAACAAACAAAATGAAGTAATTCACACAAGGCAGTCAATCTGTGGAACTCATTGCCACAGGATGTTGTAAAGTCCAAAAGTATAACTGGGTTCATGGAAGCTATGCCAACTGGCTATTAGCCAAGATGGTCAGGGATGCAACCCCATGCTCTGGGTGTCCCTAAATCTCTGACTGCCCGATGCTGGACAACAGGGAATGGAGCACTCAATAACTGTCCTCTTCTGTTGATTCCCTCTGAAGCATCTTGGACCAGACACTGTCAGAAGACAAGACACTGGGCTAGATAGACCATCGGTCTGACCCAGTGAGGCCTCTCTCATGTTCAGGGAATCACATCGCTAGCTCTTAATATAAATGTAGCCTAATATGTCTAGTCATGTTCCATTCATAAAAGCCAGGACCACACCCCTGTTATTATTTTGGATTTCATCCATTTGAATGTGAAATATTTTTACTAAAACAAGGCTGGAAGATTGGAATAACGCATGGATTTATCACCGGAAATTAGAGAGAGAGAGAGAGAGAGAGAGAGATCTGTGCAGGCCAGCCTAAGAGAGGGCATGGGGGGGAATGTGTCTCCTCTTCATGTTCCCCCCAACCCCCATATAGCTCAAACATGCCCAGTATTATTCATACAGACCTTCCACCCACAGCTGAGCAAAACAGTGAATAATTAACCAGGCTGCTCCAAATAGCTTGAGCACAAGCTGGATAGCAACACCCTCCTGCTGTGTTCGCCCTGCAGCCTTCGCTATCGCCACCGTCTCTACCCACGGTTTCCATTAGAAGCTGCTCTCTTGCCCAGAGATGAACAGACCTTTCGAGAAGGGAACACGACCTCGAAAGTTCAGATCCCTGCCCGGCAGGTCCGCGACAAGGCGCAAAGAGAGATGGCCAGGCAACGGTTTGGATCCCATCAGCCAAATCTCCCCACAAGCCCTTTCATGCGTCCACCCAGGCTACTGCTGATCACTGGGAGGAGGAGTCTGCCCGAGTCAGCCAAGCAGTCATCCCCATCTCTCCTTCAAACTCACCTCCACCACCAGGCCGGCAAAGCACCCGGCTACGGCGTGAGGTGGGACCAGGGCCCATTACCCGTCACAGTCATCCCACCAGCACCTTGTGCTCCCCATCTGCCACTGGCTCCTTCTACTTGAATCATAAGTAGAGGGGAGGGAGAGCTCAGTGGTTTGCAGAAGTTGGTCCAATAAAAGATATTACCTTGTCCCTCGGATATCTTAGGAGCTACACCACCACTGCAGATCTATTTACAGAGTGATTCTATCGATTTTATTCTAACCCCTCAGGCTGTGGTTCATGAAATGACTGTCACATGAGCAGTGCAGTGGGGAAGTAAACAGAGATATCAACTTGATATTGCCTGGAGAGGGAAGACTGCTTACAAAAAACTGGAAGCATTGCCAAAAGCATCACGGGAAGACGAAATAGCCAGACTCCGTCCTGTGAGGAGAATTTTAAGGCAACACGATGAAGCTGTAACACAATGTGAAACTCACTGTTTTTAGCAAGTAAATGTACGATTTGGCAGGCTGAACAAGCCCCGGCCCCAGTAGAGAGAAGCCCTGAAACGTGCTTAAAGTGGATGCTCCTGAGAATGTCAATAAGGCTATTAATGTAAAGTTACACACATGCTAAGTGCTCTGCTGGATCGGGGCCATAACACCTGGATCTGCCGCGTGGGGCACATGGTAGAAGAGACAAGTGCTGGGAAAACCACTGTCTTAAAAAAACCAAAAACCACACGACTTCAAAGCCCTGTGGCATCCTTTAAGTTACACAACAGAACATTCTTCTCCTACTGGACTGCGAGACTCCACTGAAACGGAGATTGGATTGAATTTCAGCTCTAGGGTTTGAACTTCATTTGAAGAGTTTGCAAGTGAAAGACGATGGGGAATTCTGCCTGTGTTTCTCCCGGTGTGACCCCCAATACTGGAGTTTACAATGTGGGAGAGGACTTGGTTCATTTACTGTTTCTTAGCTTCTCTTCTATCTGAAATTTTTTTTCAAACTGCTGAACAGCTGTGGAGCAGGGTGTTGTGAGAAGGAAAGAGTTAGAGGGACAGATGCTCGTGACTTAAAAAAACCTTGTGCCAAGTCACAGTGGCTGAAGATCTGAAATGCAGATGACTCCAATCTGTGCAAACTGTCCGGCCAGACTGTTGGTCAGCGGTAGGTGCCTGTGACAGGATGCTAAGCAGAACACGGCTTAGCCAACCCTCTGTCACTCCAGCTCCAATTCAGGGAGGTGAATTGGAGCTGGGTAGATCACCCGGCCCTGACTGGGGAAGTTGGAACATCTGCTGCCTCTTCAGGCTGGGGCTGGATAAAAGTCCCAGGGGAGGGAAGCCCTGGGGAAGAGCTGGAAAAAGGGAAGCTGCTCTAGAGGAAAAGCGGAGGGGGAAGCAGGATAAATAGCTTGCCCCCTCTCTCTTGCTGGTGGACTATAAGAAGGGGATTATGTGTATAGTGGAAAGGTGGTGGGAACAGAACCTGCAAATCAAAGCACTAGGCGAGCAGTGCATGAAGGTCTGTGTGTGATGTTCTCAGCCCAGCGGGGGCAGGAGGCAGGAGGGCCCTGCAGAGACCCCGTTCCAGTGCCTTTTTTTAAACAAACGGTAAAACGGAAAGGTAGGGCGTATTTAAGTCACATGACCCAGCTTAGCCATGTGGCTTGCTCTCCCCCTCTAGTGGTGATCCGTGGAAAGAGGCTGAGGAGTCTGCAACTGCTTCTGAGCTCGGTGGTTCTTAACCTGCACTGGGATCCATGAACTATTCCCAAGGGGGCCGGAAAAGACTAGACTGAAAAACAGACTGAACAGAATTCACCTGCATATACAGACACTAGAGCGCCAAAGGGGTTGAGAACCACGGGTCTTGGCCAACAGACCTGGTCCTTCAACTCAGGCGGACGAGGCTGACAACCAAAGACAACCCCACGGGGGCAACAGTTTGCCGTGAGGTTTCACAAGAGAAGCAGGAATCAAAGCCTGACGTTCGGTACGAGACATGCAGGTGGCAGAGCGAGAGAGTGCCCAGCGAGGGAAGCTGCCCTCAGAGCTCCACAGCAAGCAGCCTTGGGCTCTCGGCTCTCCAAATAGCACCAAAACCCCCCAAAGAGGAAGCAAACGGTTTCTCTTTGGAAGTCTCATGCTTGAACAGGCTGCAAACGGATGCCCGGGGGAGGTGGGGAGAGAGGGAGCTGTTAAGCAGTGTGTGCTCTGCCCAAATATTTGAGATTTACATTTGGGTGTGAATGTTTAACGTTGGCAAAAAAGGTGCCAGACTGACAGAGCTGGAGATTGGAGTCCTCCAGCAGAGGGCCTCATCCTCCTTCCCATCACTGCCGCGTTTGAGCCTCTTCCCATAGAGGCCCATCAGCAATAGCCCTCACTGGTGGACTTGCGGGAAGAGCCAGATGCCCTGTTTCAGGAGCTCTGCTTGGCTTAGGGTCCTTTTTGAGGGGCCTGTGGGGAGAACAGATGCAGGGGGCGGTGGATGCTGTGGGATGTTGCTGCTGATTGTGGGGGGAAAACCATGATCAGGAGGAAGGTTCCGACCGCTTTTCCTAACAGGCGCCTCAGAGTTCACAGGCAGAGCCTCTCGAAGGGGCTCATCAAGCCAGCCTGAAAGCGGGAGACTCCGATTTCAACCCTGCCCGTTTAGATCTAAAGGGACAGCTCAGGTCTGCAAGTGCAGAGCCCTCCTTCCACGGCCCTCTCCCCAGGGGCCTGAAAACCTGCCGCGCCGGCAATAGCAATAGGCCTACAGATCTGTAGTTCCATCTTACACTGAGGTGCCCGTCCTCATCACTCCATCCACCATCCCCGGTTCCCCGGGGCAGCTCTGAGGAGGAAATCAGTCCACACACAGTCTTGCTGTGTAGCATCTTCTTCAGAAGAACCCAACACACTCCACTCTTAAGCAAAGTCCTGACAGAATAAGGAGATTGATCTTCCTACAGCAACACACACATACAAACACACACACACACACCCCCCTTCAAATCAGACTGCTGGGCTAATCAAGTTTAATACTAGAGTAGTACATATTGCTGCGTCAAAAGGCTTTGCTACTCTGATTTTCACAGTCCGTCTACACGGCTATTTATTATGGATAGGCTGCAGACGATACAGAGCACTCTACGAGACATGTAAAAGCAGCACAAGGATCTCAGTACAGCTTAGGGAGAGAACATGACAATTTTTCAAATGCCAGAGAAGGCAGATTCAGCCCAGCCCAACTTGCTGCTGTAAAACTCCCCTGGGGAGTTACCAGAGGGGGCTGTAATATTACAACACAGAGGAGCATGTTGGGGTTCCATTTTGAAAGAGTTACTTTGGTGCTATTCACACAGATACCATCAAACTAGACATTCCTGCTGTGTCGGACCAAGAGCCCGATGCCGGCCAGGAGGGGATGGTTTGGTGGCAGACACTCACAATGGAAAATCAGACCTGCTTCTTCGGGGGATGTAGGGGAGGGAAGAGGAGCGGCTCCTTGCCAGCTTTGAAGGTGGTTAGGAACTCATGGAGACAGAGATCAAAAAGTGTTCGAGAGCCAAGACTGAACGAGAAAACAGAGACCAGATCTGTCAGTCCCTATGGGAAGAGTCTACTGCCAGCAGAGTCGCTCGTGCCTTGAAGCTTCTACATCTCCAGCAGGGAAGTGGTTATCTGCCTGTGCAGCCTGGCCATTTGGGGCTGCCATCTTCAGCCCCTTCTGCACTGGCCTTTCACGGGGCGGCTGCTCTCAATGAACGTTGCTGCCTATGCAGGCCTTAATAGGAGCATTAAAACCAGCGCCCTGAAGGCGTCGCTGAGATCAGAGCCCCAGACACGCTGCACTAGGAAGAGAATGTCCCTGCCCAGAAGAACTAACCGTCGAAATGGAAGGAGAGGGGAGGTGACTTGCCCTACAAGATCTGCGAATAGACCCGTCTCTCCAGTCTCTCATTTCAACCAGCTCCCACTTGCTCTGGAGGCCACAGATGCCAGACGCCACAGTGATGGGCCCTGCTTAAAGAGCGAAGGAGAAAGGACTAGGCCCTAAGCCTGGTTTAGACAGGAGGCGGCTAGAAGGGAGTTCTGCCAGCAAGCCAACTTCCTAAAGGGGAAAGAGTTTGGGAGCCAGAAGTAACCTTTCCCTGTACCATGCCCCAAACAATCTCAGCCCAACAAAGAGCCTCCCCACACCCCACTGCCCACACCCCATTGCCGGCTCTGCGTCCAAGCTGTGCACAATAAGGCTCAGAGAGGAGATCCTGCCACACTGACCCGACAAGATGCTGAGGCTGTCCAAGACTCTGCACCTAGGAACCTTCCCCTTGGAGCCTAAAAGGTACACGTGGTACAAATACAGACCGGAGACGAGAGAGCCATTTAACCAGCCACGACCTCTCCGTTTCCATAACCCCTTTCCGGTGCTTGAATTAGCCAGCGAAAGGTCGCTGCTCACGGCGGCGCGGGCAGAGCCATGGGGAAGCCAGGCGCCTCCCTCCCTCCCCTGGGCATTTGCCAAGAGACAGTATTGTTCCAGGTAGGCCGTAGACTTGGAAGACTGGGTTTAGAATCGATCAAAGGCTAGTAAGCTGCTGTCTGCGTTCATCTCTTGTAATGTCCGTCTCCCGGGCTAGGCGGGGATATGGAGGACACGTGGCCGAGCTGGGGGAGCAGCTGCTCCGGATGCCCCAAGCCACACCAGCTGCGGTGAGCAGAGGAGCGATGCCCATGCACGGGTCAGCCGGTGCACGCTTATCTCGGCCGCGCACGCGCAGGGAGCCTGGGGCTGGCCTGCACTGCACGGATCACTGCGCTGCCGGGGGAGCCAGTTACTCCCTTCGCCCTCCACACACCCTGAACGAACCCGGCACAGATCTAGCGCTGAGATGGGCCCTGAGAGTCCTTTGACACATCCCACATGCTGGCCAGGACCTGGGCACAGTTGGGGGTGGGGCACACCCTTAAATCCTGCCACACTGACCAGAAAAGCGCATTCAGGGACAGCCACGCAGTGCCCAGGTCAAGCCACTGCCCTGCCCACCACACGGTGCCTTGGGTAAGGGCCACTGCAGTGCCGTTCCTGCCCTGCCGAGTGCGCTCCCACTCCTGGTTTTCTGCGGAGAGAGAACACACCCTTCTGGGGTCAGGTGCGGCCTCTCCACACTCGCGGCTGGCTGCGTCCCTCCCACACCCAGCGAACACGGCAGGAGCTGTGCCCAGATAGACAGACGGGCCTCGGTCCCCGGGCAGACACCACGCTGCTGGAGTCCAAGGAGCAGCCTCCGCTATCAGCAACAGGCGGGCACAGAACGGCCCCCGCCCACAGCCCCGCCGGGGATCACAGCACTGGGCCCCAGCGCCATGGAGAATGCACTTGTGGTCAGGGCCCTGAGGGATGAGGCGGGGGACGTTCGGGGCACACAACGGGCACATGCCAGGCACGGCGTCCGGGCACACGCTGTCTGGGCACACGCCGGGCCCCCATCCCTGCGCCGCAGGCCGGAAGCAGAGAAGAAAAGAGGAAAGAGAGTCACGCCCTGTGCACGGCTGGCTGGCGGCCAAGGGAAAGGCATAAATCAAACCCAGACGGGGCTGGGGGAGGTTCCTCCCTGAGGCAGGCCGCTCAGTCGGGGGAGGGGGTCATTTCCTCCTCTCCCGCGCCAGGCTGAGGACCCAGGCTGTGCTCGTTAAATGACATCATTGTGCCAGGCGACTGAGCCTCTCCCCCCCCACACACACAAAAAAAACCCCTGGATACACCCCACACACGCGAGGCCGGGCGCGCCAGCCCAGCGCTTCTGGGAAGCTCAGACTCCAGAGGAGGATCCTTCCAGAGGGAGATCCCTCCCTCCCTCCCCCCGGTTAACTCATAGCCATGTCAGGCTGGGGGCCTGTGGCCACACACTGCACCCCTCTCATGGGGTGCCAGGCAGGTGCCCAGAGCCGGGGGGTGGCACAAGGAGGGGAACAAACTCTCCTGCGAACAGACTTGCTTTCCCCTCGATCTCCACAATGACTCATCTGCTGGCACCTGGTTGGAGGAAACAGGTCCATCCCCCCCCCCATACACACCCCAACACAACTTCCCACCCCGTCCCGGGGCAGGACCGTCACACCCTAGCCCTCTTCGGCGGGGTCATGCTAGATACTGGCAGGAGCTCTGGGGCAGGGAATTGTGTTCCTGGTATGTGCCAGCCACGTGGCTGCTACGGGCCCCTACCCATGAAAGGACTCCGTGAGAGCTGGTTGCCACACACCAAAGATCACAAAAGATTCAGGTTGCTTCCAGTCCTCAGAGACCAGTCACTTGTCCCAGGTCAATTTGTACCTCGGATTTGACATCAAAGACCACGCTTGCAGCCAATCCTACAGTCAACTAAGAGTTAACTAGGAAAAGAGACACAAAAGAGTTATTTACACGTTAAAGCAGGCAACTAGTATCGACCCAAACGTGCTACAGTCCATGGTTCCAGAAGGTGACAGCGGTGTTGTGGTCGGCCCGCACCGGCTGGCTCTTGGGGCTTACAAGGAAAGTTAATGCCGGCAGCAATTTACAAGCCTTTTCTAGAGTCTAAACCCATTCTGAGCAGTGTACGGCCCACCTGGAACAATGCTAACAGCTGAGCTGGTCTGGTTTCCAGCCGTGGATTTGTCAGTGCTCAGCCTTGGCAAGAGCTGGGCTACCAGAGTCACCAAGGCCTTGGCCAGAAGGCCGGGCTGCAGCAATTCAGTAGGGGACCCGTCCCTTACCAGGGGGTTTCTGCCCAGGCAGCGGGAACAGGCTCCAATCCAACAGGGCCCCTCCCTCTTCTAAATCGGAGATTTATCATCAGTTCTTTGCAGTGCGAGAGCCGGAGGGCGGCCATGGGCTGGGCGCATGGGGCTCCAGTAGAGAGTAAGCACGACATGCAACCTGAGTGGCACGGCCCCACCTCAGGGCCTCGTCCTCCCCTGCATGGCTCTCCAAGAGACCATAGGCCTGAGCCCATCACCTGGTCCGAGGGGGAGGGGAATACATGGACCTTTTATAGAACACAATGTTCTAGGTGTGGAAGGAGGCATCAACCTAGGCAATCTCCAGCATATACAGTCAAGCCCGTCGTATCTCACAGAAACGGAATCACTTAGCTCAAGTCTGTCAGACTTTTAGTTCAAAATTCAAAAGTCTCAGAGGAGATACCCAAGAAGGAACACAGAGCTGCCATTACAGATGAAGAAAATGGTTTCAAAATTCCCAGAAACAAGAGTCACTCTGTGACCCACAAGGAGTACTGGACAATTACACTATCTACTAATGGAACATTTATTTCATATGCAATAGATACATTAGCACACGCTAATGCAATTTCAAAAGAAATGATACGGCTAAAGGTAAAACGTGTACTAGGAGAATAAATATATATTCATTTACAATCTTATAGTGGTGAAAATATTCCTGTTCCGGGTATTTGTAAATTACAGGTCATAATTAACCATGACTATTACACACGGGTGCTAGGATAATTTGTATAGTGGCGGTGCTGAGAACCAGTGAACAAAAACCTGTAAACTGTGTGAGGATGGAAACCACTTCAAGCCAGGGGGTGTTGCTGCACCCCCAATACCCCTAGTTCCAACTCCACTATTACTACAAATCTTACCTTGTCTAAAAGGGACAAGGTATTTCTATTTTATGTCTAGAAACATGTTTAGGGCTAAATCTAATTGTTTGAATTCAGACTGTTCAGGATTCAGAAACATTAGAAATAGAACATCAATTTACAGAGTTATTCATAGGTGGTGCATTGGATTCAATGTATTAAATTGAGTTAAATGAAACAAAAGAAACCAGTTATATGTGCAACTAGAAAACTTCCCTTCACTTTAAGAAACTGGGCGCAAAAGAAATTTGAAAGGTTAACTAATTAATTTAGATACCATTAAAAGAGTGGAAGAGCTGACTGAGTGGGTGAATTCATTGGTAATAGTAGAAAAGAAAGATTCAGCCTTATGGTTAGCTCCAAAAGACTTAAATAAGAATGTTAAGAGGGAACATATTAAAATACCTTCCAGAGAAAAAATATTTAGACAAATGTCAGGAGCTTTTCTTCTTTAGATTTTGATTGTTTTGATTGGATTTTGGAGCAAAAAAGTCAATTGCTGTGTACACATGATATCAGGTTAATTAAAGCATTATGTAGAGCAAAAGAAGTAGGACTGAAACAACAAAAATAAATGGAAATTTAGAGTACAAGAATTAAAAATTTCCAGGAGAAAAGCTGACCGGTCAGGGATTATAGGTTGATCCACAATGGATACAAGCCATTGATAAGACTGCTTACCCAAAAGATAAGGAACCATTACAGAAATTTTGGGCTGTGTTTGTATTTTCCCACAGAATTATACATAACCTAGCCAAAAAATAAAAAAACACACCACCCCATTCTGAGTGCCTTACTTTGTAAAAATAATCAGTGGAGATGGGACTGCCAACACTGGGAATTTAAGCAGGTTAAGCAACTAATAAAAACAGTTCCGGTATTAAAACTATTTGATAGTAACAGATTAACAAAATTAGGCACAGCTCTGTTACAAAAGTGTGGTGATGTATAGAAGCCAGTTGTTTATGCATCTAGAACTGTGTCAAACATGGAAAATCCATATGCTCATCTAGAAAGCTGCTCATCCATCTGCTCATCTAGCATTGGTTTTTGCATGCAAAAAAATTCACATCGTTATATATGGTGGTAGATTTGTACTAGCAGAAACCAAACGAACTATTGGTTAATATTTCAAAAGGGAACACGACAGACACACTGCCTGTTACAAAGATTGTTTTTTCAATTGTACAGTATTTAAAATTAGAATATCAGCCAGGCAAATCATTCACTGTTGCAGATTCCCTTCTTAAAGCTAATGATGTAATCAATGTAATTTAAGAAAACGATGTGGCACATGTTCGTCAATTGTTTCTGACATCAGAAAGAGTATGGGAAGAAACTGTACAAGCAATTAGACAGGAGGAGAATTTACAAAAGGAGTACTACAGCTATTGAAAAAGGATATAATGAAAAATGTTACCGAAGCCCTACAATCAATTTATTCAAGGACTTATCAGTAATTGAAGGAAGTCTGCTTAAAGGAAGAGTAGGAATTCCTGGCGAAGAGGAGAGATGTTGAAATGTATACATGAGGGAATATGGGCACAGAAAAATGTAAGTGCAGAGCAGGAGAGGTTCTATATTGGCCACAAATGAAGCAAAACAGAGAGGATTATATAAAAGAATGTGACATATGTCAAAAACATTGGAATGCTCAGTCTAAACAACCAATGACATTTATCCAAGAAAACTTAAGACCTTGGTTTAGAGCTATTTGAATGTAAAGGACAGGCATATGTTACCGCTCTTGATTATTTTTCACATTTTCCTGAAATATCTGCACTATAAAAACACATGTGCCAAATAAGTCATTTATAAAATGCAATCAATTTTTGCCAGGCATGGCATTCCCAATACAATGATGACCGACAATGGATCTCAATTCTACACTCAAGAGTTTAAAAGTTTTATCATGTGCTATGATTTCAAACACATTACATCAAGTCCAGATTACTCACAGTCTAATGGACTACTTGACAATGGTGTTCAAATAGTAAAAAGATTATTAAACAAAGCTGAATATTTCTAAAATAGCATTATTAAATTCTAGACAACCGCCATGACAAGGTTTATTACCTGCACAGTTATTGAACAGAAAGCTTAGAAACAAATTACTTATGTTCTTTCAAGAAGGAAGTAAGGAAAGGAATAAGTATAAATATCAGTCAAGGTTTGTATCAGAAGAATTACCATAGATAGAGGATCACGTAAAGTACCTTATTTGAACCCAAATGATAGACTACATATCTAGAATGGAAGAAAGCCAGCTCAGAAAGCTGGCTCAGAAAGCCATCCGAACAAGAGGGGTAGCATCTCAATCTTCTGATGTCATGACTAATAACAGTGTACAGAGGAAATATCAGATATTTGCAAGACTACACTCAGAAGAAATGATACAGTACAACACCGAGTGCACCAAGAAAATGAAAATGACAGCATTCCTCTAAGCCAGGGGTCTGCAACCCGCGGCTCCGGAGCCGCATGCGGCTCTTTCATCCCTCCGATGCGGCTCCCTGTGTGTTCTAATTTTAACCGGCCCGCAGACTGTTTTCTATGCGGCCCGCCAGCACTGTCCAACCAGTGCGCGGAGCCGCAGCCGAAAGAGAGGGGCGGGGTCAATAAGAGGCGAGCGGCAGGGGGGGGGGAGAAGAACAGAGGCGGAGCCGGGGCCGGGGCACGAGGCGAGGCGGAGCCGGCGGAGAAGTGCGAGTCGGGCCGGGGCCGGGGCAGGAGGCGAAGCGCGGCGGAGCCGGCGGATAAGAGCGAGCCGGGGCCGGGGCACGAGGCAAGGCAAGGCAAGCTGGGGGAGGGGGGGAGTGAAAGCACGGCCGGGGGGGGGGAGGAAGAAGAGCGAGAGCACGGCTGGAGGGGAGGGGGAGGGAAGAAGAGCGAGAGCACGGCCGGAGCGGGGGGGGGGCGGAGGTGGGAGGAAGGGGGGGGGGGAAGAAGAGCGAGAGCACGGCCGGAGGGGGGGGAGGGAGGGAAGAAGAGCGAGAGCACGGCTGGAGGGGAGGGGGAGGGAAGAAGAGTGAGAGCACGGCCGGAGCGGGGGGGAGGAAGGGGGGGGGAGGAAGAAGAGCGAGAGCACGGCCGGAGGGGGGGGAGGGAGGGAAGGAACGTCTTTTTTTCGGAGCTCAAAATGTTTTGTTGCATGCAGAAATGTAATTTTGTTTTCTCTGCAGTCGTTCATTGATTTCATAAATGGAACACATTATAGTTTGTTTATACATAGCATAAAGGCAAAAAAAACATTATATGCAGTGTTATTTCATTTTAAATGTCAAAAGGGTTTTGTGGCTCCCAGTGTTTTCTTTACTGTGGGAAACGGGTCCAAATGGCTCTTTGAGTGGTAAAGGTTGCAGACCCCTGCTCTAAGCCTAAGGAATAAGAGCAAATACAGAATTTAGATGGCCAAGGGGATTGGTCCTGCTTTGAGCAGGGGGTTGGACTAGATACCTCCTGAGGTCCCTTCCAAACCGGACATTCTATGATCAAAGGTACTTTGTTAAAAGACTGATAAAAAGCTGCTAAAATCATTCTCATTACACACACACTTCATGCTAAAAGAAACAGAAAGGAGCGGTGGTGTTACTGGGGCTTTAAGAGAATGAACAGAATCTCTGGGGTCAGAGCTGACTGTAGGAGGAGGCTGTTTGTTTTAGGTTACACTGACATTGATCCGAGTTCAAATACTCTGTCTATATATTAACTATATATTTAATGAAGATTGTTATTAAGTTACTAGCAATGAACTATTAAGATTAATGGATTACCTGAATATCAAAACACAGAACTCACCCAAAATAAGCTAGGCCAAGAGCCTTGGGGTGAGGGGGGAAAAGGAGGAGGAGATTTCCCTCCTCCCAAATCCCCTACAAGTAAAATTTCTGACAAGCCAACAGCAGAATTTTTACTGGCTGTTAAGAACAAGCCGGACGGAGCATCATAACTCCCAGGCTGAGTTTGCAGCACTCGCAGTTACAAAACACATGAGATCCAGGACAAGAAATATGGGCAGAGATCTTTCAGAGCACCTAAAAGGAACCTCACTTTTTAAACAGTGCTGCCTGTGCACTAGGGTGACCAGATGTCCCAATTTTATAGGGAGAGTCCTGATTTTTGGGTCTTTTTCTTCTATAGGCTCCTATTACCCCCCACTCCGTCCCGATTTTTCACATTTGCTGTCTGGTCACCCTACCAGGCACCCTTTAAAAATAAAATCAGGCCTCTAAATAAAAAAATAAAATTACTAGGCCACTTTGGAAGGGGGAAAAAAACCCTCTCTCGAAATCCCACTGTGCTGTTGGTTTCTATACAGAGCCACAGATCCGTCTTCATAGCACAAGAGCGTCAGAGAATGGCAGAGGAACTTTTCACAGGAAATGGGAGTGTGGATTGGTAGTCCAGTGTCAGCACTGCAGGGCAGGGACCCGGGAGCAGAGCAGAAAGAGGACTAAGTAGGACAAGCTGTTTTGGATGCAAAAGACTGTTCCTTGGCCCCACACTTGCAGAACTGAGTGGCTTAGTGCAGGCCTGTGCTTGTCTCACGCTTTCCAGTGCCCAACTCAGAACCAGCCCTGAGAGCTGGGGACTGAGGTCAAGGCCAGGGGGCAGTGGGAGACCCTTGCGCAACCTAGAGCTGCGTTGGCAACTTGCCGGGAGCATGGAGGCTGCCTCTAATCTGCATGGATCAGCCTAGAGCAAATTGTACCCGCTCCTGATAGGACGCTGCAGCCCACAGGGACTACAGATTCTCATCCTGCATCACCCCACCTGACAGGAAAGACCTGTAGCCTGTCTGCCGTGTTCTCTGCAGGACGACGTTTTGTCCTGCTATCCAGCAGGCTAGTGATCCCGGTGAATGGCATGCACTGGAACTTGGGACAGGCATTGCGCACCAGGGAGTTCTGCCAAGCGGGGGCAGCGAGGTTTTGTATCAGAAGAATTACCATAGAGGGTCGCAAAGTACGTTGTTCTAATCCACACCTGTGTTTCATTTCAACCAAGTATTTTAAAAGGTCTCCACGGCTCCAGCCCATGGAGACTGTGATAGGGCGGCCCCATTTTAAGCTTGTGGGATTGGCAGTTTGTTGTTGGAAGCAAACAGGAAAGGAAAGGGTGGGAGCAACAGAACGGAAGGTCAGAAGAATGCCAGGGCATCGTGCCATGATGGAGCAAGGATTCTCCCTCGCTCTCTGGACTAATCCAAGTGATGAGCGCAAGTGCCAGCTTCTATTGATTGTGACATGGCCCCTCCATGGCCTGATGCTCCATCTGCCTGAGGTGAGGACACACAAGTGCCCCTCCCGTGCTGGAAGTCTCACTAGCCATCCTGTCTCCCTGCCATGAGACCGCTTGGCTCTAGAGGGGTAGTAATACCATAAGCCCCTTCCTCCCCACCTGAGTCTGAGTTCACCGTGCCACACCACTCCTCTTCTCCACGCTAAGTGTCCACCGCACTTCCTGCTGCCCCAGCCCCTCCTCAGTAAAAACGTTTTGCCCCAAAGCCGGCGGTTCGAAGGGCCAATCTTAGTGCTGCAAACCTGTTGAGCTTCTGGAGTCCCATACTTAGTGGCTGTCCTCCAGCAAGCGTCCCAGACCCACCACAGGCCTCCAGTGGGTGTTTCCATTGAAGGGGACAGCGACCCCATAGGCCAGGGTACATGGATGAGGAAGGCGAGAGCCCCAGAGAGTGTCTACATCTAAGAGAGCTGCTGTGTGTGAAACCTGCCTCCTTCCAGCTCAGCCAGTCTGAGGTCAGAGGAGGGATATCTAAGGAGCTCCAGCAAATGCTACAACTCCCCTACCACCATCCCTACCCTACCTGCATGATCTCTGCCCCCGCACATCCACTCAAACCCCAGGCAAAGAAATGCAGCTAGTTCTCGGAGAGCAGGAATCCGGCAGAGCATGTGTGAAGTTCCCCGGGCCCCCGAGAAACATCCAAGCAGTAGCCAGTCTCCCCAGGTCTGTGGGTCTGCCACAGGGTCACATGGCAGTGGTTTGGGGGAGGCCACAAAGGGGATTTTGAATCCCAGCGCAAAGAGGATTTTGCAGAAGCATTTGGACTAGCCGGGTCTGTCTGCATTTACAGCAGTGCCCAGCTCACAGCCCCACGCCAGGCTCCAAAGCATTCCAGTCAGGCCTGGAACCCGCAGGGTAAGGACGCGGCCTTCCTCCTCCCCTGCATTACTCAGCGACTGGTGGGAATTAAAACCCTGAGGATTTAAACCAATTCCTGCTAACGAGTATGAGCAGTGACGGGTTTACCGGTGGGAGAGTTGAAACGGGTGCAAGGTTTACCCAGCAAACCGTACGCACATCCCGGACACTCTTCCCTGCCCTACCTCCGGCTGTAATCTTAATTCCAGGCGACCCGAACCAGAGCCGCTTACGGAGGAGACAGGCTGGGCGGGAAGCAGCCTCAGAGGCAGGTTCTTTGGGCTGTGGGTTACCCACCATTCGTGCCAGGGTTCAGAGGCGGATTCAGGTTTCGTGGGACCCTGGGCTGGGGGGGGGGGGAAGGTCTCTCTCTCTCCTCACCCCTTCTGCCTACAGTCCTGCCCCTGTTCTGCCCCCTCCAACCGCAGCCCCGCCCACAGCCCCACCCCTTTCCCCCAGAGTCCCCCCACCCCAATCCGCCCCCCCCCCCACCGCCCCAGTCCGTTTGTTCCTTTCTGCCCCCATCCCCTACAGCCCTAAGACCGGAGAAGCTGTGTCCCCTCCCACCACCTGCCCCAGTGAGAGCCCCCCCAGCCCTGAGGCCGCAGCAGGGAGCTTGAGCTCCTCCAGTCCCAGGCCGCAGCCGGGGTCTGGGTTTCCCCCACCCGCCTGGTGCTCCTGCCAGGGAGCTGAGTCTGGGCAGGGGGTGCCCATTTTTCCAGCCCCTCCCCCCAATTGGCTGTGGCCCCTGGGCATCGGCCCCGTTGGCTAATCCACCACTGCCCAGCAGGTCTGATAGCATTCAGGGTCAGCCCACCAATAACCTTCGGCAAGGAAGGCCAGGGAGTGAAGTCTCCAAGCCGCAGGCTGCAGCCGGGCGGGTGGGGGCTGCCTTCATCGCTGCTGGCCATGACTTTCCACCCAGTTACGAGCACAGCTTTCCTGTTGACTGCATCAGAAAGTCAGACGTGCATCTGTGGCAGAAACCACCATCAGAGCTGGACGAGAGGCTGGATAATCCAATGGCAGGATTGCCCATGCCAGGGCAGCATTCGCCACACCTGAAGTACTCTGTAAGCAGCAATCTAGTTGTGAGTGTCCCATGCAATGGGCTAACACAGCAGGGAGCTACTCCTGATGTTCACCCTATGCAGTCCCCTTCTTCATTGGCTCATGTGACTCCTAGTTCTACTTTTTCCCCCATCCCACCCCAAATAATTCCTCCAGGTGGATGCCTACACCGTCCCCCCATTTGTACGTCACCCGAATTTGCAATGCAAACTTCGTTCTATTCAATTTTGCTGTGTCGATCCCTCCTTCCAGCCGTCCGATTCTTGCAGGCACCGGCCGGGGAGAGGGGCCTGCACGTATTTGGATTCCTTTGTTTATTGTGCTTGTGTAACCCACACGCCTTGCAGCGGGAGACAGGAACTTCCAGGAATCCGGATTTGCTTGCCCTGAAGTCAACCCAAGTAGCAGCATTATAGCATGCATGCTGCAGGATGTACAGTTGAAAGCTCTGCTTTCGAGTGGGCACTGCAGAAACCTTTCCATGCCCTTCCTTGGCACTAATGTAGCACCAACCGGCCTGCTGAGTATTGTTTCATGTACACGTCAAGTGAGATGACAACCTAATCTCCGGCGCCAGTCAGTTACACCGGAGACAACAAGCGGCTTTGGAATTCCAAACAGAGCTTTTCAAAAATGAAACCAGCTTAATCCGATGGTGCTGGTTTCAGTCCGTGTCTCTATGTGCAGCAGCGCTACGACAGAGCAAGGAACGCACGCGTCGGTGCAAGACCACTAAAGACCACAAAGGGGATGGGGAGTGGAAGTGCCTCCAACTTCCTTTCCAGCTCGGAGGAAGGCCAGATTGGGAAAGCCCCCCAACGTCAAGTGATGTAGTAGCAAACGGAGGCTGCCTTTAAGATTCTGAAAATCAGCGTCTTAAAGTGGGCAGGTATATATGCAAAGAGGCACGTGTTAGGTGTGGAAAGCGTGCATTGGATGCAGAGACATTTTGCACCCTTACGTCCTAACTTTATTCTTTGGAGGTTAGCGGACATGCTGCCGATTTTGTGCCACGGGGAATAACTGCACCCTGGCAAGGAAGAGGAACAAGAGTGACGTACAGGTCTGTCCATCCCTAGGAAAAGGACTGTGTCCAGACACAAATTGCTAACAAAAAAACCTCGCCCTTAGAGCAGAGATGCTCAGACACAGCCAAGCATCTAGGAATCTGGTGTACACACAAGGCAGCTGGACAGTCCTCCCATGCGTAATTAAGACCAGCAGTGTTTGATGGATCCGATTTAAGGAGAGTTTGACTTGTGCCGTGCAGGATGTCTTGGACGGAAACTCTATTTAAGCAGCTACTATTTCATGAGGACGCTCCTTGTCACCCGTGTTCCACAACTGGATATTGTGGGCAGCATCTAGGGTGACCAGATGTCCCAATTTTCCTGGTTTCTGGGTCTCTTTCTTATATAGGCTCCTATTACACACACACACACACACACACAATCCCCTGTCCTGATTTTTCATACCCGCTGTCTGGTCACCCTAGCAGCAAGGAGCTCCATCAAGTCTTGCAGATTTCTATCCTCGTGTATTGCTCCCCTCCCAGACAGACAGTCAAGGAGCCCAGAAGCAGGTGGCTCTTTGGGGGTATTCGGACACACCTGGCCCTTCCCAAAACAGCACATGCTCCTTCCTGTCCCCTCCCCTCATGCTAACCCAGATATTGCCCACCAAGCTTCAGGTTTATGGCGAGCTCCACTTGAACAGTGCCGTGCCGCCGATGACCCAGAAACCAGGACTCCCAGTCCCTCAGTATGCTCCCTTGTCCCATGCAGTCTGCTCCAACTACAGAGCCCTTGATAGGCTGCAATGTAATGCTACTTTATTTCTGAGAATTTAGACCATCACACAAGGAACTACAGGGAAACAAAAACAGGCTGCTCCCTAAACCAGGCAGGCACAACTCAGCCCACCTTACTCTAGGCTGGCTGTCCGCACACTTACTGCTGCTATACCAAGGACGGATGCTTCCCTACAGAGGCCCCTTGCCGGCAAGAAGGACCATGAAAACCCTGAAATTTAAAACAACATGCTGCAATTTTAATATATCAACTGGTGCCCCCCAAAATGCCTCTTCAAAATCTTTTGACAGGTGTTTAGAAGCTTCCGGAAAGGAGTTAGGATGGAGGAAGGAAATGTTGTGGTGCTTTGGTTTCCTGAAACGAAACCAACTGTCTGTGGTTTTTGATTCATAATCCTTTTTTTTTTTTTTTTAATTTAGCAGTGCAAGAAAACAAGGAAAAACATTTGTTCCAGTTAGAACAAAAAGATGCCCTAAAAGCCACAATTGAGGAAGATGTTAATACCAACCTGGTTTAGAGGGGAAGGGAAGGCATCTGTAAAATAGATAAACAACTGGAAGAAAGGGGAAGGTGCTGATAACTAACATAAATCAGGAATTGTAGAAAATTGATAAGGGAAGCAAAGGAACAAAGGCAAAATCTATGTCCAACAGAGTTAAGGACAATAAGGAGTTTCTAAAATATATTAAGAACCAAAAGAATACTGAATACAATATTGGACTATTATTAGATAGAAGTATAATTATCAGTAATAATGCAGAAAAGACAGAAGCAATCAATACATATTTCTGTTTTCTATTTCAGGAAAAACATATGGTGCTAACACTCTTTCCACCCACCAGGGACTCTCTGGAGAATGCTAAACAGAAAATGCTAAATTTAGAGATTTTTGAATCAGTAGGTGCAGCTCATTTGCATCCAAGAGTTTTAAAAGAGCTGGCTAAGGAACCCAGTGGACCATTAATGCTGATTTTAAATAAGTCTTGGAATACTGAGGTAGACGGAAAGAAACTTGCTGTTCTGGAAGTATTTCAAAAAAGTAAATGGGATGACCTGGGTAATTATAGACCTGTCAGTCTGATGCGGACTCTGGGAAAAATAATGGAATAGCTGATACGGGACTCTATTAATAAAGAATTAAGGAAGGTGCTGTAATTAATGCCAATCACATGGGTTGATGGGCAATTTGATCTGTTTTTAATGAGATTAAAAATTTGGTTGATATAGGTAAGAGCGGTGACGTAATAGACTTCTGTAAGGTGATTGACATGGTACCACATGACATTTTCATTAAAAAACTAAAATGATATAAATTTAACAGGGCCCACATTACATAGATGAAGAACTGGCTAACTGATAGGTCACAGAATGCAAGTGTAAATGGGGAATCATCATCGACTGGGTGTGTTTGTAGAGGTGCGCCACGAGAATCGGTTCTGGGCCTTATGCTATTTAATGCTTTTAACAACGATCTGGAAAAAAACAAAATCATCGCTGATAAAGTCTGCAGATGACACAAATTGGGGGAGGGAAAGAACGAAGACAACAGATCACTTGGCAAAGTGGGCACAAGCAACCAATATGCATTTTAATATAACTAACTATAAACACACACACATTAGAAACAAAGAGTGTAGACCCTACTTACAGGACGGGGGACTCTATCCTGAGAAACAGTGATTCAGAAAAAAGATTTGGGGATCATGGTGGATAATCAGCTGAACATGACGCTGGGACAAAAGAGCTAAGGCGATCCTGGGATGCATAAACCGGGGAATCTCACGCTGGAACAGAGAAGTTATTTCATCTCTGTATTTGGCTCACATGCTACAGTTGGTAGAGAGTACTGTGTCCAGTTCCTTGGGCTCACGGTTCAGGAAGGGTGTTGATAAATTGGAGAGGGTTCAGAGAAGAACACAAGAATGATTAAAGGATTAGAAAACATGATCTTATGGTGATCAACTCAAGGAGGCCTGTCTATTTAGCTTAACAGAAAAGGTTAAGGGGATGACTTGATTACAATCTATAAGTAGCTACATGGGGAACGATTTAATAATGGGCTCTTTGATCTAGTAGAGAAAGGTCTCACACAATCCAGTGGCTGGAATTTGACTCTAGACAAATTCATACTGGACATACAATGTACATTTTTTAAAGTGTGTGTAATTAATCAATCATTGGAACGATTTACCAAGGGTTGCGGTGGATTCTCTATCACTGACAATTTTTAAAATTAAAACTGGATTTTTCTAAAAGATCTCCTGCAGGAATTATTTTGGGGAAGGTCACTGGACCCTCTATTATACAGGAGGTCAGACCAGATGATCACAATGGACCCTTCTGGCCTTGGAATCGGGGGGAAGGGGTGAATGCCCTTCCCCAGTGCAAAGACTCCAGAAAGCCCCACCTTTTCAGGTTTCCAGATTCCCAGAACGAAACGACCTTTTGTATCCAAACCAAAAATGTTCTTGGCCGAAAAACAATTTAGTCAAAACATTTCCCTCCCCCCCCCCCCCGGGGGGCAGAAAATGTCAGTTTTGACAAAGCCACATTTTTTAGTGGGGGGGGGGGGTTTGGATCAAAGAGTAGAGCCGTTCTAGTCATGACAGAACCAGACCTCCTGTTTTTCCTGGAATACTGAGCTGAGAAGATCTTCGCGGCGAGACAAAGGTGGGCCTTGCTAGAGAGCTGCCTTCACTTTACAACAGCTCTGATATGGCCGGTGGTAGGCTGAACAAGCTGACCTAGGAACCGATCTTTCAGGACGCAAGAGCATTCTGTGCAAGATAGGGTGACGCCGATTGCCAGGGGACAGTTCTAAGTCACTGTGACACACACACACACACACAGAGGATGGCCAGCTGGGGGCTAGAAAATAGCTTCCTGGGATGGATTTGATGGTGACAAGGTTGTGAGCAGGGACCACCGGGTGGTTGATGGGATAGCACTCTGCTCATCCCATTCTTGTTCTGCAGACCACACTGGAGAGGGACGGGGGAGGGATAGCTCAGTGGTTTGAGCATTGGTTTGCTATACCCAGGGTTGAGAGTTCAATGGGGCGGGGGGGCATTTAGGAATCTGTGGCAGAAATCTGTGTGTGAGATTGTGGCCTGTGTTGTGCAGGAGGTCAGACTAGATGATCATAATGGTCCCTTCTGACCTTAAAGTCTATGAGAGAGCAGGACAAAAGATGACATTTCAGTGATTACTAAGGGGTTGTGGACCCTAATTTTTGAAGTGCAGGCATGGCCCGGACATCTGTTATGGCGAGACAGCCCCTTTAAGGCAAGGGGTTGCCTGGGCTGTCTCCAGACAGGGCACTGGAGAGGGGACAGCTGGCTAAGCAGCATGTGACTGCCGGCTGGGGGCTGTATTAGAGGAACACTTCTGACTTGCTCTACTCTTGAAGTAGGACGGGGGAAGTCCCTCCACGGGGACCTAGCAGGAGGCGGATGGCGGTGCACGGCCGGAAGTCGGTCTCAGTCTTCTCACAAAAAACAACACATGACGGGACGACTAGCAAAGTCCCCACAGACAACAAAGGGGAAGGGATGCAGTAAAGAACACGTCAGAGATCTTTTGAATTCATTCCGTTTGGTCAGATCGGCGTGGTCAGGTGCCATTCTCCCCAGGGCGCTGAAGGAATCTCAGAGCCACTGACAACAATATTTACAAACTCTTGGTGCCACAAGACTGGAGAAGGGCTAATTTGGAGGAGCTGGGAAACTATAGACCAGTCAGCCTCACTTTGATTCCGGAGAAGCTACTCGAGCAGCAGTGGGCAAACCTTTTTGCTTGAGGGCCACATCTGGATATGGAAATTGTATGGCGGGCCATGAATGCTCACAAAATTGGAGGATGGGGTACAGGAGGGGGTGAGGGCTCCAGTTGGGGGTAAAGGCTCCAGGGTGGGAGTGCCATGTCCCCCCTCTGGCTCCTATGCGGAGGTGAGGCCAGGCGGCTCTGAGCGTTGCCCCTCCACAGGCCAATGGGAGCTGTGGGGGAGGCACTTGGGGTGAGGGTAGCATATGGAGCCCCTTGGCTGCCCCTACAAGTAGGAGCTGGAGGAGGGACATGGCTCCCAGAAGCAGCTGCTTCTGGGAGCCACACAGAGCCCTGGACCCTGCTCCCCAGCAGAAGCTCGAGGGCCGGATTAAAACGTCGGAGGGGCTGGATGTGGCCCCCCCAGGCTGTAGTTTGCCCACCCCTGTACTAGAGCAATGTATAAAACATTCAATCTGAGAATACCTGGAGGATGAAGGGGATAATCACTAGCAGCAAGCATGGATTTACTAAGAACAAACCATGCCAAACCAGCTGGATTTCCTTCTTTGACAGGGTAACTAGTTGGGTGGATAGGAGGAATATACTTGGACTTTATCAAGGCTTTTAACACCATCCCACATGACATTCTGACCAGTTAGCGGGAGAAATGTGGGCTCAGCAGAACTCACCTTACGTAATGATTAGTGGAATGATGTCCGGTTGGAGGGAGGTCTCAAGCGGGGTTCCACAGGGATCTGTTTTGGGTCCGGTGTTGTTTAAGAGCTGTATTAATGACCTGGATGCCAGAATAGAGAGCCTGCTGATGACACAAAGCTGTGGAAAGGGGGAGCCGGTGGGGCGGGGGGCGGAGAGAGGTGGCCAACCCTTTGGAAGATAGAGCTAAAATTCAGAAGGATCTGGAGAACTGGGCTATTGACAACAAAATGAAATTCAGCAGTTGAAATTCAGTGCTGTCGGGTGCTATAGTTGGGGAAGAAAAACCCAATGCACAAATACAGACTGGGGGATAACTGGCTTGGCAGCAGCACTGCTGAGAAACATCTGGGAGTTGTGGTGGATCACAACCTCAACATGACTCAGCAATGTATTGTTGTGGCAAAAAAAGCAAATGCAATTTTGATTGCATTAACAGAGACATAGCACGGGAGGCGATAGTACCGCTCTAATTGGTGCTGGTTAGGCCTCAGCTGGAGTGCTGTGTCCAGTTCTGGTCACCAATGTACAGAAAGGATGTGGAGAAACTGGAAAGGATCCGGAGGTGAGTGACAAAGATGCGCAAAGGGATGGAAGCAAGTCCTGTGAGCAAAGGCTGAAGGAACAGGGCATGTTTAGTTTGGAAGAGAGGAGACTGAGGCGGGGGGACACATGACAAATACTTGAAAGGCTGCCATAAAAAAAGAGGGAGAAAACTTGTCCTGCCCTTTGTGGCAAAAGAACAAGAGCCAATGGGTTCAGACTACACCATGGCAGATTTAGATTAAATGGTTCAGAATAACTCCCTAACTGGAAGAACCGTAGGACAATGGATCGGATGCCGAGGCAGGTTGTGGAGGCTCCTCCACTGGAGGTTTTCAAAGGAGGCTGGAGACATCTGTCTTGGATAGTTTAAATCCAACAAATCCTGCATCTTGCCAGGGGGTTAGACTAGGTGACCCTTGCGGTCCGTTTGAACCCACCCAGGGACGCGGCTACGGTTTGGGGTTTTTTGGGGGGGGGGGAAGGAGGGATAGCTCAGTGGTTTGGCCTGCTAAATCGAGGGTTGAGAGTTCAATCCTTGAGGGGGCCATTTAGGGATATGGGGCAAAAATAGGGATTAGTCGTGCTTTGAGCAGCAGGTTGGACTAAATGATCTCCTGAGGTCCCTTCCAACTCAGATTCTAGGATACTAAATTTCATTGCTCCTACAAAACCCCAGAACTTCACTGCACATTGCATCAGCTGCTGCATCTTATCTAGGCGTGACGTACATCTGTCCACAGATCCAGACACAGCCAGCCAAGGGGAACGGCTCTGTTTTCCGTTACTTTGAGATAGTTTCGATGTCTCCGTGACTGAATAAAGCCAGCTTGGAAGAAACTGGCCTGACCTAGAATTGGTGTTTTGTTTTAACTCTCCAGTTGGCAAACCTGCCCACTATGAATTCCAGTCCACACAGGCACACCGTTATCTCTCCCTCTTCATGCAACACCGCAGTTTGCTACGATAAGATTAGGTTTTATACGGCAGGTAAATTATATAGCAAATAACCCAATGTTATAAGAGGTAACAAGTCAACTATTGTGACAGAAGAAACGACATAGGCAGCTGTGTCACGCATTCACACACACACACACACACACAAACAAAGGGATGTGTCAGACCACAGGGCTAGCCCCTGGTGTCTGCAGACAGAGGCATTCCCCCCTAGAGCCTATTCCTCTCCTTGATTTCTCCCCAGAGCCGGTAGAGGAGTCCCAGATCCCACAGTGGCGTTCTGGGGTCTGACTTCACTGCACAGTTCTCTGTTGCGTGCGAGCAGCCCCACTGTGAACCGCACGAACCCCGGCGTGGATACCGCAGCTTGAGCGTGGAGCCAGGGCTTGTAGGGGCCTAGACCCTGATTCTTTGCAGCAGGCGGAGCAGCTCTGATGTTTCCCAGTGCATTGTGGGACAATGTGTCTGTCCTTTCTGGGCACAGGGAGAGGGGGAATTCTGGGAAGGCACTGGAAGACAAGGGCACTCGCCGGCATCCACACCGCAGAGCGGTCACATTGAGCACAACTCGTCAGCTGCTACTTAGCCTACTACCGTACTCAGACAGAGGGGCCGTGAGTGTGGATGGGACTCAGGTTATGACACTGCAGTAAGACAGGAAGTGGATACTGTGTCAAACTTCATTCTCCCCATGACGACCAATTCCCTTTCCTCCTTGGTGCCAGCTGTGCTTGGCAGGATTGGGGGCTACCTAATTAGGGCCTGCTAAGCTCCCCATTCATTCTTCATCCCAAGACCCTGCGCGATCTGTGTGGGCAGCTACGGAACCAGGCTGGGGGCGGGCAGCTTCGAACACAGCAATATGCAAGGGGGTGGGAGGGAGAGCGAAAGAGTTATGGTAAAATCCCATCATGTGAGAGATCAGCAATGGCTCAGACAGCTCCCAGGCTAGGAAAACACAAATCTAGGTCAAACCGGAGTAGACCCTGCCTCCCACAGCAAATACCTACAGCCGCTGGGAGTCAGCTCTGCAGTGACCTGAATCTAAAGGGGCATCCACACAAAAGGGACAAACACCTTCCTTCTCGTCAGTGAGTCATAAGGAACCCGGTCATGAGAACCAGGACAGACAGACAGACAGACAGACAGACACCCCCCCGTCCAGCCAGAGGAGAGGGTGACGCTGCACTGGCTTTACTTAGTCGTTTTCGGAGGGCACCACTTGGCTAAAATAGCTCCCTCCATGTCCCCAGTGATGGAGAACTGGGATCAGACTTTATCCAGCCCATCTCAACTCAACTTCTTCTCTTTCCCCAAAGAGACAGTTGTTACCGTCTTTGAAATCATCTAAGATGGTAAAATGAGGGGTTTTTCCTTCAAAAAAAACTCTCTCCAGCTAAAAGAAACAAGGGGCCGGGAAGCCCGACTGAATACCTTACATTGCAAACACGGATTGTTTTTCCTTTTTCAGTGTCTAAGAACGGCCCCAGTAGGTCAGACCAAAGGTCCCTCTAGCCCCGTGTCCTGTCAGCCAGTGGCCAGTGCCAGGTTCAATGGATGTTTAATGGTACGTTCGCCTTAGGCAGGCTGGCGTCCCGTGATACCAAACCCCGAACACTGTTTAAAGCTGTTTGACATCCTGCCTCTTCGGGCCCTTTACTCCATCTCCATTAATAGAAGTGACCCCAGAGAGATCACAAAAGGGAGGGACTAGTGGCTTGCGTGGGTGTCTGGCTTCCAAGGGGATGGTTTGAAAGGAAAGCAAATGCCCACTCAAACCAAGGGCTGCTTCGGGGGAGTTGAACATCACACAACTTGCAGTGCATGCTGGGAAGCAGAGCGACTGCAGTGTTGCTAACCCTCAGCGTTCAAGAATCACGAGAGTGGCTTTAAAAATCCAGAGATTACGTACAACTAAGAGATTTGGGGTTCTTTTTATTTACCTTTTGAGCCATCAGCTGCAAAACGTAACCCCTTTCTCCACAGCCACGAGGGCAAGCAACTTCCTTTTTCTTTCAGACGGAACTCATCACATCCCCACCGTGACTCCACGAGCTGGGGCTTTGCAGAAAACAATCATTACCCTGAGACTCATGATCAATCGCGAGAGCTGGCAACACTGGGACCGGCTGCTCTCTGGAGCGCTGGTGCTGGCTGAGTTAGGAAGGGAGCTGAACAGCTGTTCCAAGGACCAAGGGGGCCAACATCCTGCGGGCTGGACTTGATCCCAGGAGTCGGAGATCCTGGGTCCCTGGAGTACCCACCCTGCGACAACACAGTGCCCTGCCTCCAGACACGCTGCCCTGTGGATCTCGGGGGCCAATTCGTCAGAGCCCCAGGGGGCAAAGGACCAACTTCTGTCCTAGCTGGAGTCAGTAGCCAAGCTCCCCCCAATTTCAGGAGGGCAGGATCAATCCCCAGGGACTGCTCGGGGGGCAAAGGGGATACTGCCTGCAGGTCGTCAATAGGGACCAGCGGGAGGGGTAGGTGCGGGGGGAGCTCCCAGTGCAGGGCGGGGGGCAACAGGAGAGTTCAGGGATACACTGGGCCCTCTCCTGTTTGAAGCACTTTGCAGACACTGAAACTCCATGTCCAAGAAGCTTCCCCCATTTGACAGATGAGGAAATGGAGGCGCATGCAGGTGAAGCAGCACAGCAGGGAGTAAAACTCTGGCTCCCTGCCCCCAGGCCACCCTGCACCCCATGCCAAGATGCCACATGCCCCCCAGATGCACACTCCTAATGATATATCTGGCCGCCTCGTTTGCACCAGCTGGGGATCTGACCTCAAGGGGGGCATGATCCAGATGTTAGGGAGCTAGCTTTAGATCTGGGGGGCTCTGGCTTCCATCTCCTTGCTCTGCCACTGGGACAGTCCCCTCTGGTGTTATCTGACTGGTGATCTGCTAGGTCACTCCAGAGTCAAGGATTGGGAGCCAGCCTTACCCTGCTCGGAGAACCCCCACTCCTGGGCTGTTCACGCAGGGCCTCTCTAGCATGTGAACTGCTCCCAGCTACTTGCAACCGAACGACACTAGCCAATATCTCCAGTTCCAGACACAGCCCTAGGAACCTCTGTTTTGCAGTGTCCAGTTACGCCCGCTGGACGCTGCAAACTTATACGAGTTTGTCAATTTAACGAAGAAATTTGATACGTCTCAGGCTTGTTATTCCAAGGGGGAGATTGACACGCTTCAAACCAAGCGCACTGCTTCAGGTAGAACACACAAACAATTGTATTAACTATAAAGATTGACTTATAATCCCTTAAAATCTAAGTGTAACAAGTCAGTGTGGTTACCAAAATAAAATAAAATGTAAGCACGCGGTCTAAACTCTCAACCCTATTGGACTGGACATTAACAAGATGAAGGATACCGCAGTCCTTAATATACAGGCTTGTTCCTTAAACCTGGGCCAATCTCCTCTGCTGGAGTCTCGTCTTCTTCTCAGTGTCTTGGTTGCTTGCAACGTAGGTGGGGGCAGAAGGGCCAAGTATGTGTCCACTCTGTCGGTTTCATACCCTCAGTCCATGCGCTTGGGCAGCACAAGTCCAGGCATGTCTGGGGGGCAATGCTGAGTCTCTCCAAGCAAGGTCCAGCAATCCCCCTGGTGTGGCCTCATGCAGGTGAGTCATTGCATTGCAGCTCCCTTGCTGGGCAATGGCTGTTTGAACCCCCACCCAAGCGTTGGTTACTTTCCTTGCTGTTTCCTCTGGGGGGCTGATTCCCCCAATTTACAGCATGTTTTAGTGACATCCATACTACACAATTCTCAGAACTTTGTATGCATTAAATGACATACATATGTGGCTAGAAAAATGACTTTCAGCAGATCATAACCTTTCCCCGATACCTTACAAGGCCTGCTTTCTAGGGAAGATCACGATTCTATGAAAATGAGGAATATGGGGGTTACGGCAGGCTCCCCCAAGGCACAGAATCTCACAGCCACACATTTCCTGGGGGAACTTGGGCAAGTCTTAGTTTCTCTGTGCCTCAGATCCCCAGCCTAGAGATGAGGAACTGAGGTACAAAGGAGCCAATAGCACATCCCTCCCGCAGGGGGGCCCTTGGGAGGCTAAAGCACTCGGGTACCACCATCATGGCAACCGTGAGAACCCAAGACAGATACAGCACTGAGTTAAATGGCCCCTTTTACAACCGTGCTCTAAAACAGCACTAATAAGGCTCAGAGCAGGTCACATGAAAGAATCTCATGGTAACGGCTAACAACATGCTAATGTCAGGTCCTAACAAGTCTTCAGAAGACTTAAATACAGCCCCTTCACATGAGGACTGGAACTCATCCCTTTGAATAGACTATGGTGCAAAAAAAATAATCACATTGTGTTGAGTTGCTCAAATTTCTGTGTGGCAATTCAGCCAAGTAACCCCCTCCCCTCCCATTCCCCAACATCGCATCTATAACAGACTCCTCCGACACTGTTGTTTCCAAGCACCAGGGATCTAGTTCCATCATCCGGAGGAATGTAGAACTGAGAAATGAAATTGTTTGTAAATTGTTCAGGTCACCATATTGTGTCTCTTTCCATATTGTAACTCAGACTCCATTTTTTTTTAAACTCCATTTTAAAATGCTCACTCCACTTTGTCTGCAAAATCCTGATGTAACCTAATTAGTTTAAATGTGTGAATGAGGTATGCATGGATGATGGAATCAACCTCCAGCCTGTCCTGATGAAAAAGTGTGAACACCAACCACTGAAGAACAAAGCAAAAGGAGTCTACCATAAAGAAAAAGAACAAAAGTCCAAATTGAAGAAACATCAAAGCCAGGTCCCAGGCTGAAAGTCATGTCTGCAATTGACGGATAATCAATCAACAGATCCCAGAGGCAGCATGACACAGCAAGACCTACAGATTCTAAATTCAAACTGAAACTCTATAAAAAGGCTGGGTGAGCTAGCAGACTTTGGGTAATGTTCTGCTGCCAACACCAAGGGGTATCGGTGTGCGCCCGACAGAGACCCCACCCCTCCTTGTGCCAGGCTCTCTTGGCCAGTTAGCCGCCACAAGCTACGATCCCAAGCTGCGAACCCAAGCCACGGACTCAAGCTACATTCAGGACGGGTAACTATATAGCAGCTGCAGAACATCTGGGGTACACATAGGTATTAAATATTAGCTATTGGTTATAAATCAAATTATTGTTATAATAAACGTGACATTCTTGTCTTGTCCCCTGAAAAGATCCTGTGTAGTTTTATCTGCGTAACAGGAGGAAGAGTTAATGAACCAACTGATTGTGCTCCGGTTTCCACAACAGTTCATGTCATTACTTAACAGTGAGCCCTTATGTTTGCCAGGCTATAATTTGCTTTGCTATTGTTCTCACTAGAATGTGTTCAACTCTAGCATGTGGATGAAATAAGTCTTCACATGCACTTCCTTGTAATCAGACTTCCTTCTCTTAAAGATACAGCACGGTCTTGTGCTAGGCTACTAAAAAGGGGACAGGGTATTTGAGAAGCAGAGGGTGTTCACATAACTGCAGGCTGTGCTGTTATCCACCAGGATTCCCAGTGAAGATGGAACAAAATGTTCCATCAAGGCTGCGTTAAGAGGGACGTATGCAGTTAACTAGTGAGATTTAATTTTAAATACTGAACTTAAGTTTTTAAAACCTCTATTACGGGGGTTCTCAGTTGCCCTCTTCTGTTCATTCCCTTTGAAGCACTTGGCACTGGCCACTGTTGGAAGACAGGACATTGGGCTAGATGGACCTTCCAACCCCACCCCAAATGGCTGAGCCTCATCACACAACTACAGTGATAACGTAGCAGACTGGCAAAGCATGTTCGGCATAGGGCACTCCTGAGGCCTCTATTGGCCTGTTCACCAACGGTCAGCAGCCTACTACTGCTACCAGCTAGCCTAGCTACTCCTGTTTAGGGCTCAGTTGCTGAAGCCTCCCAGAGTCCAACAGAATAGCCTGGACTGGATGACAGCTCACAGCAATACAGGGAAAACCCTGTTCACTCCACTCTAGTGAATTAGTGATCCCTGGTCACTGAGCACTGCACTGGGACAGCCCAGAGAACCGATGGCCTAACTAGGCAAGTCAAAGGCAGGAACTTGAGGCTCAGGGAGACAGGTCACAGGCCAAGCCGGAAATAGAACCCAGATCTTCCGGCTCCCAGTCCCGTGCTATTATCCACTCAACCACAGTGCTTCTCCAGGGATGAGGGGCAAGTAGGATCTGGCCCTTAATGTGGCAAGAAGAGACATTAGGGGCGCTCTGGAAGGGTGATCAAGCCGCGCGTCTCCGGAGAGCTCCGCAGGCCGCTGCCCCAGTCCTACACCCGTTTGCTTCAATGAGCTCTGCCTCGGGCTCCGTGTCACGGTCTTGTCGCCTGGCTGCGGAGCCGGGTGGATCAGCACTCAAGCGAGGAGCGAGCTGGGAAGGAGCCGCAGTCTGCAGGCACGTGAGTAATACAATCCCTGCCTTCACGAGATCGGGGGAAACAGGCCTCGGCGTCTGGCAAGCTTCCTGGAGCAGCTGAAATGCCGATCCTTCCCCAAGGAGCCTGCCAGGGCCAAGACCATTTCGATTTAGTCCAGGGGCGTTCTGTTGCGGGAGGAGGGGAAGGAAATGGAAGAGAGCCCCAGACCTCCCCCCGCCCCATAACGCTGCCCCTCGCTGCAGAGTGTAGCCTAGTGGACAGAGATCTCTCTATGGAAGGCCCAGCTGACTTGGACCTCCTGGAGGGGGGGAATTGAACATGGAGCTTTGAGCATGGCAGCCGCTTCACTCCTCCTCCCCTCAGGCTACCATGGAGGGTGCTAACCCACGTTCTCACATGCCCCGGAGAGGGAGGAGGGCTCAAAACCAGCCGTGACGCCACGCTGGCTGCGGCTTAGCGGGGACCTGAAATTACAGACGACCATTTCCATGGGAATGCAGGGAAATGGGGTAACGCCCGTTCCCGCCTCTTCCTCTCCACCAAGGGTGCAGTGGAGGATGGAGACGCCTCAGCCACCAGAAGCTCTCGGAGGCCTGGCAGGCCAGAGAGGCACCGCTGGGCTCGGCAGCAGGCCCCGGGCTGTGTCTGAGGAGGACCTAAGGAAATCCAGTCAGCCACTCACCACAGCGGCTGCTCCCATGGCTCTACCCACCCCACGGGCCTCTTTCTGTTCCCTTCCTGCACCGACACCAGGTCACGCTTTCCTGGCGGATTGCTGTAACCCGGGGCACTGCCACACCCCCTGGCTTGAGGTGGTTTCCATTACACAGGGTTCACAGTTTGGTTCGGTGGCTCCTCCGCTATATAAACTCCTCCAATACCTGTGGGTCCTACCACAACAGGGGGCGGTTCAGGGTGGCCCCATGGGCCACTTGCAGCTCAGGAGGGGCCACCAATGTCAGCAACGGGCCCCAGCACACACAGGCAGCCCAGCTACGGCAATCGAAATGGAACGTGGCAGGCTGGTACCTGCAGGTCGTGCCGCGGTCCGGCTGCCACACAGCTGCTGGTACCGTTATTGGCAAGTCTGGTCCCCTCCTGCAGAGCCGGACGAGGCACCGGTGCAGGTTTCTAGACACGTGAGGGATACTTGGAGAGGCGCTTTTCCTCGGGCACCCAGGTGAAGATGGCAGGATCACAGATCCTTCTCAACGCCAGGATCACAGATTAAGAAGCCCAATGTGGGCGCCAGCCGGAAGCAGGCAAACGAAAGCGGCGTGGCTTAGGTCACCCGTGTGCCAAGCGGACGTGCCCAGCCTGGGGCACCCAGGAATCAGCTGCATCAGAAACGTCAGCCCTTGAGCACTGCTAGCCCTTTGCTGACTCTGTCCCTCTCGGCACCCGTCCAGGGCTGGTTTCCTCAGGCCATGCTGAGGCAGGTCCAGCCTGTGGCCTATTGCTAGAGAAAACGAGCACGGCGAAATGAACCCGCCGCGGCCGTTCAGAAAGCTGTAGGCTGCCCGTGGAGCTGGAGCACTGTGTTCCAACTTCCACTGGAAGCTCTTGGAGAACGACCATCTCTTTGTTCTGAGTCTGAGAGAACGTCTGATAAGAAAGTCTCGCAACCTCAGAGCCCAGGAACCAGAGCAGAGAGGGCAGGGTCTGTAGACAGCTCCTGCTTGGAGCATTTCCTCTAGGAGCTACTCCAGAGGTGGGGGAACGTTTTGGCCCGAGAGCCACATCTGGGAACAGAAATTGTACGGCAGGCCATGAATGCTCACGGAACTGAGGTTGGGTGCAGGGGGAGGAGGTGGGAGGGCTCTGGTTGAGGTGTGGGCTCCAGAATGGGGCCAGAAATGAGAAGTTCAGTTTGTGGGAGGGGACTGTGGTGGGGGAGTAGAGTGGGGTGTGGGGAAGGGAAGGGCTCTGGCTGGGGGTGTGGGCTCTGGGGTGGGACTGAGGATGAGACGTTTGGGGTGCAGGAGAGTGCTCCGGCTGAGACCGAGGGGTTTGGAGGGTGGGAGGGGGGATCAGGGCTGGGACAAAGGGTTGGGATAGGGGTGCAGGTTCTGGCTTGGGGTGCAGGTTCTGGGGTGGGTCTGGGAATGAGGGATTTGGAGTGTAGGAAAGTGCTTGGATCAAGCTGGGATCAAGGGGTTTGGAGGGCAGGAAGGGTGAGGCAGGGTTGGGCTCAGGGGTGCAGGGTCTGGGCAGCACTTACTTCAAACGACTCCCAGAAGCAGCAGCAGCATGTCCCTCTCCGGCTCCTACACAGAGGCATGGCCAGGCAGCTCTTCACACTGCCCCATCCACATGCGCCACCCCTGCAACTCCCATTGGCTGCAGTTCCCAGCCAATGGGTGCTGCAGGGACGGCACTTGGGGTGGGGGCAGCGTGTGGAGCCCCGTCTGCCCTTATGCGTAGGAGCCAAAACGGGGCCATGCTGCCCCCGAATCTGCTTCCCAAAAAAAGCTCAAGGGCCGGATCCGTAGTTTGCCTACCCCTGAGCTAGCCACAGAGAGGCCCTTCTTCTAGCCACGCCCCATCCATCTCCGTCTCCGTTATTCGGAACCTGCGGGTGGGAGCGACACTGCCGAGCATCAGGTCCCTTTCTCTCCATGCTGCTGGCAGGCTGGCTATTCGCCGTGACACCGGACCCAGAGGGAGACTGGAGGATGGGCAGTTTAGAAGACAGACCCTCGGGTAGCAGCACGCAGGATGCTGAGGAAGGGGTACAAACCAGAGCGCCCCATAGCGGCCAGGAAACTGGTGTGAGGGAGATGGGGACCTGGAAGGAATGTGACACTGTAGCAGGCAGCTGACTCAGCACCTGCTGAGTCAGCCCTGTTCCCTCCTCACCCCTGCAAAAGCCAGAAGCCTCTGCAAACCCAGCCTGCCCAGGCTAATCAGCCACCTGGCTGTAGCTCTGTGCTGCAGAGGGCTTAATGGGCCCACCTGGCAGCCTCCACAGGATATAAGGCCTGCCAGGGAGGAAGCCAGGGTGGGTTGCGGTGGTGGGAGATAGAGAGAGGTGAGAAGGAGGAAGTGACAGTGACAGTGAGAGATAGAGAAGGGCCAGGGGACTAAGCTAGCTGAAGCAGAAAGCCTGCAGGAGCTAGCTAACCCTGAGGCCAGCCAGACACTTAGGACTGAGCCTAAACCTGGACTTGTATAGGAAGCTGTATATAGGTGGTGGGACTTTTGCACTGCTTGTGAACGAAAATAAAGACACGGGTGAAGCCAAAAGCCGTCTCCTGCCTGTATTTTGAAGAGGGCGGTCAGAGGCCCGCTTACAGACACTCACAGCATTTTGTACTGGCCGCCGGTAAACAAGCATTTCCGAAGAGCTGTTAAAGCGAGGGGAGCAATAAAGATCTCCCTCCGGGAGCGGGACACCAGAGGCCTAGGATCTAGGGTAAAAATTAAGCCACAATCCCAAACTTCACACAGGGCCACCCTCAAAATAGCACGGCCTGTTGTCGAACTCTGGCAGAAGTGTCAAAGTCCAACGTGCCACTCCCACCACAGTCCCACACTGGGTCTCCAGCTTCCCAGTGGTCCAGACACCTCCACTCCGGGAAGGGACCGAGAAACAGGATTCAAAGGCCCCCAACTGCCATAGAAACAGAAATCCACACAGGCATCCCGGAGGGGATGGGGGCCAGAGAAATACCCTAGACGGCTCTGGGGCACCCGCCGAGTGAGATGGACCACGAGGGGGTCACAAAGAGGTGTCGGAAAGTTCTTCAGCTAGCACACATGGTCTTTGGTAGGGCGCCAATCCTGAACACCCCCCTGCAGCAAATGGGATGGGAGGATGCTCAGCAAACACGCACCATAGACTGAACGCACGCAAGCTTCGCAGCTCTACCTCCCACCCACTCTCTCCCCTCGCCCCAAACAGGGCCCGATTAGAGACGTGTGCGAATAGCTTCCCCCCTCGCAATCCTCCCCCGCCTGCCTGCTTCCTTCAGCCTCTGTCTCTCCCGCAGAGGGACTGAATCAGCCAGGTTCGCCATCTGCACCAGCGGGGAAGGGAATCAGCACAAGGCAGGGAACAGTGACTGGCCCGCAGTCTGCCAGGGGCTCCCCCGGATCTGTTCTGCCCTCACTTCCCAGCCAGGCCAAAAGTGCTAGGATTTCCCCATCACACATGCTATTTCTGCACACGGGCTCCCAGCAGCTAACCAGCCAGCTACAGCTTTGGCAGGGGGAGGGGAGGACGCCAGGCCAAAGGGGAAAGGAGATCAAAGCTCCACGCAGGGGACTTCCAACCTGCCTGGCAGCCGCACTCCAAGCTGGAGGAGATCCAGGGCAGCATGGACTCCTCAGGAACACCCCCCGGGTAGGGATCTCTCTGGGGCCTGCCGGGGCGGACGCCGGAAGCTCTGGATCCACCCAGAAGCCGTGGCAAAGGACCAGCTAGCCCAAGTCTTTCATTGACAATGTTATCTTGGAGCCAGGGGAGTGACTCTGACGGGAGGGTTTGAAAGGATGAACCCTGACCCGAGGAACCAGGGCTGGGGAGACGTGTAGCCTCGTGGAGCTGAGCACACAGGAGACGGATCCGTTTTTAGATACGTTTCCTCGCTGGCTTGAGCTGCGCCGTCTGCAAAGCACACACAGGAAGGGACGCTCCTACTGGCTTTGCTGCCTGTTGCTAGGATCTGCCCTTAGAAGAGGGGCAGAAATGGGGTAGCACCCTTCTTCCCGAGGGACCCGTCAAAGCCCGCAGACTCTTGGCTTATGGGGACCTTCTCCTAAGGCAGGGAGCAAGTCAGGGGACTCACGAGAACTATGTCCCACCTGCTTCACTGCGCATTCTCTCCGGAGGCGGATGTTTAGACGCCTCTCTGGGAAGCCCGTTCTCCCAGCGCAGCGGTTTTAGGTGTCAGGTGGTGATTTACCTGCACAACGTGCCTCTGCTCTGAGCAGCAGTGCAGGAAAGGAAGAGTTCTTTGCATTTCTTTAATGATCTGACTTAGAGCAGCCCCTGACGGCGACCAACCCAGGTGTGCTCAGTATGGTACAAGCCAATAAGTAGCGAAGAGCGGCTGGAGGGTTTAAGTTTCTTTTCGGAAAGAGCCCCCGGCGTCAGATCTTTTAAAAGCCACCACACCGGCGCACGGGACTATTAAAAAATGCACGTCACATTATTCTCCAATAATGCCCCCCGGTACACCACAGCTTAGCTAGCAACACTGCAGCATTTGGGGTCATTGCTGCAAAATGGGACGTTCCACCCGACAGGCGCATGCAGGGTGCCACCCTTCCCCTCCCCCACCCCCGGGAAGATGCAGGGCTCGCCGGCAGGGAGGGGGCCCTGACCGCTGGCCTCAGATTTCATTTCAAACACGCTCGGCAAATCGACGGCAGACGTGCCGAGCTCACGAGGAAAGGGGCTTTTCCCTAAGCACCGGCACTGGAAGCCCAGAGCATCCGAGGCACATGCAACCCAGCCCTGGTCAACTACCCCCTGGCTCCCACCTAGTCCCAACTGCAGCGGACGGGCCCTGGGATCTCCCGGGGCCCTGAGCAGCCCCTGCGTAGAACACGGCTGTTCCCCTCTTAGCTCTCAGGAACGGAGAAGCAGGTACCCTGGAAGGCTACGGAAAAGCACCACGTGCTGCTCTAGCTACGGAAAAGCCCCCCCTGCGTTCCCAGTGCAGGTTTCTTCCATGCAGGCGACCCCCGTCGGCCCAAAAGGGAGGTCAGTGCACACAGAGACCCTGGAGGATGGGGCTCAAGGTCAATGCTACGCAGCAACCCCCATTCCTGCTCCTCGGGACAGGAACTGGCAGGAAGCAGCGGACCCCCCACCTGGAACACCCCGCGCAGGCTCCTCTCCGGGTTCCCGTGCTAACATCACTTGCTGACAAAGTCCAAACCGACTCCATCACCTGCGCCTGGCGCCTTTCATAAACCTGGGAAGCTGCCAGGTTCAGGCCAATTACACTGGCAGCAGTTGAGTGCTGAGCTACAGGTTCTGGCTGCGGACTGAACCGCCGTCCTGTTATCCAGGACTCCAGCAACCCCATTGTTAAGTCTCTTCCCTTGGGTATCTCCAGATATTTTTTGAACTCTCAGCACCAAGTAAATGGGACCAGGGTGAAAGCCCTTTGGACAGACATTCACAGAGCAACAGGAATCTCAAAGGCTGCCCCGAGAGACCCCCCCGCAAAAAAAAAAAACTGGCAGCAAACCCAAGGAGCTGCAGAGCCTACCCTGTCCCGGATTACAAGGTTAACAGTTTCCTTTCTCCCTCCTTCCCCCGCCCCCTCCACCCCAGCGTCTGCTGCAGACCGAACATCTGGCTCTGATCAAATCTGCTCCCTCCCCGCACGCTGCATAACTTCCAAGCTGGGCTTCCCTTCCGTGTCTCAGTCCGCCGGATGGCAGCCATCCAAATGGGGAGTAAAAACTTGCACACGGCAGCAGCGCGCTCTCCCTGGTGTACGTTTTCTAGAGCAGAGGAGAGCGAGAGGCTCAGACCAGTCCAGGGGGCATAATAAGGCCCCAATTTGCAGAGGTCCCCCCCCCCCCCCCCGCTCACACGCATCACTAGCTTGGCTCCGATGCAGAAGACGGCACGGTCCCCTGGAGCACACCTAGGCGTTGCAGGCTGGGGCACTGCTGATGAAAGCCAGTTACCTTGGAACAGACCCAACCACCAGCGGGGAGAGAGGAGGGAGGAATCCGTTGTTTCAGCAAACCCGTGGTGGGCCGTAAGAGGGGTTTGGTTTAAGGAGAGGCAGGAGCCCCCATCCCCTCCTCAACCATACGGAGCGTAAGGAAAATTAAACAGTGGAGCAAGAGGTCAGGAAGAAGCAGGCCACGCACTGACCTATGGGGTGCTCACTTGGCCCTAGCACAGGGGTGGGCAGGACAGTCCCGTGGCCAGATGTGGGCCATAGCTTGCCCCCCCTCTGCCCTAGCAGGAGGGAGGAGGAGTTGACATCATAGGGGTCATTCTTTCTGGAGAAAGAAACCGACCCCTATTGGCTTTACAGCATGGAGACTTTTTTGAAACCTGCCTAGCAGAAGTCCTGTCTCCTGTGTATGGACATTCAGAGACCAGTTACCATCAGGAGACCCCGTGAAGAAGGGGTAACACTTGCTGGGTGCCAAAAATGGGTGTCAAGTTGTACCCATTTTTTTAAATGTTGGTCACCCTGCTACAGGACAGCCAACTGCATTGAGAGCTCATTTCCATTCTGCACCGTGCAACACAAGGACATTAATGACAGAATCTCTCCCGGCCTAGGCACATGCCAGGAAAACCCCAGCTTGACTTTGAGATCCCAGACTAGAGTCAAACAGCTGGGAAGAAGCCACCATTGATTTTCACTTGAGACCTGAGCAGACAGGATACCGAGTCTGGTGATCTCATGACACGGGAGCCTGTCGGCGGGTTTTTAGAGCAGTTCGATTCTGGGGAAACTCACTGCCAGTATCCCCTGGAAGTGGGAGGAAAAGAAGGGGTTTGTCCCTAAGTCACCGCTCAAGATTCCCTTTCATCCGACTGCTAGTGCCCGCCGTCCACCATCTGAGAACAGCCGGGGCACATACGATCAGTCAGTTCCTGACGCACTTGGAGACAAATTCGGCGGACGGACCCTCCACCAGACACCACACCAGGCCAGGAGCCCCATGGCACCAGGAAGGCAAAAGGAGAGAAACCGCCAGGATTGCTGAACGACTTGGCAAATAATTCCAGACCAAACCAACCCAGCCCCACAGTGCCTAGCAACGGGCTAGAGACACTCGCCAACCACACTGGGGGCCCAGGTAAAGCCCCTAAGACTTTCTCCCCTCCACAGCGGGGCTCCCCTTCGGTTCCTCCCCCCAGGCTGGGGGAGGTGCAATTCTCACCAAGCAGATTGACCCCAACTGGTTTTGGGTACCCGGGCTGACCCCCCCCCCAGTTCAGCGGATCCCAGGTGGACCTGGACGGTACAAAAACGCCCCACCGCAATTCCGAAGCACCGATCTAGGGCTCCCGCTTGGGCCCGGGCCAGGCCCGGACTCCAGTGCCCCGATACAGATGTCAACCGAGACCCCAGCCCTTTGCAAGGTGCATTTACGTCTCTCCTAGGGCCGCTCGGAGCCCGCCGGACGGGCTGGACATCCCGCCGCTTTGCTCGCCCCGGCCAGCCACCCGATCGCGGCGGGGGGGAGACACCGGGCGTAGAGACGCTCCCGTCCAGCCCCCGGGGTTAACCCCCCCGCCGCAGGGTAGGAGGCGATCCCGCGGCTAGCGGGCAGGTGTGCACAGCGGGGGGGGGGGGGGGGGACGAACGCCGCCCGGCAGTGCGAGGGGTGGGGTGGGGGAGGACCGGGGGACCCCCCCCCCACAGACAAAGCAACCCCCCATCTACTGTCACTGCGCGCCCCGAGACCCCGCCCCACGCGGAGCCCGCGTCCGGGGGGGGGGGGGGGGCTGTTCCAGCTGGCGCGGGCTCGGCAGACACCGCCCCCCCCTCCCGGTCCGCTGCAGGGTACCGGGACCAGCCCCCCTCCTGAGCCCCGAACCTGCCTCCGCTCCGGGCGCTGCTGCGGGGACCGCTCCCGGCCGGCGGCGGCGGCGGCGGCTGCTGCCCTTCTATCCGCCCACCCGCGGCAGCCCCGCTTCCATTCACCGGGCACCCCGCCTGCCACAGGCAGAGATTTGGGGAGGGGGCGGTCCCAGGCGACGCCGGGAGTTGTAGTCCACGCGGGGCCAACAGCCCCCGGCAGTGCGCAGCGCTGCGGGGGGAAGGAAACTACAGCTCCCATGATGCGCTGCGCTCGGAGCCGCGGCTCCTGCCGGGGCTGGTGGGACTTGTAGTCCCCTGGCTCTCCTGGGGCTTTCTTCGCGGGGAAGAGCCGGGCCAGGGGAAACTACCGCTCCCAGCATGCAGCGCGCCCGCCTAGACTTTTGAGTCTCCTGCGGGAGGGGATCAGCAATGGGACAGAGCAGCTGTAGGGTTGTGCGGGGAAGGAGGAAACCAGGGGGGTTGTGAGGGCCAAGCAAGACGGGTCCGTCAATGGCCATTAGCCAGGATGCTGTCCCTGGCCTCTGTCTGCTGGGAATGGGCGACGGGGGGTGGATCGCAGCATGACTCCCTCTGGGGCGCCTGGCACTGGCCATTGTTGGAGGGCAGAACACTGAGCTAGATGGACCCTTGGGTCTGACCCTTGGGATCGGGCTCCTGTTTTGGGAACTGACCCAGCCCCATGGAGCAACCAGGGACATGGCTTGTGACAGGCTGTCCCTTCCCCAGGCCCACAGTGCAGCCCAGACTCACTCCCCACTCCAGTTCCCTGGCCCAGACCCACAAAGGGCCGGGGGGTGGGGGGGGGTGCCTTGGTCTCAGGTTCAAGTGCATAAATTCCCTGTTTTGGCTCCATTGCAAATCGATCCACCAAACTCCCACTGAACCCTGCAGGCACCGACGTTTCTAGGCCCCTGGAGGCCTGTCTCCACCTAAGCCCCAAAACAATTCAGTGGAGTGGGGAGGCAGACGTCCATCTTCCTAGTCACAAGCAGTGCTGGGCCTGGGAGGCAGCTCAGGGGCTGCCTACAAGGTCAGATCCCATTCACAACCTGGCCGGCAGAGGCCTAGCACCTCCCACCCACTTTCCAACTCAGGGACGTGGGAGGCCCATGTTCAACTCCCCGCCTGCGAGAGGAATTGAACAGGGCTCTCCAACCTCTCTGGAGGGCTCTCTAACTACAGAGCTCTGGGGCATGAGGATTTTGGGGGGGAGGAGGAAGGGGATTAGGGTGACCGGACAGCAAGTGTGAAAAATTGGGACGGGGCGTGAGGGATAATAGGCCTTTACATCAAAAAGTCCCAAATATTGGGACTGTCCCGATAAAAGCAGGACATCTGGTCACCCTAGGGTGGGTACTCCCGCAATTTCTCCTGTTGATGCTGTTTCATGCGGACCAATAATGGAAGAGGGATTGGCCCTTGGATCTCCTTAATGGTTGTCCTAACCACTGGGTTAGAGAGTCCTTCCCATTTGCTTGCTTTTTCTTTCTCTCCGACCTAATGACTAGTTAATCCGCAGTGAGAGCAGGAGAGACGGAGGGACCCTCCTGTCAGACTATCCAGAGCTGAGAGATGTCAGATCCCTGTTGCCATCTTTCTTGACTCTTCCCATCGCTAGCTTAGGCCTAGCGTGCTGGCTTGCTTGATTCCACTGTAAGGCACCCCCCTCTCCCCATTCATTGTATAGGGAGCTTGGGAACCTAACTCACGTGTAACCCTTCGCCTGTCAGAGTTGGCAGCAACAAGGGCCGGGTTCAGTATCTAGGAGTTCCATTCCAATAACTGTTAAACACAATGCAAAACCGGCTCGAGTCCCCATCCAGTGACCTGGGACAAATACATACCACCCCCCTGGGCACCTTTCAGAGGCAATACTTCCCCCCCTCACAAGCACAGAGTCTGCATGTAGCAAAAGCCTTTTAATAACATGCAGCATTATGTTGGGGAAACACTGCAAACAGGGTTCATAAGACAAACCATGGACAGGAAGACCCACCCCCCAAGCAGACTGGGCTGTGCCCTTTCCCTTTGGTTCTTACGTCCAGCAACCCACAAGTCACCCTCCCCGCCGCAGAGTTCAATAGTTCATCTGCAGTGTCTACCCCACAACCTGGGCAGAAGGGCATGGGGCACCTTACATACGTTCATACTGATGGCCCACAATCTTCACTATAAGCTGCTCCTCTCTGCCAGCCCCTCCTCTCTACTAGCCACTCACCACTATATCTTCATCGATTTCAGCTGGTAGTAGGTGAACCCCAATCCTGGTGCACCCCTGACCTAAAGTTGGTCTAATACTGAGACCTAGGTTTCAATGACCTCAGCTCTACAGCATGTAACCAGACTCCTAATATAATCTAAATTAGCTGTTATTACATCATAGGAAGAGATGACTGCACTACAAACACCTATGCCCAACCTCTCGCTTTTCAGTTTCATAGCCCAGAAAGCATTATCTACTATGTTTTGTTTTGGTTTGGTTTTTTAACCCAGGTTCCCTGCCTAGCGAGTGCTACGTAGTTGAGGGCGAGTCCCTGTATCATAAAAGGCCAAGTATAGTTCTCCTGTCCTTGATTCACATACCCAGGGTAACAATACTATATTCTTCCTGACCCAATAACAAAGAGACTGGGGATCCCACAGCTGCCAAAGTGACATTTGGGCAAACAGTTCCATCATGCTAGGCGGGGTGGGTGTGCCCATGCAAACATGATCAGCCCCTGAAGTCCTTTTCCACAACTCACCAGCAGATGTCAGGGTAGAGTTCATCCTGACTCTGCTTAGACAGGCTTTGTGCATCACAGTGTTGTTCCTGTGATTCATTAGGCACTAGGATGATGTTCATGCCAACACTAAGTCCCTTTGCAGATCCAGGCCCATGTGTTTATCTGTCCTGCTGTACTCTCTCTTCTTGCTTTAAATTAACTGCTAATTTGAAAGTTAAACTGCTTTGAGCCTAAGAGCCTAAGCTTGGCCACACTTGCAGATGTGGAGCGCTGTGAGTTAAACCAGCTCTCATAGAGCACAGCAGGGAAAGCGCTGCAGCATGTTCACACTGTCAGCTGCAAGCACACCGGTGTGGCCACATTTGCAGCGGCATTGGGAGCGGTGCATTATTGGCAGCTATCCCCCAGAGCACCTCCTCCCACTCTGGCGCTGTGGCTTGTGGGAAGGGGGTGGTGGGCTGTGTGGCATTCTGGGTCCTGTCCCAACGCCCCGTGATATATCGCTTCGCTCCCAGCAATCCCGGGGCTTCCGTCCACATGTGGCGCCATCTTTCAACCGTTTCTGTGCAGCGCACTCTGTCTTCCCTTTTGGTCTGTGGGAATGGATCCCGAAGTGTTGAGGAATATGCTGATGGGTCTCGCCAGCACGTCACGTTTGGCAGTCGAGTTACTCCTTAAGCTACAAACTGACAGTGAGGAGTCCGACAATGTCAACTTGCATAATTCATATGACACAAGATTGCTTGTGGCATTCACGAACATGCTCACCACCGTGGAAGGCCGCTTCTGGGCTCAGGAAACAAGCACTGAGTGGTGGGATCACATCGTCTTGCAAGTCTGGGATGATGAGCAGTGGCTGCAGAACTTTTGGATGAGAAAAGCCACTTTCATGGGACTGTGTGAGGAGCTCGCCCCCACCCTGCGGCACAAGGACATGAGATTGAGAGCTGCCCTAATGGTAGAGAAGAGGGTGGCTATTGCAATCTGCAAGCTGGCAACTCCAGACAGCTATTGATCAGTCGCTAACCAGTTTGAAGTGAGAAAGTTGACCATTGGAATCGTGCTTCTCATGGAGGTGGATTACCAGGAGTGCTTCAGAGTCCAGGCGCTCTACGTGCCTTGCCAGTGTGGACACAGCGTGAGTTAGAGTGCCTGGCACTACTTTAATGTGTTCTAACTCGCAAGTATAGCCATGCCCTTGGGGAGTTCTCCGTGAATAAACCCTTTATCCCACTTCTCTGAACTCACTTAACTTCTTGGAATTCAAAATATCGTACAAGAAACCCACTTCTGTGTATTCTGATTTTTTTTCACGTTAAAAACGATTGCAGACATTCCACAGCATCTTTAGCTAAGGGTCTCAAATCTATCTTGCAAACATCAGTTCTCCCCAGCACCCCACGAGGTAGGTATCAGTCTCTTCTTTTTAGATGGGAATCAAAGAGGCTAGAGGACTTCTCCAAAGTCAGCCAGTGAATCCCTGGAAGTGCTTCATTGGAAACTGGGGTTTAGGAATCCCCTGCTTATTTTACCATCATACAACCCTGTTAACTGTGAGCCTGGGGGATCAGTTTAATTGCTTCACTCTCCCAATTACTTTGAAGGAGATTAATTGCATTGTAATTGGAGTTGAGAGGCAGCACAGTCTAGTAGCAAGGAATCAGGACGCCTGGGTTCTGTTCCCTGCTGTGTGACCTTAGACAAATCATTTCCCCGCCACCCTTGCGCTAATCAGAATTTGTATCTTTGATGCAGAGAATGCCCATGGACCACACCTCGCTCCGTGGGGCCCGACTAATAACCAGGCGTTCATGCTCTCAGTCAGACAATAAGACATTGATCAAGAGGCCGGTGAGTCTCTTCTCTGCACCCAGGCGCCCTGTTTGAGACGGGTTCTCTCTCCCTGCAAAGCCGGCTGCCAGCCCCATGGCTCTGAAGGCTCCTCCCCTGTCAGTGCCCAGTCCTCCCACTGTACTGGGTGTACGGGCGCCGCTCGTGAGAGATGGAGCCCGAGCCCGAGGGGGCAGGAGTCTCTGCCCCGTGTGGACGGGAAACGTGCCCGGTCCCTTGAGAGGTCGAAGCCCGGCGGGCTGGCGGCGCAAGGCACCCTGGGAAGTGGAGTTTAGCAACTCTCTGTCCGCGGCCGCCCCATGGCTGGCCAGGAGAACGAACTACAACTCCCGGCATGCAGCGCGCGCGGGGGGGGGGTTTAAAGGGGCAGCCCCGGAAGGCAGCAGGTAAGCGTGGCTGGGGGGGCTCGCCGGTGTGACCCCCCCCGCGCACTGCGGGCCGCCGGGGCTCGTGGCATTGACGCAAGGGGGGGGGGAATCAGGGGGGTCCCGGCAGGGCTGGGAGAGGGGGGGAATCAGGGGGGTCCCGGCAGGGCTGGGAGAGGGGGGGAATCAGGGGGGTCCCGGCAGGGCTGCTCTGCCCCCCCCCGGGATCGGCGCCTCCCGGGGGGCTGAGTCCCCCCCCCCCGCGCTGGGCCGAGCCCCGCGGGAAGCGCAGCGGCCTTTGCACCCCCACGGCGGGGGCGGGGGCGGGACCGGCTCGGCTGCACCCCGGGGAGCTGTGGGCGCTGCAAGGAGCCCGAGGGGCAGCGGCCGGGCCATGCACGCAGGTGGGGGGGGGGGGGTGACGTGTGACCGATTCCTGTCACTGCGCATAGGGACAGAGGCGGCATCCTCTGGCCCCTCACCTGGCGGGGCAGGTAACCGTGAGATGCACCCCCCTCCCCCCCCCGTCCCGGGAGCAGTGACCTCTCCACATTCATCATGCCCTGGCCGCCCTTTGCAGCAGGGGTTCCTCATCATTGCTGGGTCGCGTGTCCCCCCATCCCCCCCTGATTCTTATTTGGCGAGACGTTAAATCCCCTGTATTAGGAACGAAACCCCTGTTTGAGGAGCAGTTCCAAGCACTTTCCCTGAACTCACAGCAAAACCAAGCCTCCTCCAAAGCCCGGTGCCCTGCAGACGAATTCACAGCAGCGATGGGGGGGGCCTCTACGGCCTACCAGTCCTGCTCTCGTCCGCCAGCTATTTTCACCCCGCTCCTTCTGTGGCTGTGCTTGTTCAAGTCCACTCTGAAAGGCAGCGCAAGGTTTTTACCCTGGAAGCGGAAGCGGGCACCGTTGCAGGCTCTTGGAAAGTCCACAGAAATGAGGTCAAATGGTTCGACCTTATCCCCGGGTTTGCTGAGGTGCTGGTAGAATCCTGGTAGCTCCGAGGACAGACTCACTGGTGGGAACGCGGCCTTGGCCTTTGTTCTCTCACCAGCGTCTGGGCAGGGGCAGACTCCTGTGGGGCAATTCCCTCTGGTCCCTAATGGAATGGCCGGAGGAAACCTCCTGTGGAATCACAACCTGACCCATCCCCCTCCCCAGCTGTTCGGGGCTGGATGTTGTTTATACCCCTCTGTACATCTGGTCAAGGAGAACCTTTCCATTGATTTCGAGGGCCCATGAGTTCACCCTCTGTATTTATGGGGGAGGGCGGACGTGGAGGGACTGTTGGTGATACACTTCTCCAATTTGTTACAATTTTGGGATCTCTCATTCATGCCAGCGTCTCACCAGACAGGTGAGTTATTAGCCAGGACAGCTGGGCCCCCGTCCAGGTGCAAAGCCTGGCCGAGGCCAGGAGCCATGGCTGGTGGTGGAGCTGGAGCATAGCGGGAGTGGGGGTGGGGGTGGGTGGCGCTCCCTCTTTGCCCCCTGTAGCCCTGGACCCACTGTGCCCCAATGTGCTATTCCTCCGAATCCCCGATAGGGGATGCACCCCACAGTTTGGAGACCTCTGCTCTAGAGGAAGCTGCTGCCCCCATGTCTGGCTGAGGAGGTGGCTGCAGAATGTGTCTTCTTGGTGCCTTGTGTCTTGCTCATCGAACGGTTCCTTCATCAGTGCTCTGGTGGGACCGCGAGGGGGAGGAAGCTGTCCCTCCCGGGACACAGAAGGGTGCCTGCAGACCTGAGCATGAGTTGCTGAGCTGATTGCAGAAGTTGTGCGGAGCTTCTCGGGCGGTCTGCAACGTGCTGTTTCGCCGTTGATCTACCAGCCGATGCGTTGGCTTTCGACCCGGCCCGTTTATTCATAGGTTGTTGATTTGCGAGGTATTGCTATGCTGCGTGCTGGCCAAAACCATCTAGAGGTACACTGGGGGAAGGGGAGGCACTTGCATACATTTTGTGCATCACTCTGTGAGATCCAGTGCATTTCAGCATTGAGCCAGCATTTGAGGTGCTAACAACTTTTATCTTATTTATATAGCACCGGTTGGGCCTGGAGCTTCTTGGATTACTTTGTTGGAGCAGGTGAAATATTCTGGACTTTGTCCCCTTATAATTCAATGGTTTACTTCCTTAGTCCCATATTTCTTTGCTTCGATTCAGGGAAAGTTGGCAGTAGCTATTGCAATGGACTGATAAGTGCTTGTAGTGTTCTGAGTGCCTCTGGTGGTATTTCCGATTATAATAGTAGGAGAGATTTCCCATTGGACTACATGACCCAGAATTTTTCACAGGAGGTTTGAGTGTTTCTGTGGCTAGAAAATGGAGAAATAATAAAGCCTTCTGGTTTCTTAGGACAGGATACATTGAGGTGCCTATCCTCTTCTGTAGATAAGCTTGTTTATGGAGAGGATGGTAGGATGAGGTTGCTTACAATGGTATGTGGACCGTATGCGACTGCTAGTAGCAAATATCTCCAATGGCCGGAGATAGAGCACTAGATGGGGAGGGCTTTGAATTACTACAGAGAATTTCTTCCCAGGTGTCTGGCTGGGGAGTCTCGCCCACAGACTCAGGCACCAGCTAATCACCATATCTGGGGTGAGGAAGGAATTTTCCCCCCGGGTCATAGCAGCAGAGACCTTCCTTGCTGGTTTGAACTGGAGTAAATGGCAGATTCTCTGTAACATGAAGTCTTTAAATCATAATGTGAGGACATCAGTAACTCAGGCGAAGGTTATGGGTCTATTACAGCAGTGGATGGACGAGGTTCTGTGGCCTGCAATGTGCTGGAGATCAGACTAAATGATCATGATGGCCCCTTCTGGCTATAAAGTCTATGGGTCTGTGTTGAAACAAATTAAATCTTGTGCTTGCACAATACACTGCAGACACAATGTGCAATACAAGCATTTCCAAGATAATATAAGATTAAATTTGATTTCTGAGCCTTCTGAATTCTGGAAAGTTTTCCAATAATCTCCTTGGCTTTGGAGAAACAACAGATCCTCAGTATGCTTTGCGAATGCCAAACACCAGTTGAAAGTTCCTGATCTGTTTCATATCACGATCTGTCTTTGCTAAATATTTACTAGCTAAGAACCTGTCCTCAGAGTTACGAACACCTGTTTGGAACTCTGAAATGTTTGTAACAAAATAGTATGGTGGTTCTTCTGGTCCAATGAAGCTGTTACCTCACCTACTTCGTCTGACTCAAATCCTCACCGCCACAGCAACGCTGCAAACAAGTGCTATATAAATAAAGGGAAAGTTTTTAGAAACAGATTTGACAAAGAAAGGAAACTGTTTCTGTGCTTGTTTCATTTTAGTGGCTAGTGTCTTTGTTGTGCCGTTCACTGTTGCAGCTCTAATTTAAGAGGTATGATCACATTGACACTATTTGAAACTGGTCTCCGGCACCTAGACTGTGTGGCAGGTGGGACTCTGTAAATAAGTAGCCAGGTCTCTAGCTCAGGCCAGGTCTACACTACAAACTTACACTGATCTAACTACATCGCTCAGGGGTATGAGAAAATCCACATCCCGAAGCGACGCAGTTATACCGACCTAACCGCCAGTGTAGACAGTGCTCTGTTGATGGGCCCGCTTCTCCTGTCGCCACAGCTACCGCCTCTCGGAGAGGTGGGAGCATCAGCGTCCATGGGAGAAGCTCTCCCTTCAACATAGGAAGCGTCTTCACTAGGCGCTACCGCGCATCTGCACTGCTGAGGCTTTTAAAGGGCAGATCTGCCATTGGTTATTGCAAGGGCATCAGATATCAGCTGGTTCCCCCAAAAGGAATCGGCCAAAACTCCTCCACTGCTTTGTGCCATCCATGCTCTTACCGAGGAAACGTGCTCCTGTGCACTGAGTTCCTGGCGAGTGAGCCACAGGGTAGGTGTGGCACTGGTCACCAGGAAGAAGCAAAGCCACTTTCGACAGGCAGCGATTAGGAGCTTTCAATGGGTGCCTGGCATTCCTCGGGGCTCTGTGGGAAAGAGGGGGTTTCCTGGAAGCTGCAAGGATAAGACATTATCTGCCCTGCCTCGAGATGGCATTTGCAGGCCAGGCGGATGGACGGATTTCCTAGTTTCACTGCAGCGTCTTAGGGTCTCGATAGCCCGTAACACGGGGATAGCGGAAATGAAGCCTGTGGGTATTTATTAAAGTTCCTGCCCCAGTTCCTACTCAGACGGTAACCCTCCTGAGCCCTCAGCAGAGCCAGTCACAAAGTGTCCAGCTGGGGGCGCCATTCTATGAGACCCAGTTCTGCCTAGACCAGCCTCCCCTGCGCAGCCAGGGCTGCTGTGCCAGCCGGAGACTTTGACGTCTCCTCCTCAGATAAGGTTTCTCTGGCAAATGGCTGTTGGTCTGTGGCTGCAGCTCTCCAGCCTCACACAGCCCTCCCTCACCAGCCGCAGACCGAGGGGTCCCCAAACACAGCCGGGGCCCGTTCCACATTTCCTCCTGGGGGTGCCGGTGCCTCGCGAGGCGTGGGTCGGTGATGGGGAAGTGCTGCAGCCTTTGCTTCCCTTGTACAGAGCCGGCGGCGGGTGCCGGGCAGAGAGGTCCAGTGCACCCAGATGGCACCGCGAGGGGTGGAGTGGACCGTCGTCGTCCTGACCTGCCAGCACAAGGACAGCGTGTCTGCCTTCCAGAAAGGCAAGTGGGGCAGCTCGCGTCCAAGGGGCCTGGTGCCCATGTGGACACAGCCCGGCCGGGGGCGGTTCCCAGCCCTCAGAGCTGTTTGCAAATCTGGGGATGGACTCGGGCTTTGTGCGGGACCCATGGCGCTGGCCAATGCCGCGCGTAGCCTGGGCCGATTCTCTGCAAGCTTCCCCCCCCCGTCCCGCAGCTCATTGATCCCAGTCTGCAGCCTCCTGCCGCTGATCCCACACGCAGCTCTGCTGGTGCCCCTCAATCCCCACCTGCAGCTCCGTGTATCCCAGCCCTGGGCTCCCCGCCGCCCTGGCTGTGCTATTGTCCCTCCAGCCGACCTGCAGCCCCCTGGGGGCCCCTCCCACAGCTCCGATGCACTGAATTCCCGACCTGCAGCCCTGCCCCCCATGCTCTGCCAGGGGAATCCCCCCCTTGCTGTTCCAGCCCCTGCGCCGTGCCAGAGCCCAGAGCGCTCTCAGTGACTCTACCCGCGCCGAGGTGGAGTGTCATGGGCACCTCTGCTTTAACCCCCGTTCCCATGGCATTGGGGCAGGGTACGAGGGGGCAGAGCCATACCAAGGAGCAGGGGCTAGGTGCTGGCTTACGGAGGTGGCAGGGTGTCCCGTGGCCACAGGCTGGGGATGGCCCCGTGGGTGAGGAACGGGACTGTAGCTCTGGCTGTCAGCACACGAGAAGGCCCATGTGCTGCTCAGACTCACGTTCTCTGCACTCGGTGGCTCAGCCTCGGGGCGGGGGGGGGGGGGGGTCCGTGGGTTTCCGTGGGAGATCCGCAGTGGGTGGGACCTAGGTTGGACTGAGCAGCCTTGTGGCTATTGCCAGACAGGGACCCAGGGCCTGGGCTGGGGGCTGGTCCCAGGCTGCCCTCAGTGGGTTTGGATCCCTGGCTAGCCAGACCCGGAGGAATCCAGGCCCCACCGGGGCTGGGTGTCAGGCGAAGGGAGAATTGGTCCCTCGGTGCCCTGTAGTCCTGCAGCACGGGGAGCGACCCCCCACCCCAAGAGAGGGGCTGTTCCTGCTTCACCCTCCACACACTGGGCCTAGGGCTGTAGGGGTCAAGGGTGAGCCTCTGCGGCTGGAGGTCCCCCACCACCAGGGGTCAGCCACAGTCCGACCCATAGACAAGGAGCCATGGTTTTGCAGCGCACCCCCTGCTTCCCTCCAGCCTGGTCACTCAGCACACCCCTCCCCCCCCATTCTGGTCACTCAGAGCGCCCCTGTCCCCCCCCATTCTGGTCACTCAGCACACCCCTCCCCCCCCATTCTGGTCACTCAGCGCGCCCCTGTCCCCCCCATCCTGGTCACTCAGAGCGCCCCTGTCCCCCCCATCCTGGTCACTCAGCACACCCCTCCCCCCCCATTCTGGTCACTCAGCGCGCCCCTGTCCCCCCCATCCTGGTCACTCAGAGCGCCCCTGTCCCCCCCATCCTGGTCACTCAGCACACCCCTCCCCCCCCATTCTGGTCACTCAGCGCGCCCCTGTCCCCCCCATCCTGGTCACTCAGAGCGCCCCTCCCCCCCCATCCTGGTCACTCAGCGCGCCCCTCCCCCCCATCCTGGTCACTCAGCGCGCCCCTGTCCCCCCCCATCCTGGTCACTCAGAGCGCCCCTGTCCCCCCCCATCCTGGTCACTCAGAGCGCCCCTGTCCCCCCCATCCTGGTCACTCAGCGCGCCCCTGTCCCCCCCCATTCTGGTCACTCAGAGCGCCCCTGTCCCCCCCATCCTGGTCACTCAGAGCGCCCCTGTCCCCCCCATCCTGGTCACTCAGCACAACCCTGTCCCCCACGTCCTGGTCACTCAGAGCGCCCCTGTCCCCCCCCATCCTGGTCACTCAGCACGCCCCTGTCCCCCCCCATCCTGGTCACTCAGCGCGCCCCTCCCCCCCCATCCTGGTCACTCAGCGCGCCCCTCCCCCCCCATCCTGGTCACTCAGCGCGCCCCTCCCCCCCCATCCTGGTCACTCAGCGCACCCCTCCCCCCCCATCCTGGTCACTCAGCGCACCCCTCCCCCCCCCATTCTGGTCACTCAGCACACCCCTCCCCCCCCCATTCTGGTCACTCAGCGCGCCCCTGTCCCCCCCATCCTGGTCAATCAGCACACCCCTCCCCCCCCATTCTGGTCACTCAGAGCGCCCCTCCCCCCCCATCCTGGTCACTCAGAGCGCCACTGTCCCCCCCATCCTGGTCACTCAGAGCGCCCCTGTCCCCCCCCATCCTGGTCACTCAGCGCACCCCTCCCCCCCCATCCTGGTCACTCAGCGCGCCCCTGTCCCCCCCATCCTGGTCACTCAGCGCGCCCCTGTCCCCCCCATCCTGGTCACTCAGAGCGCCCCTGTCCCCCCCCATCCTGGTCACTCAGCGCGCCCCTCCCCCCCCATCCTGGTCACTCAGCGCACCCCTCCCCCCCCATCCTGGTCACTCAGCGCACCCCTCCCCCCCCATCCTGGTCACTCAGCACACCCCTCCCCCCCCCATTCTGGTCACTCAGCGCGCCCCTGTCCCCCCCATCCTGGTCACTCAGAGCGCCCCTGTCCCCCCCCATCCTGGTCACTCAGAGCGCCCCTGTCCCCCCCCATCCTGGTCACTCAGCGCACCCCTCCCCCCCCATCCTGGTCACTCAGCGCGCCCCTGTCCCCCCCATCCTGGTCACTCAGCGCGCCCCTGTCCCCCCCATCCTGGTCACTCAGAGCGCCCCTCCCCCCCATCCTGGTCACTCAGCGCGCCCCTCCCCCCCCATCCTGGTCACTCAGCGCGCCCCTGTCCCCCCCCATCCTGGTCACTCAGCGCGCCCCTGTCCCCCCCATCCTGGTCACTCAGCCCCTGTTCTCGTTTGCTAGAGTTGGAGATCCGGTGGCGACGGGGCGCGCTGGGCCCACACCCCCTCCTGCTGACTGTCGAGGACCCCGCAGCACGCGTGGGCAGCGGTGGCGCCACCCTCAATGCCCTGCTGGTGGCAGCAGAGCACCTGAGCGCCCGGGCAGGCTGCACGGTGAGTGGCCTGGCACGACAGGCTCCGGGCCGCGTCCAGGTGGTACCTGGACTGAGTCGCTGTTGGCTGGGCAGCTCCAATGGCTCCGTCTCCCTGTCCAAGGCGGGGCTGGCATTGCCCGCCCTGGAGGTGCCTCCGCCTCCAGGCCAAGGGCATCCCCTCCCCCAGCCCATGAATCTGGGGGCCCGAAGTTACCCCCTCCCCCATGCCTGATGCAGCCAGCCTGCCCCCGTCACCAGCACAGGCCGCCCGCCCCATGGGCCTGGTACCTCAGCACCGTCCAGCGCCCTTGGGGACCCCCAGCTACAGGGGGCTGTAGCAGAGCAGAGCGATAATACCCTTTGCTAACGCAGTAGAGCTCCCCAGGTGGGCCACAAAGACCCCAGCTCCCTGCCCACCCACTCTGGGGGGCCATATCTGGGGAGCAGGGGCAGCTCCGGACCAAAATCCGGAGGAGCCTTGCTCCAGACGAGAGCCCAGGTTAGCCCTGCAGCAGGGAGGGGCCTGCAGCCCTGGGCCCAGGTGGCGATGGCAGGAGCTGGCTGGCACAGGCTGTTCTGGGTTATAGCGTTTGCTGGAGAAGGGGACGCTGGTCAGAACTGCCCAGGCTGGGGGCCGGTTCCCCAGCGCGGCTAATGGGTTCTCTCTGCGCCCCTCCAGGTGGTCACCGCCGATGTCCTGCGCCAGGCCCGGATCCTCATCCTGCACATGGTGAGAGCCCCGCGGGGCAGGGCACAGGCCTGGGGCAGCGTTCACCCTGCTCCTCCTCCCGGAGCTGCCAGCCGGGGGGGGGTCTCATGAGCCCTTAGCCTGGCTGCCAGTGGCTAGCCCCCACCTGTGGGGGGTGGGATGTTGGGCTGTTCCATCCAGCTGCCACCTCCCCCATCCAAAGCTCCTACCTCCAGGGGGCATGTCATGTTACCTCCCACCATCAGCCCCCCGGCACTGAGAGGGGAGCGACCCCCTGGCTCTGCCTCCCAAACCTCGGGTCACGCTGGTACCAGGGCCCATGCAAAACGGTTGCTAAATGCCACTGCATGTGGACGGGACACTGTAGGTAACGTTAGTCCCAGGTAGGTCTATGGGCGGGAGGGGTGAATCCCAAAGAGGCTGGGACCAGATCGGCTGCACCCCCCCCCCCCCACCACTGATAAAGTCAAAGCCTCCTGGTGCATAATCAGCTGAACAAGAGCTCCCAGGTTGTATCCAAAAGTGCTATTGCAATCTTGGGATGTAGAAACAAGGGAACCTCAGTAAGAGGAGAGAAGCCGTTTTACCTCTGGATTTGGCACTGGTGTGACCACTCCTGGAATCCTGCGTCCAGGTCTGGGGCCCACCGTTCAAGAGGGATGGTGATCAACGGGAGAGGGGTCAGAGAAGAGCCGCGAGAATGTCTGAAGAGTTAGAAAATCCTCCATGCAGTGCTAGCCCCCAGGCGGTCAGTCTGTTTAGCTTACCAAAGAGAAGGTGAAGGGGTGTAAGAACCTTCCTGCGGAACAAAGATGTAATCATGGGTCTTCAGCCCTGCAGGGGAAGGTCTAACTTCTAACACGATCACAGGAAATGGAAGCTAGACAAGTTCAGACTGGGAGTCGGGTCGATTTTTGACTGTGATGGTAATTATCCATTGTAGCTATTTGCCAAGCGGTTGTGGTGGATTGTCCCTCACTGACCATTTTTTAGCTCAAGCTTGGCTGTTTTGCTCAAAGCTCCAGGACTGATCGTGGGGCAGGTCTCTGGGCTGTGAGTGGAGCCCTGGGACCCCCGGGCGGACGGGTCACACAATCCATGCGGCTGGGTGACACCCCACTAAGTTGCGAGGACCCCAGCTTTCTTCCAGGGCCCCACCGGGGGTCTCCCCTGCCCTGCATTAGTCTCCTCCTGGGGCTGGCGGCTGCTGTCCTTTACCTGGCACCTCTCAGAGCCATCAAGGGTTTCAGGGCTGCCCCCGATGCCCAGCCCCTGGACTAGCCTGTCTGACCAGCCCCTGCACTCAGCCCAGGGAGGGGCGCAACTGCCGTGGGGTTCCAGGCATGGCACCCGGGAGCATCAGATGGGGGGGTATGAGAGCCAGAAGGCCCACAAGGGCTCTCTCAGGACGGAGCCTGTCACCCTCTGTACCCTGTCTCCCGCCGACCAATGCTCTGGCTCTTTCTCCCGTCAGGGTCGCGACTTCCCCTTCGATGACTGCAGCCGGGCCTTCACCTGCCTCCCCGTGGAGGACCCCGACGCCGCGGCCGAAGCGCTGACCTGCAACCTGGACAGCCTGCTGGGGACCATGACGCAGCAGGTCAGTGCCCGGCGGGAGTCCGGGCTCCTTTAGGAGGGCAAGACAGGGCCCCGTTCAGCCCACGACCATCTCACCTTGTTCCCAGCATGCACTGCTCCTTCTCCATCCCCACGGCCGGCCAGCTCACAGCACATGGGGGGCCTAGGGTCGCCCCATCTCTGTGGCTGAGGAGGCAACCACAGTTGGCTCCAACTGATGCACACAAGCCTCGGGGCAAGGATGCCATCCAGCCGGGTAACATGTGGGCGCCCCCTGCTGTTGAGGTTAGGAAGGCTAGGCAGTAAATGGCTGCCGGCCGGGCGGCGTTGTGGGGTGGAGGGGGCCTGTCTTCCAGGCCCCGTGCTGATCGGGTGCTGAGCAGTGCAGCCCAGGCCCGGGTCCCATGGGCCGTACTCACCTCCTCTTGTGTGTCCCTCTGTAGCTGTGCCGGGGCTCCCCGCCGGGAGTGTGGGTCTGTAGCACCGACATGCTCCTCACTGTTCCCTTGGCAACAGGTACGTGCACAGCTGGGGAAATCAGCCCAATCACCAACCCCAGCCTGGGCAGGGGTCAGGGGAGGGCTCCATGGGGCCCCAAGGTGGGGCAGACCCCGCCTCTGGCACCCCACAGGGACCCTGGCGGTGGAACCAGTCTCGTTCTCCTGAGCCCGGGGAGGCTTTGGGGGGCAGCGTACAGGGGGTCGGAGAATTCGGTGCTCCGTGGGTCCTTCAGTTCTCCCTGCCGGGGAGCCTGCTCCCGCTGGGGCCCAATGCTCCAGTCCCGTCTTCCCCCCCCCCCCCCCCCCCGCCTCTGTCCTGATCCTGGCGGGCCTGAGCCCTGGGGCTTCCCACCCACTGACCCCCGGCAGGGGCTGTTGGTGGGCGGCTGGCTCTGGGAAGTTGGGATTCCAATGTCCCCTGCTGCAGCAGCCTGGGGCAGGGCTATTGGTGTTAACAAAGGGGAGCCCCGGATGGGGAAGGGCAGGTGACTCTGCCCCCTGGGAGAGACAGGGCCAAGCCGGGGCTGCAGGGAGGCAGCTGCCCTGCATCCAGGCTGGGGCTCTCGGCTCAGGGCGGTCTGTGTCCCCAGTGCACCCCCCGGCTGGGCTTGTCCTGATCCCTTCTCGTCCAGCAAGCTCAGGCCGGCCCCTGCTGAGCGCCCAGACAAGCCATGGGGAGCTAGCAGTGCTCAGGCCTCCAGATTTGGCCAGGAAGCCCTGGAAGGGGGTGGGGATGGCTGAATGCCCCACGTTGGGGGTGTCCGGCATGGCGCGCATTGGTGTCTGCTCCTCTCTCTCAGAGATCGACTGGGAAGGCTTCCAAGGGGCCAAGGTGATCTCCGTGCCGGGGAGCGTCTGGTACGCCAGAAACCACGGTGTCTACCTCGCCGACCAGCAGGTACGCTGAGCCCAGCACTCGAGGGGCGCCGTGCTCCCCCCACCCCTCTTAAAGGGGCGCCGGGCCCAGGACAGCACTGAACCCCTCTCTTAAAGGGGCGCTGAGCACAGGGTGGTGCTGGCTCCTCTCTTCCCGAGACAGCGGACTAGCCAAGTTCTGTTTGTCAGTGTTCACCTGGAGGTCTCTTGCTCTGTGATTTCTCCTGTACAGCGCCAGGCGTGTCCGGGTCGAGGGGCCCCGGGCAGAGGGCCAGCCAGCCCGTTCCCAGGCCACGAGGAATGGGGAGGGAGCTGTGATCTGCCTCCCCTTTGGCCGTGCTGCCACGGGGGGGGGGGACGTGGCTGTCGGACAGCACGTGGCCTGCTGGAGCCACCGCCGAGAGGGGCAGTGCCACTGAAACACTGCGGCCCGCGGAGTCCCTGGCTCCCCCCAGCTCAGTCAGTGCCAGTGGGGGCAGGGGACGAGCTGGTGGTGTCAGGGCCCTGGGGGCTGCCCTCCAGTATCCCCCCTCTGGGCCCTGGGTCCCTGCCCCTGGGGTTATTAGCTAATGTGGAAACTCCCTCCCCGACTCTGAGCCTTTCCGAATGGGGCTCTAAAGCAGCCGGCGGAGGGGAAATGCCCATGGCTTGGTCCCTGGCTCTGCCCTTCAGCCAGGCCCAGATTGCTCCCCCTGCGGCTCGCTAGCAGCCACCGCCTGGCCCCCTCCAGCTCCGCCAACTCCACCGCGGCCTCCCATGCAGCCCTTGGGGAACAGCCTCCCGAGCCTCCTTCTCCGCGGCTCCCTGAGGGCGCCCGGCCCAGGGTCACATTCGGGCGCAGGCCCCTGGACCGCGCTCAGCAGTGAGTCCAGGACGTGGCTCGGAGCCTGGGGGGGCCTTGCCGGAGGGGGGGTGACACCGAGCCAGCCGTTGCCGATTCCCCAGGCCAGCCGGGTCCCCTGGCGCCCGCCCGTGTCATACGGGATCTGCCGAGGGGTTCGAGCAGGAGCCCCGGAGCTCTGGGATAGGTGCTAGGGGGCAACACTCATGGGCCCAGAGCCAAATGGGCTCCCAGGCATTCCCAGGCACGTGGGCGCTGCGGGGGGGTGGCAGGGCCAGCCGGATCTCCACTCCGATGCCTTGGCGCCACATCCGGGCTGGCACCCCCATCCCCAAGCTGCTGCGGGTGGGGCCCATCTCTGACCGTGGTCCCCTGCCCCGGAGCTCGGGCTGCTCCCAGGATCGGGAGAGGTTTCGAGGCAGATGGCCAAGACTCTAGACTGGTGGCCCCCAAGGGGGCAGGATCCATTAGCCAGCCCGGGCCTAGCCAGCCAGGGCCATTCCTTGGCTGCTTTGCTGAATCGCACAAGGCACCCGCTGCCCGGAGTTAACGGTGCCTTTCCTCTGGCAGGGGTCCGTGCATGACATCATCTACCAAGGCCCGGAGGCCCGGATCCGGGAGTGCGCTGGGCCGGACGGGAAGGTGCCGCTGGTACGTCCCTTCCTTGGTCACGCCGGGGCTACGGACGGGCAGCAAGAGACAGTCCCTGCCCCGAAGCCCTTTCCACCTAACTAGACAAGGCGGGTGTGGGGCGAACAGACCCAGAGAGGGGCGGGGACTTGCCCAGGAGGTCCGCGGCAGAGCCAGGACTAAAACCCAGAGCAAGGCTGGATTCACTGTGTTCCATTGCCGGCCCCGCAGACAATGGCGGGTGAGGAGGAGGGAGGACAGCATCCAGCTCCTTTCACCAGTAGCCTTCGCAGCGCAGGGCCATACCATTCTCCTCCTTTTACACATGGGGAAACTGAGGCACAAGGCAGAGTGAGGTGATTTGCCCCACAGCCAGAAGCAGCTCTGGGACTAGAACCCAGGTCCTTCCAGTCCAGTGCTTTATCCATGGAGCCTCACTGTCCTCCCAGCTAGGGTACCTGGGCAATGTGATGGAGGCTAGTGGGAAAGTCCTGCCCCCTCCTGCACCCCAGTCCCCTTCCCCAGCCCCCTCCTGCACCAAACTCCCTCCCAGACCTTGCACCGCCTCCTGCACCCCAACCCCCTGTCCCAGGTCAGAACCCCCTTCAGCACCCAAACACCCTCCCATACCCTGCACCCCGTCCTGCACCCCCAGCCCCCTTCCCCAGCCCCCTCCTGCACCCAGACTCCCTCCCAGACCCCACACCCCTTCCTGCACCCGTCCCCTGCCTCAGCCTCCTCCTGCACCAAACTCTCTCCCAGACCCTACACCCCCTACTGCACCCCACCCCCTACCCCAGGGCAGAACCCCCTTCAGCACCCAAACTCCCTCCCAGACCCCACACCCCTTCATGTACCCCAGTCCCTTTCCCCAGCCCCCTCCTGCACCCAAACACCCTCCCAGACCCTGCACCCCTCCTGCACCCCACCCCCTGCCCCAGGGCAGAACCCCCTTCAGCACCCAAACTCCCTCCCAGACCCCGCACCCCCTCCTGCACCCCACATCCCCTCCCACACTCCTGCCCCAGGGCAGAACCCCCTTCAGGACCCAAACTCCCTCCCAGACCCTGAAGCCCGTCCTGCGCCCCACACCCCTTCCTGCACCCCAGCCCCCTCCCCCAGCCGCCTCCTGCAACAAACTCCCTCCCAGGAAAAAGACTTGTATCCAGGGGCCCCACAAAATCTAATAGTCCCAGGTCCACAGGATTGTTAATCCGGCCCTGGCCACCAGCCGCCGCGGGTTTAGCATCTCTAGGGCTGACATAATCACACACCAGTGCGCAGGCCTGAGTCTGCCCACTAGAGGCAGCGGTGAGCAGCAGGGATGCTATACGTCCCCCCAGGCGTGAATTACAGTGACCCCCACCCAGCCGGCTGTGTGATTTCAGGTGTGCGGGGTCGTCTTCTTCTCCTCCGAGACCGCCGAGCAGCTCCTGGCCACTCACGTCATCCCTCCTCTGGACGCCTGCACCTACCTGGGCCTGGATTCGGGGGCCCAGCCCATCCAGGTGATGCTCTCAGCCGTTCGCCCGCTGAAGGGGCCCCCTCACTGTGCCCTCTGGTGCCAGCCACAAGGAGGGCCACCATCACCTCTCCATAGCTGTCTAAAGCAGTGCCCAGCAAGCAGCCCTTTCTCTCCCCCTCCCCAGCTGACGAGGCTGCTGGCACAGGGGCAGTGGGAGGCCCTGGCACCACCACCACCAAGGGTTAAATCAGCCCACGCTGGCATCAGGTGACCAGCAAGGGGCACTCTGTGCATGTGCGGGATCATGGCGGACTGTACCTCCCCCAACTCCCCGTGGTGCAGACTTCTCTGCCCCCCCACCCCGCCCCCAGCTGAGCAGCAGGGGGTCCCCCAGACTGTCTGCCATGCAGGGAGCTGGGTCTCCGGGAATGCTGCGGGGGCAACACACAGCTCTGAGGTCCCTTTTATCACTGCACCCCAGCGCTCCATGAACCCCGCCGTCCTGTGCTCCAGACCCCATGCAGCAGTGCAAGCTCCCCCTGTCACCTCCTCCCCACAGGGCTGCCCCATGGGCCCCTACCCTGCCCTCCCTCCCGCCATGCCTGGGGCTGAGGACGGAAGTCCTCTCACTCGCCCCGCAGCCCCCTTTGCCCAGGACGGGGCAGGGCAGAGAGACGCCCGCTGTCTGTGGCAGCCGTCCTGCTCGTCGCACAGCTCCGGAACCAGCTGGTGCCAGCGTCTCTTGCCATCCCAAGGGCCAGGTGCTGCTTCCTCCCAAACCCTGCTCATTGGCACGGCCTGGGAGTCTGACACCCCTTTTCTTTTGTCCCAACCCCAGGAGCCCTGCCCCTCCTTGCCCCCCCCCCCCCCCCCAGTGCTGTCACCGTATCCAGTGTGAAGCCCAGTGTAGACACGCTGCAGCCACAGTCTCCAGCCACCTGTGGGTCAGGGCTGGAGGGCCCAGCCTGGTGGGGGCGGGTTGCACGTACAGAGCGTTTCCCGTTCTCTGCCTCCCCCCAGCTGTCCCTGTTCTTCGACGTGCTGCTCTGCATGGCCGACGGGGTGAGCGAGGAGGACTTTGTGACCGGCAGGGCCCAGGAGGTGGGCAGCGGCCCTGGCAAGGGAGCAGCGGCCCTGAGGAGCGCCCGCTCCGTGCTGTGGAAGGCCCTTCATGCCATCCCCCTCAGCATGGGTGAGTGCGCCCGCCCCCGAGCGCTGTCCCAGCCCCTCACGCCCGCCTGCTCTGGCTGGAGCTCTCTGGGGCCTTGCCCGCCCAGCGTCCCAGCAGATGTTCCTTGGCTGGTGTCTTGCCTGGTCCCGCCCCAGCGGTCCTTCCGAGGACGGGCACGAGCCACGCAGGCTCAGCCCTGGTCGGTGTGTGGAGGGGAGGCCTCAAAGGAGCCACCACAGTGGAGCTGGCAGTGGTGCGCATTAGAAACGGGACGGGGCTGGTCCAAAAGACTCGACGGTTGCCGGGGAGACGCAGACCGTCCAGGGGAACATGTGTGTTGAGGAGCGTCGGCACGTTTCCCTGCCAGTCCCCAGTCAGTGCACCAGCCTGGTGCTGGGGGGGCCGGGCCCCAGGGCAGTGGGGGTGGCGCTGTGCCCTGAGCGTGGCGCTGGGGTCACTGTAAGGAGACGCCGGGCCCTGGCCTGCCAGGGGTCATTCAAGGAGCCCCAGCAGGGTAATTAAGAACTGGCTGCTTGGCTTGGGTAACTTCAGAGCCTCGTCGTCCTCCTCCCGCGCCACCTTTGCTCCTCGGGATCTCGTTGGTGGGCATCAGCCGCCAGCCACAGCCAGGTGCCAGGGCAGGTCTCCCGCTGGGCGAGGCCCCTCCCTGCGCTCTGACCTGGGTTCAGTCCAGCACCCACCCCCCTGCTCCTCCAGGAGAGGCCGCACCCTGCTGGGTGGCACCCAGATCAGGACACCCAGAGGCGTGGGGCAGAGAGAGGGTGCTCCTACCCCTCCCATATCCACCCCGATGGACCTCTGGCGTCTGCCGGCCCCCCCAGAAATCTGCTGGCACCGTTAACGGTGTTGCCTCTCTCCCGTTTCCCGGCAGCGTGTATACCCAATGGTTGCTATGACTACATGACAATGGCTGCTAGCGACCACATCCACAACCTGACGCTTCGCACCAGCTCCGCCAGCGCCCTCCCCTTCCGCAAAGTGGCGCATTCCCACGTCGCTGTAGGTACCTCCTTTCCCAGCCCCCCACTTGCCCCTCCCCCGGCATCTCCTTTCCTGCCCCTGCTGCCCTGGGGTACCAGCGGCATCTGGGCCATGTCACCTGGCCCTGCTCTGAGACAGCACAGTGGGAAAGACACCAGCATCCTCTACACTACTACCCCACCCCTGTGGGAGAGGCAGTGTTGCCTACTGGGTAGGACGCTAGCCTGCGGTTCGGGAGACCTGGGCTGTGTTCCTGGTCTTGGACCTGATGGATAACCTTGGGCAAGTTGTTGCTCTTTGCTGGGCTTCATTCCCCCCCCGCCCCCCCGCCCCCGGTGTCAACTGTTTGGCGCAGGGCTGTATCTGCTTGGAGCCTAGGACAATGGAGTCTCTGGTGCTCCCCGAACCCTCCCTCAGTGCCACTTCCATGCAGGACCTTCCGAGCGCTCAGTTCTCCTCCCCAGCTCCCTTTCCGCCCCGCCTGAGCCCTGGTTCCTGCGTTTCCGCAGCAGCCCCGGCTCCTGGAGGACGGCTGCTCCGTCACCAACTGCCTGCTGGAAGGAGCCGTGCGGGTGGAGCCCGGAAGCGTTCTCCAGCACTGCCACCTGCAGGTACAGCTCCCTCCCCTGCCCGGCTGGCTCCCTGGGGGCCATGCGCTTCCCAGGCACGGGCTGGATCGCCCAATGGCTTTGGGTTCTCGCTCTAACCCAGACTGGGGCCTGGTTGCTGGGGCCCCCACTCTGCATGTTGAGGGCCATGTATATCCTGTGTGTGTGTGTCCCCCTCCCCGGGGACCCGGGCAGGAGTGTGTCCTACTCCTCCCCCTCCCCCCCACTCCAGTTTGGGGCCTCCAGCCCCTCCCCATCCCCAGGATCTGTCCGCACTGCACAACCTAGTTCCACTCACACTAGCAATCAACCTGGGGCACCGTGGTGCTGGGGACGTATTCGCACGGCCGGTCTCTGCCCCCCTCAGACGCACCCAGCCAGCTCTGCCAGGCCTTTCCCCCAGAGGGGATTTCCCCCTGATTTTCATTTCTACCCCTGCTGCCCCTCAGGACAACCCTGCCTGGTGTTCACACTCCTTGCGGCCTGGCCGGACGGACCGCCCCCCTCCGGGGCCTTGCCCCTATTCAAAGCACAGCCATGAAGCAATTTACAGTCTTTCTGAGCCTTCAGCTCCCCCTGGGGGTCTCGGATGCAGGCGGGCGCCCAGAGACCACCAGGATGGGCTGGTTGTGACTAGCTCAGAGGGAGGGGCTTCCCAGAGCTCCGAGGGGGGGTGGGGATCTCCGGCACCGCCCCTCGTTTCTGGAGCGGCCCGTTTTGTCGCCCTCCCAGGGACCCTTGCAGATAGGCCCCGGCTGCCTCCTCACGGGGCTGGATGCCGCCGCCTCGCCCGCCCTGCAACGCTGGCAGCTGCGGGACGTGGTGCTGCAGGGGCACGCCGTCCGGCTGCAGGACGTGCTGCGCCAGGTGTTCACCCTGACCGGGCGCCACGACGACTGGCAGGTGATGGGGGGGGGGGGCTGTCCGGGGGAACTGGGGCTAGAGCTCAGAGGGTCATGTGACCTCCTCTGTGAACAGGCCCTAGCTACCCGCTGGACTGGGGCCCTGGTGGGGGTGCCTGGGGGGAGGAAGGTTCCCCTAGGGGGGTGCAAAGGGGGATCTGCCAAGGAAACGGGGCACAGGGGGCCACCCCTGGGGACCGAGGGCTCTGGGGGAGGAGCGGAGGCCGACACTGCCCTGCCTCCCTGAGAGCCAGTGTGGGGTTAACAGAGGCGAGTCCTGTCCCCTCCTCGCCCTAGTTCTCATTGATTCCTCTCTCCCCCCTCACAGAGCCCTGCCGGGGAGGCCGGCACCTACCTGAATGTGCCCTGGGCGGAGTTCTTCCGCAGGACGGGGATACGGTACGTGGCAAACAGGCTGGGCAGAGAAGGGAGTGAGCCGAGAGCCACTGCTTTCCTCCTCGGCGCTGCGCCCTGACCACTGCTCGGCTGAGACCGGGGAAACTCGCTCTGGAAATGTCTCGGTGCAGAGAGGAGCTGCCTGACGCACGGGCCTCCACAGCACTGGGCCAACTCCTGGGGGGGCCAATGGGATAGAATGAGGCCTACGTGAAGCCAGCACCCTAAAGCCACCTGAGACGAGATCGCTGGGAGCCTCCCCACATAACCAGCACCTGTATCTACAGCGCCTCCTGCTGGGAGAGGCTGGCAGGGCAGGCCCTGTGCACCCCTCACAGCTGCTCTCCTTAGCGTGTTTCCCGCCAGCTGGCCGAGGAAGAGGCGACAGTGGGTGGAGGAGGCTCCATCCCAGCTGTGCAGAATGGGGGCAGTGGCTAGCCTCCGAAGCTTGCTGCCAGTCGCCCAGGGCATGGGGCTGTCCAGCCGAGAGCTGGCAGGAGCTCCAGCCTCGTGCCTTAGGGAGGTAAAGGCTCTCTCAGGCTCTGCTCCCCCTGGAGACGAACTGAGGCTCTCTTTGTAGATGGGGAGGCCAGAGGGGCAGGTGCCCACTGCCCAGGGCCGCGTGGTGCCTGCTTTCTGAGGCTGCTTCTCACCCCGGCAGGGAGGGGGATCTCTGGGGCTCCGAGGTCCCCCGGAGGAGCCGCTGCCCGCTGAACGCCCGCCTCTTCCCCGTTCTGCACGCCGCCGAGCCCCTGGGGGTCCGGGACGTGCTGTGGTTCCTGGGCCCCCAGGAGGGCGAGGGGCTGGGGCGGTGGCAAGCCGCGTGGCGCATGTCCTGGGAGCAGCTGCTGACGTGCCTGGACCAGGAGGCGGAGCTGGCGTCCCGCCGGGCGCTCTTCTTCCGCCAGGCCCAGGCCAAGCTCCGCAGGGTGCTGCTGGAGCACAGGGACTGCAGCCTCCTGCCCCTGATCCGCACCGCCGTCAACGAGGGCTACCAGGAGGCCGTGCTCAGCACGCTGGACCAGGGTGAGAGCTGGGCGGGGCGGCGGCCTGTGACCTTCGTGTCACTCACACGTGTAGCCCCACAAGGGGTGGTGGATTTGGGCTCAGATGGGGACCCGTGAATGCAGCCGGCCGCTCTCCCTTGCTAAGCAGACTGGACAGTGCTTACAGCCGCCCGGGGACTATTCGCTGAGATTCAGCCATTTCCATCCTTGCAGATCGCGCTGTGCGGCTGTGAGTTCCTCCTGCTGTCTTTGCAGTCGGCTACAGTAAGCGCCGGACAGACCCAGACGGCTGTACGGACTGCACCACACTCCCTTCCCCCTCCCCCACCATGCGCTCACCTCTGTGTGGATCGCCACGGACTCGCAGGGGCAAAAAAAATTGCAGGCCTGTTATTTACCAGGCTACACATGGCAATAGACTGTATTGGTAAGGGATGCAAGGCGAGTGTGGGTTAGGACGCAAGCTGCAGACACACACACACACACACACACACAGACACACACACACACACACACACACACACACACACACACACACACACACACACACACACACACACACACACACACACACACACACACTAAGATTAATCAATTTAAAGTTTTATTGGGGATAATTACAAGGGGTAAGGGAGCAGTTTTTTGATTAACTAATAGACTTAATGAAACTTAAAACACACAATGACTAAAATACCTACTAACAATATTTATAAACAAAGATGCAGCATTTAGTAATAATTGATACTTACAAATACAAACCAACGCATAACGACCGGTAAATGTAAAAACTCTGTTTGAAACACGTGAGCTGAGAGAGAGGCTTCGAGGAGATCAGGCTCGGTTATGGGGATACACGGATACACAGGATTCGTTTTTCTTTCTCCTCTCTTTGTCTGCACATGGCAGGCAGATCCATAAGTACCAGCTATGACATCACAAAAGTGTCATAGGGGAGTGGGCCTGAAACTTGTTTGTGTTCGCTTCTGATTGGCACAAGCAATGTTCACACCAAGTAGGGGGAGCAGGTGCCTCAAAGTCTGGCTCACCCCCAAAGGGGAGGGTAAGCACATTGTTATAGAATGCATGCGAAACTGAATGACAAAAGAAGAGGCCAGGGCAATACCGGTCTGGGCAAGTTCACAGGATGCAGACAGGAACTCATCTGAACACGGCCGCTTTGAACATCCCACAGGCCTGTGGCTTGCAGAGGCTGCCGGAGGGCAGAGTTCCCTCCCGCTCTCGCCAGTGAAGTCATGTGGAAGCCAAAGCCTGAGCGTGCTTTCTGTGGTAGACGGCGGGTTTCCAGCCACCCTTCCCCGTGGCCATGAGTGGGTAGAGCATGCTAGGTAACAAATAAGTAGTGCCAAGTATCTCTGTTCTGCTCCTGGAATTGCCAGCCCCTGTGGGCTTCGGAAAGTGGAGTGGGGCTTCCCCCCGCTAGGTGGGCTACCAGAGCCCAGTAGGCTACAACCCATTCTAGGTATGCTGCAGGAAGATGCCAGCTTGAGCGCCATGGTGCATGAAACCCCCTATCTCCAGAACAAGCACCGCGCTGGCATTGGCAGTGCCAGCTTCCGTTGGTTGCCCCAGGCCAGTGCCCACCCCCTTGGTTCACGCTCCATGGCTCCACCCAACACGGACGATGGGTCATGGGATGTGGGAGCTGGGCTGAGACCCAGCAAACTCATTCCACTCAAGGACCCTGGTTCAGGACAACTGTAGCTCAGTGGTGGGAGGGGTTAGGGGGCAGCGGAAGAGGCTAACCTTTGTGCTAGATGAGGAGGGATGAAATTCTGCCATGGACAGCGGCTCTCTCAGGCTCCGGCCTGCTGGGCGGCGACTGGCTGCCCCTCTGATGCCTTCCCTTTGCTTCACAGTGGCGTCTGTCGCTGCTGACCCTGGGGTGGCGGCCCGGGCTCTCGCCTGCATCGCCGATGTGCTGGGCTGCATGGCCAAAGGGGACGGGGGCTTGCGGAGCGGGCCGGCCGCCAACCGGGAGTGGGCCCCGGCCTTCCGGCAGCTGGAGAGAGGCGACATCCCTGAGGGCGTGAAGGAGCTCGCCAAAGAGAGGAGGAAGTGGCTGGGCAGGTACGGTCATATGGACTGGGTTAGCCAGCCAGGGAGGGGTTGGGGGGAGATGTTCTGTTGGGGGCCGTGGCGCTGGGCAGGGGATGTCACCCCCATTTTGCCGCATTTCCGGCCCTGTCTCATGGCCTTTCTGCAGCGAGCAGCAGGGTTTGCTGTGAGGTCCCAGGACTGTCAGCCATCCAGTGACAGACTGGCCTGATCCCCCCCCCTCAGGCGGGGGACTGATCGCCCCCTCCCACCACCTGCTTGGGCCCCGGGTCTGCTGGAAACCCATAAACTCTCCAGCTGAGCCCCGTGTCTGCAGGGGGCTTTGTGCTGGGCTGGCTGGTGTTCCAGGCCTCTCCGTCCCCACAGCCCTGGACTGCGGCTGGGAGATTGGCTAAGACCCCGGCCACACAGCAGGTGGCCAGTAACCATGACAACCCGTGCCAAAGCCGACCCGGGCACCCCTGCCTTCCCGAGGTCAGTCGTGCGTGTTTCTGCTCAGTGTGGCCAGAGCCACTAACTGGGGCCGTGCCGCTGGCATCCCAGGAGAACGGCCGCTCCAACGGTGCCCTCTGCCCGCTGGTGAGCGGTGCCCGTCTCCCCTGCCGTTCCAGGCCGGCGCTGCTGGTGAGGGCCGCCCGGCACTACGAAGGGGCCGAGCAGATCCTGATCCGCCAGGCCGTGATGTCGGCATGCCAGTTCGTCGGCGTCGGGCGGGAGGAGCCCCCTCCCGTCGGTCACTGGGTGCGGGTGGAGTGCCCTGCCCGGATAGACGTCTCTGGTGAGCACCTCTGGGTGGGAGCAGCTTCCCCAGGCCCCGTTCAAAGAGCTTCTCTTCGGGGAGTCACTGGGGCTGGCCCTCGACTCTGTGCCAGTGTTGGGGTGAATGAGGCAGGGCCAGGGCCGCGGGGAGCCCCGGTGCGAAGGGAGCAGCGCCCGGGAGGGGCACAGCCCTGGCTGTAAAGGGGCAGGTGCCGCTCCGACTGCCATTCCCCTGCCGCCCAGCTCCAGCACTCCACCGGCACAGCAAGCAGCAGCTGCCACAGGAATAGTCCCTGAGCGGCTGGGCCATGCTCAGCGCTTCCCGGCCACACACAGACCGGGCCGGCCCGTCGGGAGAGGACTGGGGCCAATAGGTTTCCTGGGTCCGTGCGCAGCTGTTTGGGGCGTCTCACGGGAGGCCTGGCCTGGCTCATTGGGCTCTGGAGGTCATGCTCTGCGTGGCGGGAAGGTGGGTAGGGAGAAGGGAGGGGTTATAGCTTCCAAAGGAGCTTTGTGATCATCTCATGCCACCTCCTGCAGGATGCAGGCCCGGGCACTGCCCTGCCTTAGTCTGGCAGCCTGGAGAGGACAGGAGAGGAGGGCTGGCCCCTGGGTGGCCATCCATGTACACCCCCCTCTGTGCCTTGTAGGGGGCTGGAGCGACACTCCTCCCATCACTTACGAGCATGGGGGAGCCGTGGTGGACATTGCCGTCCTGGTGGACGGGCGCAGGCCCATCGGGGCCCGGGCCCGGCGCATCGCGGAGCCGGAGATCCGGCTGGTCAGTGCTAGCGGCGCGCTGGAGGGCGAGGTGGTGCTGGAGCTGGTGTGCCGGGACCTGGAGGACCTGCAGGATTACTGCCAGCCTCACGCGCCAGGTAGGACCGAGCCCGCGGCTCAGGACCAGGCCTGGGAGCTCCTGGACCAGCAGAGAGAGGGGCTGGGGGTCGCTTGCAGTGCCCCATGGATGGTGCTTGTGTATTCTCCAGGGTTGTTCTCAGATTGGCCCCTAGGGGGCGCCGAGAAGAGACCTGTCACTGCCCCCTGCCGACCCCTGGAGGGGCCATTCCCCCGGCTGGCTCGCCGGCCTGTGTCCGCTGGGGGTCTCCGAAGCGGAGTCCGCTCCTGGTCGGCTGCCGGGAGGGTTCTGGGGGCTGGGCGGGGGGTGAATCCGTGCAGGGTTAAAAGCAGGCAGTGGGGTGCCCAGGGGGGCCGGGAACGGGCCAGAGAGCTGTCAGGGGCTGGGCTTAGCTCCCCCCTGCTACAGACTTGCTGTGGGACCAGGTGCAGTCCCCTAGCCTGTCTGGACCTCGACTCCCTCTCTGTGCAATGGGATGGCAGCCCTGCCCTGCGTCCCAGGGGTGGGGAGGTGATAGGAGAGGCCCAGGCCGGAGGCCTGCATAGCGCGGAGAGCCCAGGCGCCGCAGGGGATGGAGACGCTTGTCCCGTTGTTGCTTGTTCTGGACAGGGAGGCTGTTGGCACCTTTCTCCTGCCAGCAGCCCCGCCACGATGAGCCAGTCCCAGGGGGACCCTCGGCTCAGCCAGTCCCCGTCCCCCCCTCCAGGACCTGCTGTTCCATGCCATGGGGAGAGTGGGCCTCCGAGTCTGCTGGCCTGGGGGGGGGGGGGGTCGTTATGAGGAGCTTGTGCTAATGGCCGACCCAACAGCCATGACCCGGCCGGGGCACCGGGTTAGTCTGCCGGCAGTGAAGGGGTTAAACCAGCAGGGGCTTGGTGGCCAGGGCCTGGCTGCGCCAACCAGCCTCTCGGGGGTTTTCCTCTTCCCAGGGGCCTTGCTGAAAGCGGCTTTCACCTGCACCCAGATTGTCTCCCTCGCTTCCCAGAAGCCCTTGCAGGCCCAGCTGCTGGAGGGCTCCGGCGGAGGGTTCGAAGTGCACAGCTGGTCCAGCCTGCCCCACGGATCCGGCCTGGGTACGTTTGTGGGCCCCGTTTGCACAGGGCACGGTCTGGGCAGCGACCGTAGGGAAACCCGGCCCAGGAGACCTCTGGGGCTTGGCTCAGACAGTCTCAGCCATAAGCCGCCAGGCCCGCGCTGGTCACGTTCTCAGGCCCGGCTGGTGCCTCCTACCAGAGCGAGGAACGTTCAGCCGCAGCTGGGCTGCTCTCAGGAGAAACTCGCTGGCCCACGGCTTCGAGAACAGGCTGGCTCCGGAGGGCTCCTGCTTGGGCACAGGACACCCTGGGGGGAGAGGGGGCGGGGTACAGGAGAGGCCATGGGCTCGCCCGCTGGGGAGGGATCCACAGCTCTTTCCGTGGCTTCGTTGCTAGGCTCGGCCGGCCAGGCCCCTCTAGCAATGCAGAACATGGGGCCTGCATTGGCCACCCGGCCCAGAGCGCGGCTGACGTCCTTCTCTGCTGCCGCTCTGGGAGGCGGGGACGTAACCTAGCGACGGCCCCCCCAGCCTAGCCCTGCCCTGCGGTCATGTCACGGGCCGTGGCTGAGAAGTCCCCATGCGCCCTCCGCCTCACCTCCCTGCCCCGTCTCTGACTCCTCAGGAACCAGCAGCATCCTGGCCGGGGCGGTGATGGCGGCGCTGTACCGGGTGGCCGGGAAATCCGCCAACGCAGAGTCCCTCATCCACGCCGTGCTGCACCTGGAGCAAGTGCTCACCACAGGTAACGGCACAGAGGGCGGGAGGGGCGGGGGGGCTTGAATGGATCCCCAGGCCAGGTTGTGTGTGGGGCAAGGGCGGCATGAGCCTGTGGCAGCTGGTTACACCATGCCAGGCTGCCTCTGTCAGACACACGGCCTCTCTGCCGTTCCCACTGCCCTGCCAGGGGGCCCGGCCTCACCACACAGCCGGAGGTTTGAGCTGCCCCACGGCACTGGCTGCTCAGGCCCATTATTCTGCCCTACTGGGTCAGGCTTTCTCTGCATCAGGCAGTGTTGACCCTTGTGGTGCACGCTGCCTGCCCCATGGGGCCGTTTGATCCGTTCCCTGTCCCCGGCCGAGCAGCCCGCCTCCCTCTCCCACCCCGTGGGCCCCCTCAACACCACACTGCCCCAGTCCTCCCCCGTATCCTGCCCGTTGGACGCCCGGGGGACTTCTGCACCAGCGCATTGAAAATTCTGCACCCGCTCTTCTGAAAATGGTAGTTGTCAAAATACCACGATATCATCAGTTTCAGTTATTCTGGTAATTTAGTTCAAAACCCCTGTCAGCCGGCCTGTCGCGAACAACCCAGACAACAACAAAGATCCCGGAAATGGTTTTTGACAAGCAGATTCCTCACTAGGCTTCTTCATTCAGAACTTTGCGTAATAATTCATGTCAAGTGCACTACGGAAACGTCTTTCCGGCGGGTCGGGGGAACAGAGGAGCTGAGGGAGGGGGGAGCCTGGGAGTGAGCTGGGTGTGGGTGGGAGAAGTATGGAAAAGATTTGGGGGGGAGGGATTGTTTGGGAGGTGGGGAGCCTCCCCCATACAGACCCTGCCTGACCCCAGCCTCTCTCATTCAGCCAGGCACATCTGCCCCTGTCCCCATGTGTCCCTGCATCCCACACTCCTCCCCGTCCCCACCCTCACTCCCATTCAGCCCCTGGCTCAATGCTACCATCTCACTGGCTTCTGTGCTGCTTTCTCAGTCTGTCCTGCTTCTGAACTCCTGTGACCCACGCCCCCAGCAGCCCCATGTGCCCCACTCTGTCCAGTCCCCTATAGTCACATCTCCTCACCTGGGCCATGGACAGGGCTCTTTGAAGAAGGCAGCCTCTGCCCCCTTCCCCACCCTGGCTGGCTGCTCCAACCCATGAGCCTGCTGCCCTCTCGTCTGGCACCACACCAGCCCCTGGTGGGCAAAAGGTGTAACTGCAGCTTCCCTTCCCCTCCTTGGCAGAATCAGTAATTCTGCGGAGGAAAAAAAAAATTCTGCACGTGCACAATGGTGCAAAATTCCCCTTGGCGGCAGGGCTGGGACTGAAACCGTTGGCGTCCTCGCAGCCTGCTGCTGTGTAACGGACTCTGTTGCTGGCAGGAGGGGGATGGCAGGACCAGGTTGGTGGGCTTGTGCCAGGCATCAAGATCGGGCGGTCAAAGGCCCAACTGCCCCTGAAGGTGGAGGTGGAGCAGATCCCCGTGCCGGAGGGCTTTCCCCGGACCCTGAACCAGCACCTGCTTCTGATTTACACAGGGAAGACTCGGCTGGCCCGCAACCTGCTCCAGGTAAAGCATGTGCCCCTCCACGCCTCAGGGGGCTCTCCCCACCTAGCTGGGCCACCGCAGGCATGGGCAGTACCCTCCAGCACCAGTTCAGCCATCCCTCCCTCTAGCCCTCCCTGTGCTCTGCAAAGCAGGGTCCCTCCGCTCCCTCTTCCCCAGCTGAGGGCCAGAGCCGGGAAACGACCCGCTCCTGTGCCATGCGGCTGAGCTAAGCCTAGGACAAGCTCCCAGCCCCCTGCTGACTTCATTGGGCCCCAGCTTTGCTAGGGACGTGACTCTAGGACACAGGACAGCCAGACGGCCCTATGCCGCAGGGTTGTTGGGGCTCGTAGCAGGGGATTGGCCGCGTCCGTCCCTTGGCTCTGTCCCCACTGCAGTGAAAGTGAACGCTGGCTCCCCAGTCCGCGGCTCACGAGGGAAGGTGGCTGGTTGGACGGGTCCGGTACAAGGGACTGTGCCAAGGGCTGGGCGGGGATACTTAGACCGGGAGTTTCTTTATCGGTAACTCCGAGAACTAACCTGGGCGCCGCATTCCCGCGCTCTGGAGACCGGCTCCCAGCGCCCGTGCGAGGGGGGTTCCCCAAACTGCTCCGCAGGGGGGCCAGGCTGCAAATTATTCTCACCCCACACCTCAGGATCCCCTGGGCACAGAGCCTCCTGCCCCACACGCTCTGCTAGTGGGGTGCAGCTCCAGCAGCAGGGGAGTCGTGGGTAGGGAATCTGCACAATCAGGGCCCAGTGCTGGGCCCATGGACCAGCCTGCAGGACTCTCTGCCCGGCCGGGACACCCCATGGCCACAGGACAGCCGGGTGCAAATCAGCAGGAAGAGCAACCGGCAGCACCCAGGGCTGTCAGACAGCAGCTCTCCGCTCTGGCAGGCAGAGCCCTGCCTGACAACTGGTTACAGTGCTTGGGACGCACCGGCTGGAAGAGAGAGTTCTGGGGGATCTAGGCAGAGGGAGCGTAGTGGAGAGGGGCCTTCACCTGAGCTCCTGTTTGCGCAGGGGGGCGGATTAAAGCTCTCCAAGGATGGGGCTGGCCGTAGGGGTGAGCCTGGGGCCGGGTCACAGCTGGATCCAGGACCAAGAGCCCAGCCTCGGGGGTTAAGTTTCTGCCTCCCAGCTCGGAAGAGTCGCCCTCTGGCCCTCACATGACACACACCCCGCCCCCCGCCCCCCCCACTTACTAGACCAGCCAAGCTGAACAGATGAGAAACGGCAGCCGCAGGCCGGCTCCTGCGTTCCTTGTGCCCCCCGAGTGCCGGAGGGAGGGGGTGTCAGTGCCGGGGCAGGGCCCCTCGGGCTGGGACGCGCCGGTGAAGGGGCTGCAGTTCATGGCCGGCCTCCCCTTGCAGGACGTCCTCCGGAACTGGTATGCCAGGCTGCCAGCGATCGTGCAGAACGCCGATGCGCTGGTGAGCACCGCGGAGCAGTGCGCCCGGGCCTTCCGGCAAGGTAACGCCGCCTCATGCTCCTCTGCACCCTCCCGGAGTCTGACCCGAGGCCGTGGCCCCCCTGCCTGGGGGGGGGAGGGGGATACTGTTCTTGGGGGGGGCAAGGGCCTACCTGCTAGGCCAGCCCAGCAGTGGGGCTAGCAGCCAGGAAAGGCACCAGCTCCTGGGCGTATAGATCCCGTCGCTGGCCCAGGCCTAGCCGCCATGGGACTTGTTCTAGCACCTGACCGAGCGAGGGGCAGGCTCCTGGGAGCCCAGCTCCAGCGGAAGCACAGCGGCTCGCCTGCATCGCCTGCAGGGCCTGTCCGTTCCATGGCAGCCTCCTGCCGGCAGCCCTGCTCGGCGCCGTCCCCGCTGGTGCTTAGGAAACCGAACAGCAGGTCGATGGAGGTGGGATGGGAGCGGCAGTGGGGCTAGGATGTGATCAGGGGGCCACGTGGCCATGCCCTCAGCGGAGCCCCCGGCCCCCACAGGTGCACCCAAGAGCTGGCTGCAGGCTCTTCCGGGGGGGGCATTATGGCCTACGGCCTGGTTAAACTACTGTCTACGCAGCCCCTAACGCCTCATCGGCTGAGCAAAGCACTTCCCCAGTCTGTTCCCCCCACCCTGGAGTAGACTGTGCAGCCCCCACCCCCCTGGCGAGTCCTACTCTTGCTGGGGGGTGCAGCTGCAGCTGGGTTGAAACATTTGGGAAAATAGTCGACGAGCTGGCGGCTTGGTGCGGGGGGGGGGGGAGGTGTCTGAGGCAGGAGCTTGTGAAACCCCCCAAATCTCCGGAGCAGCGCCTGGCTCAGTAGGCCCCAGCGGGACTCTGGCCAAGGGACCGAACCTCCCAGCGCTGTCAATCAAGGCTGGATGCCTTGCTAGAAACCAAGCTCCAGATCTAGGCTGGAGGCAGCGTTTCCTTGATGAGCTTGTGGTGTGATCAGAGGGGCCCCTTCTGCCCTTAATCCCCCAAGCGCCGGCCCCCCGGCGGCTGCAGACTCTCCAGCCCAGCTGGCGCTGATGGAAGAGGCAGGACGCGGCAGCGTGGCCACGGCGATGGAGATTCTGCCTCGTCTCACCGGCCTCTCGGCGGGAGGAAGCGGGAGCGGCCCCGTAGGTGCAGTGTCCCCTTTCTGAACAAGCCAGACCCCAGCGGAGCATTACGGGGACGCAGCCGTGGCTAGCGCGGGGGGCCACGGTGGTGCGGCACAGCCCTGCGGTCAGCAGCCTCGCGGGGGGGGGGGGAGGGGGGCATCAGGCCGGCCAAGCAGAGCATTTAGTTCTGATCGCACTGACAGGGCAGCCCCTGCGAGATCAGGTGTGTGTGTGGGGGGGGGGAATAGCTGTAGCTCTCCTGGGTCTAGACCCATTCTTGGCATCCTCCGTCTGCTCTAGGTAACCTGCCGCTCCTTGGGGAGTGCCTGACCCGCTACTGGCAGCAGAAGAAGTGCATGGCCCCGGGCTGTGAGCCTCTGGCTGTCAGGCGCATGATGGAGGCTCTCCGGCCGTATGTCTATGGGCAGAGCTTGGCTGGCGCTGGAGGCGGCGGGTTCCTCTATGTCCTAACCAAAGAGCCCAGCCAGAAAGCCAGGATTCAGCAAATACTAGCGAACACAGAGGTGAACCAAGGCCGTCGCGCCCATCCATCGCGGGAGCGATCAGAGCAGCGGATGGCTCCACGGGCCCAGGCACCGCGAGGGGGTGCAGACCCCAGCAGTGGGGAAGGGGTTAGAACTAAGCAAATAGCCCAGCACCTGGGAACTGGGATCAAGGACGGGAGATTCCTGGCCACGCAGTTACACCCACAGCTGTTGCCAGGTAACAGCAAGGCCCCTGCTGACGCTTCACTAACCCCTAACCTTCTATTGTAGGGCCTGGGGAAATTCAGCATCCACACGGTTGAAGTGGACACAGCTGGCTTCTCTCTGCAGCTCCTGGGGAGCGACCCCAAAGCAAGAGGCGACACAGGGAGCGAGGGGGCCCAACTGGTCATGTGAAGGCCTTCACTGGGACGTGGCTTTGTGCAGTGCCAGTGACCGTTCAGCCACTGGCAGCGAGCAGCCAGCCTCCCCCCTCCTCAGTGTGAAAAACCTGCCCTCGGCTTTTCCACTCACTGGCGCTGCAGGTGAATCTGTCCTGCCTTGGTTTCAATTCAGAGTGACGTCTGGCTTCAACAGCACGGTTTGCATGATTATCCTGGGACAGCATCCTGCCTCTACCATCGGGCTGATGGAGCAGCCTGGGCGAGTGTGTACTACAGAACCAGGCCAGGTTGACAGGCAGCCAAAGTGAAGACAGGCCTCTCGCTGGACAGCGGCACCGTGCCTTGGAGCAGTCGGGGGCCAGGCTGCCGTACAAATAGGGCTGGCAGACTTTGACTTGTATTTTTTATTTTTAAGCATTTTTTCTGTTCATCAATTAAAATGGTCACAGGGTGGGAAATTCCGGAGGGGTCAGGCCTAATTATTTAATGACAGACCCGGAGCGTTCACAAGTTAAAGCTGTAAGTGGCCAAACACAAACGGTGAACGTCTTGTCTGAGGGCCACACGTGGGAACAGAAAATGGATCGGGGGCCATGAATACTCACAAAACTGGGGTTGGGGGTGCAGGATCCAGGGTAGGGCCAGAAATGAGTTCAGGGGGGCAGGGGCTGAGGGTTCTGGCTGGGGGGGGGGGGAACAGGATGAGGAGTTTGGGGTGGAGGGTGTTCTGGGCTGGGAGCGAGGGGTTCAGAGGGTGGGAGGGGGATCAGGGCTGGGGGGTGGCAAGGGCTCTGGCTGGGGATGAGAAGTTTGGGGTGCAGGCAGGTGTTGTAGTTGGGAATCAGCTGGGGCAGGAGATTGGGGTGCAGGGGGAGGCTCAGGCTAACACCTCAAATGGCTCCCGGCAGCAGCAGCATGGCCCCACTCTGGCTTCTATGCAGAGGCCAGACAGGCTCTGCACACTGCCCCATCTGCAGGCACCACCTCTGCAGCTCCCATTGGCTGCAGTTCCCAGCCAATGGGAGCAGTGGGGGGTGGGGGCAGGATGCAGAGCGTAACCCCGTGGCTACCTCTACACGTAGGAGCCAGAGCAGGGCCAGGCCACTGCTTCGGGAGCTAAGTGGAGCAGCCTGTGACCCTGCTCCCCCCCGCAGCAGGGCAAGTTCCAGGAGGAGCTCGCGGGCCGGATTAAAATGGCTGGGAGGTTGGATGTGGCCCGCAGGCCGGAGTTTGCCCAGCCCTGGCCTAGCTGTACTTGTCCATCAGGCTCTGAAATGGTTTTTCATCCAGTTGTACATAGAGTGAAATCAACGTTTTCCCCCATTTGCTGACAAAACACTCGTGGAGACGCCCCCAGTGCTGGGGTCCTGAACCTGCATTTTCAGCTGGTCTTTCTGCAGAGTCCATGGGACCTGATGGGCAGGTATCTCCTGCACCCAGCTGGCTCCTGGGAACAGGCAGGCGGAGCTGACAAAGCCCCTCGAACGACCCACAGCCGGCAGCTGAGTCCAGCCTCCCCCATCCCTGGGGCAGCCCAAAGCCCAGCAGCGTGAGGGGAGCCTCTGCTACCCGCCAGCAACTCTCCCTCCCAGGCAGGGGCAGGTTTCCAGGAGCAGCCAAGTCCCTGAAGCCCACAGGGAGCTTTGAGTTGGGTGGTGAGTCATTGCTCCTGCCCCCTTCTCTGACTCCCACGAGCTGAGTTTCCTCTGGGGGAGTCCACTGTTCCCGTACATGAAAGACCCCCATAGTGTGCGGTCACGACTCTCTTCCTCCCGCAGTTCCCCCCACTGGAGCCCCGGGCTTGTCAGAGCGAAGCTGCACCCGGGCAGGGCTGAGAGACGGGGCTAGCCCCAGGGCTAGGCGCAGCAGTGCAAATTCAGCATCATTTGGAAGAGCCCAGGGCCAACTGCAGCTGGCCAGGACCAGCTACACCCCACGGGAGGGAGGGAAGAGCCTGCAGCAGGGTCCAGCGTTAGCTCGCCCAGCCCGTCACAGGAGGAACGTTACTCCCCACTCCTCCGTCTTTATTCACTCCTCGCCCCACAGGATACAAAAGCCAGAGCCCCGAGGCCAGACGGGACTGTGAATTTCAGACAATCCCCGTCAATGCCCCAGCCTGAAGAACCTGCCCACGCGATGCAGAGACACAGCTCCTCCTCCAGGACAGGGAGGGCCCAGGGAACCCCGCAGTTGAGCTGGGAACTGGTCCACAGCAGGGGGAAGACCACCAGGAGTATCCCCGGTGGGGCCAAGGCAACCATGGATTCTGGGCCAGTGGTCCGTGGAGGGCTGCAGCCGCGTACTCCATAGAATCTGTCACGAGAAGGGCAGGTGAGCAGAGGGAGGCGTGAGCAGAACAGCCCGATCCTTTAGTGTTAGTGTCTTGGGGGAGGGATGCCCCTGCTCCCAGCTGCCGAATCTCTGCTCCCTGAAGGGCAGCGAGCCGCACTGGGCCTCCTCGAGTCCGGGTCTCCCCTACGGGGGGCTGGGGGCTGTCACTGGAGTCATGGCAGGACTGGTGGCTGACCGAGGCAGGGCCTGGCACCGTCCTGCCGCAGCCAGTTCTGGAAGCTCGAGGATAGGCCCCACGGGTTGCTACGTTCGCACGACCCAGCGCATCCGAGGCCGGCCGGGCGCTGCACGCCCAGCTACAGGCGCAGCCTCTTAATGTCCTCGCTGCGGAAGTCGATGCGGAGGGCCAGCACCTGGCGGACCTCGGCCGGGGTGAGGCGCCAGGTCAGGGGGCCCGAGTTGGGGCCCCAGTAATCCAGGATCTCTGTCACCTGGGGAAAGAAAGGAAGAGTCAGGCTGTGGGCCATGACCACACATGGGCGTACACCATTCTACCCCCCAGCTCCAGGGAGGATCTCACACTCTCCAGAGCATGGGGTGGGCGTGGTGGGTGGGAAGAAGCTCCAAGTTCCTTCAACTACCCCTCCCTGCAGCACTCCCTGCTGGTGGGGGAACAGCAGGCATGGGGGGGAGGGGGGCTGCAAAACCAGGTTGAGCCTAGCCGACCTCTGTGGAGGCTGACTCGGGAAGCTGCTGATCCTTCTACCCCCCCGGCACCGAGAGTCAGAGGAGAGCTCACCCTTTCCAGATTGAGGATGGTCGCCATCTGGGAGAGACGAGCAAACTTGTCCCGGATGGTCCACGTGGTCACGGTGGTGAGATAGGCGATCAGCGACCTCAGCTCCTTATCGAACTGCAGGCCGCCAAGCTGGGCACACCAAGCAAAGCGTGTGTGACGGAGTGGGACTGTTCTTATATTGGGGGTGTGCCTCAGTTTCCCCTATGCATTTCTTAAGTCTCTGGGTGGTGGGATAAGGGGGTGTGATTGTTGCAGAGCAGAGGGCCAGTGTAAAGAAATGGCCGACTCCCTGTCTCCTGATGGCCTGAACCCCTCCTCCCCTGCAAGGTGCCAACTGAAGGTGTTGGAGAACAAAGGGATCAAGTGGGAAAGAGACAAAGGCAGAGGAGAGGCTGGAGAGTTTCAGTTTGGAGCTGGCTGGGGAAACTGGAGGGAGGCCAGAGCTGGTGTCTGGCCTCCCTGCCCCCCAAGATGAACCTGACTGAGGGAGGGGGGGGGGGTCCTGTTCTCTGTACCTACAAGCTCTGTTTTAAACCGTGTTCCTGTCATCTCTAATAAACCTGTTTCCCTGGCTGGCTGAGTCACGTCTGACTGCGGAGTTGGGGGGCAGGGCCCTCTGGCTTCCCCAGGGCCCCGCCTGAGCGGACTCACTGGGGGAGGCGCACGGAGGGGCACAGGATGCTGAATGCTCCGAGGTCGGACCCAGGAAGGTGGAAGCCGTGTGAGCGTCTTGCCCTGAAGACAGTCTGCCCAGAGAGAGGAGGTTCCCCAGAGTCCTGCCTGGCTTCCTATGGAGCAGTTCCAGAGCATCGTTCCGGTGACTCTGTGACACTGTGTTACTCTTCCACACCCTACGGCCCTGGCTCTGCATCCTACAGATGCCATGATGTGTGGGGGGAGGGAGGAATCCCATGGCACGTGGTGGTCTGGGGCTGGAAAGTAGGCAGTGCCTTCTAGCCGGACACTTGAGGGGCCAACGCCTCTTTCACTGCAAAGTCTCCCTAGCCCCACTGCCAAAGGCTGCCCGACAGCTGCCTCAAATCGGGGCTCTTTTGAGGGGGCTAAGCACTGGGGAGGAAAACGAAAGCTTCAGCTCCAAAGGCTGGAACTGCAGGGTAGCAGGAGCCTGGACGCAGCAGGAAGCTCGGTGCCTCTGCCAGCGGGGGAACGGCTGTCCGGTGAGTTCTAGCCCAACCTCCCCACCCCCGGCAGAGTCGGAGAAGGTTGAAGGTGGGACTCTCCGGGCTGCACAAAGAAGAGAGGACGCCGCTATCCGCTTACCCGGCTGAAGGTAGATTTGAGAACCACCCTCTCCAGCTCCACGGCAATGAGACTGGTGGTCAGGCTGCTGAGGCTGTCGTAGATCACGGGCGAGAGCCCATCCTGGGGACAGAAAACCACAGCATTGTTCTGGCAGCGCAGCCAGCAACCGAGCCTCGGGAGGCCTGGAGTCAGTGAGAACAGCCCCGTGTACGTGCTAACGGCCGTGCTTAAACCAGACTGGCTCAGCCAGCAGGCCTGGGAACACCCCCCGATCCGAGAATCAAAGCCAAGGGGTGACTTTGGGTTGTTCTAAACAGCAGGGGCAATCGGGGGAGGACTGTGTCCCTCACTCACCAGAGCAGGGAGGTTGAGTCGGGCAGGACCACGGTGTACGACTGGCCCACAGCCTGCTCAGGAGAACTCACCTTGAACTCTGCCATCTGCTGCTCCAGGTTGATGATGAACTGCTGGACCCAGGGGTCGTTGGCTTCATAATCATTGAACTCTTCCTAGCATTGGAGCAGAGCGCAGGGTAAGTACTTTCATCCAATTCATAGAATCTCAGAGTTGGAAGGGACCTCAGGAGATCATCTAGTCCAAGGGGTGGGGGTCACCAGCCCCTACCGCAGCAACCCCCTGCTGCGGGATCTCCGGGGAGCGCGGCGGCTGGAGCCCCAGGGAACGCGGATCGAGCCGCGCTCCCCGGGCGGCGGCTGGAGCCCCAAGCCCCGGGGAGTGCGGGGGCTGGAGCCCCGGGGAGCGCGGGGGCTGGAGCCCCGAGCCCCGGCCGCCAGCAGGGACTGGGGCTGGGGCGCAACCGGCAGCCCACCCGCAGCGGGGACTGGGGCCGGGGTGCAGGGGGGTCCGCAGCAGGTTTTTTTAATTTGTTTTTTTTTTAAAAAAAATTCGGCAGCTTTTCAGCGGAGGGGTCGCGCCCCCGCCGGAGCACAAAAAGGGGTCGCGGTCTCAACAAGTTTGAGAACCGCTGATCTAGTCCGACCCAACCCCCTGCTCAAAGCAGGACCAATCCCCATTTTTCCCCCATATCCCTAAATGGCCCCCTCACGGATCGAACTCACAACCCTGGGTTTAGCAGGCCGATGCTCAAACCACTGAGCTACCCCTCCCCCCTACATCCCTTAGCCCAGGGGTGGGCAAACTTTTTGGCCTGAGGGCCACATCGGAGTTCAAAATTGTGTGGAGGGCCGGGTAGGGAAGGCGGTGCCCTCCCAAACAGCCTGGCCCCGCCCCCTATCAACTCCCACTCACTTCTGGCCCCCTGACTACCCCCTCTCAGAACCCCAACCCATCGCCCCCTGATCACCCTATCTGGAGATCCCTTACTCTAATGGCCCCCCAGAGCCCCACCCCCTATCTAAGCCCCCCCTGCTCCCTGTCCTCTGACTGCCCCCTCCAGAGACCCCCTGCCCCTAGCCACCACCCCAAGACCCCACCTCAAGCCCCCCTGCTCCTTCGCCCCTGACCACCCCCTCCACAGGTCTCCTTTTCCTTACTCACCCCCCAGGACCCTATCCACTTATCCAAGCTTCCTTTTCCCTGACACCTATCTATACCTCCACCCCCAACAGGCCCCCTGGGACTCCCATGTGCCATCCAACCTCCTCCCTCCCCCCCACCAGCTTCTGCCCCTTTAGGTAACCTGCCTGGCCCCGGTCCTCTTACCTCGCCGCTGCCTAGAATAGCGTGTCTGGCCCAAAGCCAGACACACGGCTGCGCTGATCTCCCAGAGCGCGCAACGTGTCTGGCCGGGAGCTGGACACGCTGTCGCGCAGCCCCGCCCAACAGCGCTGCTCACGCGGCCCTCTGGGGCCGCGGGGGAGGGAGACAGGGCAAGACGGGCTGGAGCAGTTTCCCTACCGTGTCCTGCCGAGGCCACGCGGGAGGGGGCCAACGGGGGAACAACTTCCCCAGTGCAGCAGCTGAGGCCGCGGGGGAGGGGCAAGAGCAGCCTCCCCAGCCAGACCTCGGGGGCCGGTTTGGAGGAGCCCGCGGGCCAGATCTGGCCCGCGGGCCGTACTTTGCCCACTTCTGCCTTAGCCCCTACACTCCAGGCATGTGCAGAGCTGCACTGTCAAGACCGGGAGAACCTGCTGTAGGGTCTTACATCCCCATCGCACTGCATCAAGTCCTCCACAGCTTCTCTGCTTAGCTTCATCTGCCCCGAACGACTTAGCAGACCCCAGGAGGCCCACGAATTCTTTGCACTAAGGGAAGAGACTTTTCTGCTCATCTATGTCCCCGCTTGGGAGAGGTCAGGAGAAGGTCAGGCCTGACCTGTGCCTGCCCCTTGCAGATGGCTAGGTAAATAGCACACCTACTAACGCGTAGTGTGCATCCTCAAGGTGATCTAAGGCCGGGCGTCAGGGGATAAATGGATTGCCTGGGACATAGGAAGGATTCCCCTCTCCCTCTGAAGAGAATCCCAAAATCGTAGGACTGGAAGGGCCCTCAGGGAGTCACCTAGTCCAGCCCCTGCACTCATGGCAGGACTAAGTATTAGCTAGACCAGCCCTGACAAGTGTTTGTCCAACCTGCTCTTCAAAATCTCCAATGATGGAGATTCCACCACCTCCCTAGGCAATTTATTCCAGTGTGTAACCACCCCTGACATCCCCCCGTCCCACGGGTGGTCCTTGGACACCAAGAAGTTCACTGCCTGGCCTTGCTGAGGTAATAGCAGGGAAGATCTTTGGGCCTGTCCCCCTGGCCCCTCCCCACTGTCCCAGAGCCCTACGGAGCTGGAGAAAGGGGAGGCTTACCTCCTCAATATTATGGGAGACCGAAAGGAAGAGGTTGATCCAGGGTTTCACCTGTGGCTTGACAGCCGTGTTGTTCAGCTCATTGAGTCCTTCCTGGGGAGGGGAGGAAGAGGACGTGGGAAATGACTGAGCAGACCTCGATTCTGGCGAACACGCACCAGTCAGCCGTGGCTATGAAACTGCTCTTCTGGAGCCTGCCCTGTGGGGACCTCCAGAGGGGGGAACGAGGCCCGGAGACAGACGTGCGCCAGGGCAGATGGCAAGTCGAGATGCCAAGCGCCATGCTCCGGTGAGGCTCTAGCCCCAAGGGGGGAGGCCACTGACTGACGGGGCCTTCTGCTCGCTCAGGGCCAGAAGGAGGCAACCATGGCCAGATTCCAAAGCCCACCTGCCCCCGCCCAGCCTAGCTTTGTTCAACAGGGAAAAGCTGGGAGAGGAGCGAGCTGTTGTAACAAGCCTCTGCTTTCCCGGGGAGGAGCAGTTCCACGCCGCACACGCCCCTCCCCACACACAGCCGCGGGTGAGTTGTGGCGGTCGGTGGCCTAGGCAAGTCATTCTGTGTGGTTTCAGCATTAGCCATGGGCCTTGGAGCCCTCCCGCAAGGGACTGTGCATGGCAAGGCAAGAGAAAAGGGGTTTGCTTTCGATGGCCTCGGGGTTCGCTCACGCCAAGCTGCCTGGCTTCCATACACCAAACTTTAGACCTTCCTCCTGCTCTCTTTGGCAAGCTTGCTGGAGGACGTGATCAGGGGTGTCAGGAGATTGTAGCCTGAGCAGCAGCTACCCACTGAGAGAAGGGGACGCCGGATATTCCGATAGGGGAAGCGGTGCTGGCTCTTGGATTATATCTGCGGGATGGCCGGAGCTCAGAGGCCATCCTTAGACAGACCCTCTGGAGGCCTTGCAAAGGTTCCCCCCAAAGAGAGAGAAGGGAAAATCTGAGAACTCGTGGTTCTCATTTAAAAATACTGCCTCTTTACTCAGCACCGAGCAGCAAGGGGAATCACACTCCTGCCCTGCAGCTCGCCTTCAATGCTTATTCCTCCCGCACCAGGAGGCCTCACCATTACTCAGCGTACGGTAAAGGTTTCCTCCCTCCTCTGCCCCATCTTCCACCACACGGGCTGGGCTCGGAGCCCGGCCCTGGGCTGGGCTCGGAGCCCGGCCCTGGGCTGACGAGCTCCTATTTGGGGTGCGTCTCCGAGCCGGGCGAGCGGCAAAGCCAGGCCGCCTCGGCCGGAGCACACCGCACGCACGGCAAGCGGCTCACCTGGAGCAGATCTCTGAACTTGTTGGACACGGCGGCCATGTCGGCGAGGCAGCTGTCGATCTTGGCTTCGGCTTGTTCGCCCCCAAAGCCCTGGCTAAGCAGCCTGGCACAGTCGCTCTGTGGGAAGGACACACCCAGACGCAGACTGTAAGTGATACGGGACGCATGGAGCTCTCTGCGCTGGCGTAGCCGATTGTCAGCTCTTTGGGGCAGGGATCAGCGGTTATTCTGCGGTTGTATGGCAGCCAGCACAACGGGACCCGGCTCCGGTATTACAATGGATCACCCTCACGACCCCTGCCCCCCCACGTGGTGCCCGCTGGTGGGATAACGTAAGGAACGCGGCTGTAGTACAAAGGACCGGCCAAGAGGCCAGAGGGGCACTGAGCGATTCGAGGAAAGAGGCTGAAGGGGATTGGACGTGTTGTACGGGGGTCAGAGGCCATGTTCCCAGACAAGCCCTGGATGGGATCGGAGGGAAAATGGGGAAGAGGAGGACAGCGGGTGTCACAAGAAAACCACTGAGAAAGACGCCGCTGTCGTGGAAACAGACTCCAGTGGAGCAGGAAACGAGGCACTAGACCAGGGGTGGGCAAACTACGGCCCGCGGGCCAGATCCGGCCCACGGGCTCCTCCTAACCGGCCCCCATGGTCCGGCAGGGGAGGTCCCTCCTGCTCAGCCTCAGCGGGCGGCACTGGGGAAGCTGCTTCGGCCCCTCCCACACTGACCCCCTCCCGCGCAGCATCAGCGGACCACGTGAGCAGACACGCTATTCTGAGTGGCGGCAAGCTAAGAGGGCTGGGGGGTTGGCGAAGGGGGCAGAGGGGCTGGGGGTGGTCAGGGGACGAGAATGGGAGCTTGGAGGTTCGATGGTGCGTGGGAGTCCCAGGGGGCCTGTCAGGGGGGCGGGGGTGTGGATAGGGATCAGAACAGTCAGGGGCCCGGGAGCACGGTTGCTGGATGGAGGTGGGGTCCTGTGAGGTGATTAGGGGGAGGGGGATCTCTGGAGGGGGTGTCAGGGGCCAAGGAGCAGTGGAGCTTAGATGGGGGGGGGATTTGGGGGGAGTTAGGGGCAGGGGGTTTCTGGAGGGGGTAGTCAGGGGACAAGGAGGGAGAGCGGGTCTCGGGGGGAGTGATGGTTAGGGTGGGGGGGTCTCGGGCGGTGGCAGTTAGGGGACAGCAAGCAGGGAGGCTTAGATGGGGGTGGAGTTCTGGGGGGCAGTTAGAGTGGGGGGTCTCCCGAGGGGGTAATCAGGGGACAAGGAGTGGGAACAGGGGTTGGATAGGTGGTAGGTTCTGAGGGGGGGGGCAGTCAGGGGGCGGGCGGTGGGTAGGGGTTGGATAGGGGGAAGGGCCAGGCTGTTTGGGGAGGTACAGCCTTCCCTATCCAGCCCCCCGTACAATTTTGAACCCTGATGTGGCACTCGGGCCAGAAAGTTTGCCCACCCCTGCACTAGACAGATGGAAGTGGAACCATCTGTTGCCTCATGTCACAAGGCGCAAGAGCAGCTAATCCCAGACACAGGGAAATTCTCTCCATGATGGAGGAACAAGGGCTGGAGGGGTCTTTTAGCAATTTCACAAGGTCTAACCGAGCACCAACAAGCTAGCCCTGGGCCTGGCCGGAGGGGAGATTTCAGTCCATTGAACCGTGTTTCAGAAAAGGACGAGTCCCAGCGTGAAAGTCTCTGGGATGGACATCCACAGCCCACCCCCAGAAATGGGATGAGCATGAATATGGATTGATTTTGCGGTTGCACCCTGAAGCCCATCACGGAGCAGCAGCTCATTGTGCTCGGAGCTGTACAGACATAACAGTGCCCCAAACAGTGCACCAGATGGAGAACGTGGAGTTTCTGTCTTCCCCAGCTGGCAGTCTCAGCCCCGGAGCTGCAGCTCCAGCCTCTGGATTTGGACAGGCACAAGTCTGCCCGTGCTTTGGTTGCACTGGCGAATCCAGTTACTCAATTGGTTCTTCAGCAACTAGACCATCTTCTCCCCCGCTCGCCGGCTTCTACTTCCCCCCCTCCACGCCCTCAGTCACTGCCCTTTCCCACTGCTTCCCTAACTGCAACCCCACACGCACCCCAATAATCAAAACATGGATCAGTATTAACACCCACTGAAAATAAATTGAATAACCGTTACGATACCTGCTCATCTCTAACCAACCACACATTTTTCGTAACTTGTCCCCCTTCCCACTGCTCCACCCACAGTCTTTCTTGCATCGGCTGGTTGGATCCCATCTATTTAGCTATAAGCTCTGCCAGGCACATGCTAGGTCTTCTACATGCTTTCGCCAGCACGAACTGTTTTCACACTACCTATTAATGTAGCAGCTGAGCGGACTCCCCTGTTAAAAAAAATCCGGTTCTCATGGCTGGTGGTGGGGCTCGGGCAGGCTCGGGCTTCAGTCCCTCCTCCTCAGGTCATGTCATAATTGTTGTTGTCAGAAAGGGGTTGTGGTGCAATGGAGTTTGAGAACCCCGGTGTAGTTAATCCATCTCCCCGAGAGACGGTCACTATGGCAATGGGAGAAGCCCTCTGTCTACATGAGAGGTGAGATCAGTGGTTCTCAAAGTGGGGGGGTCACAACTCCCTGGGGAGGGTCACGGGGCGAATCCCGGGGGGTTGCGAGCTCCCTGTGCTGCTGAGCTGACCACTTTCGCATTTGGCAGCATTTCGGCGGACATGCCATGCACTTCAGTGTCCTCTGAAAAGCCACCGAAGTGAAAAGTTTCCAGTTTTGTCGGCTTTTCTGCAGACACTGCAAAGCGCTCGGCATGTCCGCAGAAATGCTGCCGAAACCGGAAGCGTTCGGCTCGGCGGCATTTCGGCGGAGACACGGGGGTCACGGCAGCCTGCGGAGAACAGAAAAAGGGCCACCAAGCCAAGACGTTTGAGAACCGCCAGGTTACATCGATATAATTATATCGCTCAGGGAGTGTGGAGTTTTCACAACCCTGAGCAACACTGGAGTGTAGACCTGGCCTTGGAAAACGAGAGTGATAAAGAAAGGCTCAAACCAGAACACAGTCGGTCAAGAGGAAAGACGATCAGACATAGAAGCTGTATGTGAATGGACAAATTCTCCTTAGATACAGATCGAACATGTAGTAAAGGCCCCAGAACAGGAAGATTTCGGTATAAAACAAAAACAGGAAACAAATCGCCGTCCCTGTAAACAATGAAGGCTTCAGCCTCAGAAAATTTGGAAATTCATTAGGGATAATTACATCTATTCTGTCAGGAGGCAAGTGGACAGACTCAAGGAACTGAGAGTGGTTCCATCCAGCCCAATTTTTTCTACCAATCTATTTGAGGTAGCAGAATAGGTCACCCGCGGTTAGATAAGATCATTAAAAGTCAGTTTAGGCCAATACCTCAGGGGGTGAGGAGCACTCATTCCACATGAGAAGCCCCTAAAATGTACCCAGCTGGACAGGAGTTGGTTGGAAGACTGGTAATAGGAAGCCAATAAAGACGCCAGACATTACCTCCAAAGTCTTCTTCAGGGTCATGATGTTTTCGCTGCAGACCTCCACATTGTTTAAGGTCACCTGGAACAAAGAGGAAGGAACATAATGGAACGGCGCCGTAAGTCAACTGCACATAGGTAAGTGTAGAAGACCTGATAAGTTTCCAGTCATGTCCGATCTACCCTCCGCCTACTACTGTTTGAGATATAAAAGTCTTTGAGTGACAGCTCTCTACCTCACTCCTCCAGGAAGTCCCACCCTTGTGTTTGGCATGGCTTTTGGGGCAGCGTCAGAGAACCCTCTGGGTTGGGAACGCCCAGAGCCAGCTGCTTACACACAAGTGGGTCTCAGAGGAGAAGTAAAAGTCCAGGGAAGCGGTGGTGAAAAGCAAGTCACTGACGGGCAGGCCGGAGAGCGCAGAAATTCTCCTGCCATGTGACAATCCTCATTAAAGCCTGACCTTTTGCTCTTCACCTGTTGAAGCAAATGTCAGTGTGATTCTGAGATTTCCTGGAGATGGGAAACCGATCCGGGCTGACAGGTGAGCGAGGGACTCCGGCAGGTGCCATGACACTTTAAGTGCTGTGCTTCAGGAAATCCAGGGCCCTGTCACCAAGACTAATGAAATAAAGCGATCGGCCCTGCACCCCTCCCTTCACTTCTGCCTTTGATCTCTCTCCTCCAAGCACAATTAAATTTGCTACAAGGAACCACCTGCATAGACTCCTCATTGCTATGCATTCACAGTTCTGCCGTGGGTAAACAGGGGGACAGGTCCGTGCCAGCCATTACCACTGCTGCCAGTCAAGGGACTTCACTTGAGGTCTGCTTGGCATCAGGGGTGTCCCATCAGTGGGAAACCCTTTCAGTGACGGATTAGAAAGCCAGGCAAACAGTGCAGTCTCCCATATGCACGTGTAGGGCATGCCTGGGTGGGTGTGGGGTGTCCAGAGATCTATACAGGGCTCCTCCAGAGCAAGGGAAGCAGCAGGGAGCCACGCGGGCGACAGAGGAGGCGCTCCCGAGGGCTCTCATTACTGCTCTGTAAAGTTGACTTCCAGGCTCCGGCCCCTGAAACGCGGCCGGCTGTAGCACTCCCGTGAAGAGAAGACAATGGGATGGCAGCGGCCGCCTGTGATGAAAACCCTTTCGTCCTATTCATCCTCTGCAAAAGATCGCTCCGCCCCCCGATTGCCTCTCTGCAGAGCATGGATGCTAATCTCAGTGCAGCCAAGTGGAACATGCAGTCCTGACAGCTTGGGGGAGGACTGGAGGATCTTGCCTGGCTACATATCCAGGGAGGAATAGTTGGGAGACCTACTCACAGGAGATGCAGCATCAACCTTCTCCCAGGAGTCAGAGGTCACCCTGCCCCCATCCTGGCTCTCAGGCCATGGTCCTATCCCTCAAGCCCAGGAGACAGACTTTCTGGTTCCTGGGACATTAGCTATTCAAGCGTCTCCCTTTCCTCACGTTCTCCAGGCTCTCTGCCCTCGCCACCCGCCCATCCCAGCCTGCACAAAACCCACCAGAAAGGACTGCTTGGCCTCATCGGTGCTTTCGATGCCTTTGGTGTCAAACTTGCCCTGCTGCAGGCTGCTGTGCATGATGTTCACCGCGCTGGTCACCCCCCTCTGGATGTCTTGGAACGTGGTGGCTGGGAAGCCCAGCTTCAGCTTGGTGCACAGAACCTCCCTGGGGATGGACAGAGCAGACCGGGCCTTAGTCCCGAACGGAGCGAGCCAAGCATCAGAGAAGCATCAGGCCAGGTCCTGTTGCACTAGCCCAGCCCTCTGGCCTTAGTTCCCCCTGGGAAGAACATATGAGAATGAACATGGCCTAGTTCTGCTGGAAAATGGTATAGTCCGCTCCCTGACCACACGCTGGTTCGCTATAAAATGGTATAGTCCGCTCCCTGACCACGCGCTGGTTCGCTATAAAATGCACTCAACACATCAATACCAGGACAGGTTAAAGTCAGTGATACTTTAGTACTGGAAAAAAGGTTCAATTCGCTACCGATTTCTGGGGCGCTGACTGGTGCAGTGTTGCTGGATTCGGCTTACATGGACGGCTTGCTTCCAAAGCTGCACACTTCAGCTAGGAGTATTTCTAGGATGATTTTACAAGTTCCAAAACTCTTTATAGGTCACTAAAATCCAGCCCACCAGTTCGTCCTAGTTCCTTCACTTGTAGTTCTGTTCCTTCCTTAGCTCTGCTGCGGATACTAGCATTCCAGGGACTGGTCCATGAAGGTACCTCCCTAGCTTGTACTGGGCAGAACATTAATGTATTTTGCCTTTGGCAACTTTCTCATTTTCTAAAGCCAAAGCTGACTTTGGCTTTGCAAAGCATTATGGGATACCTAGCAGAAGTGAACAGGATTATGGAACACAGGCCAGGCCATGTAACCACAAGAAAGAGATGTACGATGTTGGGTGCTCAATGCTTACCACCCTTCCTGGTGTGAATAGAGCGACACACACAGATATGTAATAATTAGCCTAGGAAATATTGGTCAACAGTTCCCTTCTGCTCAAGTCAGGAGCCGGGATCTAGGCATGGCAAACAGAACCCTGCCAAGTTGCTCTGCTTCTCACAAAGTCCATTGCCCAGCATGTAGGGATCCTGCCAAAATGCCTCCTTCCGGAGCTCTCACCCGAATGGGCTGGCTGCAGTAGCTTGTTGAGATCAGTCGCTTCTATATTCGCTCTGGCTACTGCCATCTCGGGATGCGAAACAGGACACAGGTTGATTTCTGTACCCACATGCCCCCTGCTCAAAAGCATCAGGCAGCCACTCAAGGCTTAAAGTGGCCTCAGGGAACCTCACACACAATGTGGAGCTAAGGTGAATGCCTGCAAGTGGCCCACCATAGACCATACAAGAGTGCAGGGAAACACGGAGAAGCACTACACAGATTTCCGCCAAGCCCTTTTGATGACTTTTGGTCTGGAGGCTCTTGCTCCCACTTGCCGCACCCAGGCCACCAGGTCCAAGGGCCTATTTTCACATGCAGGAAACATCATCCTATAGCAGACGCTGTGTTGGCTAAGTACGCAACAAAACCAGATCCGAATAGAGGGGGAAATCAGTCATGGCCTTTTCAGATCAATCGCGTACATTTTCTCTGACTCACTCCCCCCCCCCCCCCCCTTCCGCAGGGACTCGGAGACAGCGCTCAGCCCTGGGGACGGACCTGAAGTCGGATTCCAGCTCGGTGGTGGAGTGATTGATCATGGCACAGAGACAATCGATGCTGGAGCTGGACAGGGCTCGCCCGATGCACTTCTTCACTATGTAGAAGACGTCATCCACCATGCTGGAGGTCAGCTGACCCTTCTCACACACGTCCATAGCAACGGCCTGAAGGGAAAGAAAACTCCCAGCAGTGAGGGCAGCGGGTAAGGGACCCACAGGAATTGACTGAGATAGGCTCGCTGAGCGGCTCAAAGCAACGTCCAGCCCCAAGCACAGCTCCCCCTTCCTCCAGGCGGCCCACCCACCTTCCTGGGGCAACTAGCCCTCCCAGCCCCACTCTGGCCAGGTTATTTCTCCAAGCCTAAGCAGCACTGAGGGTCTGCGGGTACCCCCCATGTGTTAGTTCTCAATAGTCAATGGTGGAAGGGGGAAGATCACCAGGACGCCCTTTCTTCCACGCCCGTCCCTAAGGGCTCAGAGAGCTCCACTCCTCTGCACGCTCGCTTCCCCGGCACACACCGCCTCCCCACAGCACCCCCAACCAGGGACCTCGGGCCTGGACGTCAATCATCCACACGGCAACACAACACGCTGAGGATAAAAATCAGAGCCAGGCTGGGGGTCTGTAGAAACACACGATCTGTCTCGTGGGGATCAAAGCCAACCTGCTTACACCATCCCCCTCCAGGATATCAGATACATGCTTGTCACCATGTGATGCAAGAGTCTCTTGCACTGCACGGGGCATGAAAGGAGCTCGGGGTACATGAAACTCCTTGTTAAATCACGTCAGGAAGCATCTTATTCGCACCATCCTGGCTAAGGGTCGTTCGGCACGGCACACTCGACGGCGGCGCCTGGGAAGGCAGCTTGAGCAGCAGCGCCTTCCATTGCTAGCATGGCTTTCAACACAAGGATCCAGCCCATCACAAGCTCTGCACAAAGGAGTCACTTCATCCACTCCTGAAACACACCCACCCCTGGTCAACAGCACACAGCCAGCGTTTACTGGAGGAATAGCCAGGTCAGTGGCGCCATTCCCCACGGTAGAGCTTGGCCAGGATCAGGTGAACACTCCTACTCTAGCAAGAGGTGCCGGGGGATTGTTAACAGCCCCGGGTGGGCAGGACCACGGTTCTACACCCCATCAGCCTGAAGCCACCTTTGGACCACTACTGCCCCCAAAGACACCTCCAGCAGCGCTCTGGGATTTCCTGGCTCTGTGGCCAGGTGCAACTCTGCAAAGCCGACCGAGTCTGCCCAGACCATCTGCGAGGTTGCCAGCCCTGACTCCATATCAGTCTGGGGGACACTGGGCTGGGAAGCTCAGAAAGGAGTTTTCCAATTAATTCTGTGAAATGGGTCCCAATGAGCGTCCCAGAGGTCATTCACTGAAAGGGGCCAGGGGAACGAACGGAATCCCCAGACATGACCCTGCGGGTGTTCACACAGCAGGACCACGGAGCAGCTCCTTAATCCCCTGTAGATTTCAAGGCCTGATCCCCACCCCAGGCCCTACCTTGTTGACAGTCTCCCGCATGAAGTACTCCTCCATGGTGATGTAATAGCCAATCAGCTCTTGCATGGTGCGGCTCAGCAGGCAGTTGTTGAGGAGCTTGTCCAAAGACTTTTGATGCTCTGCAGAATGCGAGCCAGAATCACCGACCGAGCATCCAAAAGCCCTTCCCCATGGCCGCCCCAGTGGGGCCGCAGCGACCTGCCTGAGCGGTCCCCGACAGCCACGCACCGTACAAACCCTGCTGCCTTGAACGGAGCGTGCGTCTGAACTGTGCCACAAAGAACAGCTGACAGTACCGCCAGCTGACCCTGTACCAGCACCTGGCAAAGCCCCTGGACGTGCCAACTGCAGTCAGACTGCCTGAGCGGAGAGAAGTGGAGGGAGCTGCCGAAGCAGCATAGTTAGCTACCGGGCAAAGGACAAACTCAGAACTCATCCGTCAGCTGCTCCTCCTGAGGGAGAGATGAGCTCCAAAGGGAGCCCCACCCCGACCACAGCTGGGAAGACGACAGCTACGCAAGGTGTAGATTACGGGGTCCTCAGGACTCCAGCAGCGATGCTAAGCACCCAGTGGGATTTGAGAGGAAACCAAAGCTAGCCATGACCTCTATTAAGACACGTGACGAGCCTTTCAGTAAAATTCCTCACCCCTTCCCAGGCTACTTCTCCCTTCCCCAGCTCTCCAGCCTCCGTGCATCAACATTCACTCCGCTCGGAGAGAGATTACCTTCCCTTACACCGAGAAGGGGGCTGTTTGCTTTAGTGCCAGGGATCCTGAACTGGGGTTTGCGGAGAGCGAGCGGGTCACGTGCTGCTGGCTCGCCTCCGTTTCCAGCTACTACGCGGCAGACAGACTGCGAGTGGGAGCTGGCCCGTGCAGCCATGAAAGAAAGCAGTGGCATCCACGAAGCACTCTCCCCTCTTCCAGCTGCCGTCCATGCTACAAAAATATTTAAGAACCCCCATTTCAGAGAACTACGGTAGTGCATGCAAAGCATGCCAGACCCTTGCCGGCCAGGGAGAGAGACAGAAGACAAGCCCCACCAAAGGAGGTTGAGGGCAACACCATGATGTGATGTCGCCTCCTAATTTCAACAATGGCACTGTCTGTTTTGGGTGGGGAGAGTCCATCCTTTGCATTTGTTAAGTCCGACATGCAACCCCCCAGGTGCGGGAAAGGAGACTGAGGAGCAGAAGGTAAAAGCAAGTCTCCAAACCAGCTCGCAGAAGAGCCCTGGAGGACCGGGCTTCCTATGCACACCATTCAAGTCTCCCACCAGGGAAGGAGGAGGACATGCTCTAAAAGAGCTCAGACCCTGCAGGAGGTGGGATGCATGAAAACGGGGGTCCCCGTGCCATACGGTCCAGCCCTCCAGAGCGCTACCCCAGAAGCTGCCTTCCCCCAGCCAGCTACCCCCTGAGGAGCGGTTACGACGGAGCCAGGGAAGCACTGGCATTCGAGGGATTACCTTGCTTCACCTCCTCCGAGGCCATGGAGTCTTCCACCTCAAAGTCCGCGAGGATCCGTCTCTTGAGAAATCGGAGGTACAGCTCGCTGCGGGCATTCATCAAGGTGACCTCGGTTAAAATGGGGTCGAGTTCCCTGCAAGGGGCACAGCGAGAAACCGTGTAGGAAGGGCACTGGTTTTCCCAGACCAAACGGCACGACAAGGCAGCACACGCTAGAGAAGCATGAACGCTCGTTTCCCAGGGAGCCAAAGCTCTGCCATCCCAGAACAGACTGGCATTCCCTTGACGTTCAAATGCCCAGCTCAGGCCTGTTGAGACTTGCTTCTGCCCACTTTCGTATGGTAGTAAAATCCAGGACCTGCCAAACCGGAGCAGGCCAGGAGTCCAGCCAGCGCCAGACATTCCAGAGCAAAGCACGAGACACCTATAGTGGACAGTTACCAAAGAACCTGCCCAAAGAGGAAGTTTCTTCCTATCCCCAAGCAGTTAGAGACGTCTGGTGGCCTGTAGCAAAAGGGATTAGGATCGGTAGTAAGTTCAGGGTCCCGAGACAATCACTGTCCCAAGCAATTTACCATGTAAACTAACTACCCGGACGTGGACTGCACAAAAGGAGCATAGAATGGGCTTATCAAAAAGTTCTGCAAAAATAATTCAAGGACAATGTTCTTTATGTTGGTGGATGTGACTAACGTTGCTAGGCTGGGACAGATGCCATACTCCCGGCCCGCCAGGGCTGGAATCTCCTGGACACTGCTCCCTCCTTTGGGAAACAAACATTCACGACAAACGGAGGGAGCTGATTCACGACAGCTCCCTCCGCTTGGCGTGAATGTTTGGCAAGAGGTCATCACCTGCAGACGACAAGGGGAAACCCACCGGTACCTGCAGGGGAAGAGAAGCTCCTTGGGTCATTTAAAAGGAAACGGATACTCCTCGAGCCTTTCCTCGCTGCTCCAAAATCGCCGTGCAAACGGGACTTAAGCCTTGTCCACGCCGGCCGCAGCACGTAGAGCTACATGCGGCAGTGCAAAGCAGGCTGTGTCCACGCCGGTGTGTACTACACACAGCAGGGAAAGGCTCTGGTGGGGGGGAGCGGCTGGAGTCTTTCCCTGCTGGAAGGACACTACGCTGCTCTTTTTAGCAGTGTAGCCACGGGAGGCACTGCTTGGGCATTTGGAGAGCGGTCTAGGACACGTACCCTAGGGACCTGGCACGTCTTCGCTCACCTAAGCCGTGCCTCACTGGCTCCACTGCTATTTTTACCCATGCTGGGGGGAGGTGCAGTATATATTCTCTATACATCACCGTAAATATAGACAGCGCCTTACGCAAAGCCTCACCACCAACCTGATAGGCAGGGAAATATCATCATCACATTTTACAGCAGGGAAAGCTAAAACCCAGAGAAAATAAGGCCGTCTGGCCACGCTGGGTCAGACCAATGGTCCATTTAGCCCCCTATCCAGACAGTGTCCAGTGCCAAGTGCTTCAAAGGGAATGAACAGAACAGGGAGATTATCAAGTTTATCATTTGTTGTCCAGTTCCAGAATCTGGCAGTCAGAGGTTCGGGGACACCCAGAGCATGTGACCATCCCCCTGACCATCTTGGCTAATAGCTATTGGTGGACGTTATCCTAATGACGAACTTATCTAATACTTTTCCCAACCCCGCTCTAGTTTTGGCCTTGCAAGGAGTTCCAGAACAACCTCCCCTGGCAAGGAGTTCCAGAACAACTTGCCAAAGACGGTTACACCCGGCGAGTGTAGTAAATGGTCATATCCAATCACCAAGAAATGGTTTGAAAAACAACGTGTGTATTTTTTGTATATGCGTTTCTAGCCTTCCCCAGGGACTGCACCTCGACCTAGTGGGAAGCTTGTGTTTTCCAGTGTCCCTGAGAACTCAGCCGGTGGGAGCCTAAATGCCCGAGGGCTACCCAAGGGGAGGGACTGGACGAAAAGCCGCTCCCTCCAGCTGAGCATCAGGCCTCCCTGAGACATAGGCCAACAAACGAGCCTCATAAAGTGAACTTATAGAAACACACCAAGGTAGGTGTGTGCTTCAGGGACAATAAAGACACACACCAAAGGGACCGGATGCTCTAGTGGATGTCAAGCACTGGGAAGACGGATCGTGCTAGCAGCGTTGGTGCCAGATGAACAATGTGGCGGAAGAGAGCGGCCAGTGTTTTCTTTTCTGTACCTTGGCTCGATCTTTTCTGCAGCTGAACTTCTCCCCATGCTGTTTTGAACGTGCTGGAACTGCAATTGGGAGAAGAGAAGAGCCATCACCAGCTCCGCACGTTCAACCCCCACTAGGTTCCCCATAGGGCCTATCCTGCTGAGGAGGGAGAAAACCATCCCCGTTCCCCAGCAACCAAACTTACTGTGGGGTCAGCGAGGACTTAGGCCAGGCAGAGCAAGCACAGATGGCCTACGAGACAGCTGGCAGCAGTGCTGTAGCTGGCAGGAGGATCGCTGACAGAGTCAGAGACACAGTCTAGCTCAGAACGCCCCACCGGATTTCTCCTGTTCACCCACTCACCCCCCAAAGGCTCATCGTCACCTCCCCCATTCACGTCCCATGGGCACTGTCCTTCAGGGCAAAGAGCCTGCCCACTTCCTGACAATCCGTCAGCCATCAGGGCAGTGATGGAGTAAAGCCAGGTCCCTTCCACTCGCTCACAAGCAGGGTTGCCAACGCTGACTGAAGCTCTTCCGGGACACTGCCCGCCCCGCCCCTCCCCCAATGACAATATCATTTCTTCAAATATCCCATTGAAATCTCCCCGACTGTTTTCAACCGTCACTGGGAGATCAACGCCAATCCCGGGAGACTCGATCCTGCGGCTGAGTCTGTCGCCTCAAACCTTCTGGCCTGGAAAGTGCGTTACCAAGCCCAGGCATCCCACGCGGCCATGCCGAACCCAGCAACCAGCCCCATGGAGCACGCTCCATTCGCAAAGGCTTATGGGATGCTAGAGAATCACTGGGGGTGGGGCTCAGAGCTGGCTCTAGGCCGCAGCCCGGTCAGTCTTCACGGCACATCGCTCTTACCTGTCTGTGATAGTCCCTCTGCTGGATGAACTTGTCCACCACCTTCTCCACCTGCCGGTCGCACTCCACCTGCAGGTGCTTGATGAGGGTGTACAGCTTCCCTGGCCCGTAGTAGGTCTCCACTATGGGCTGGTGGGTCTCCACGATGCGAGCGATTCCTGCCAGAAGACAGGGGTGGTGATTTTCCGTGGCGTTCATGGTGGTAGGAAGCCCCAGGCAGGGCAAGACCTGGCCTGTGGCCTCCTGATCTGGGGCATAGAAAGGAGCACGCAGTGCAGCTGGGTGGGATCCTCATATCACCCATCCCTACATCCTGGGGTGCCCTTCTCCCTCCCCAAAGTTATACCCTCCACCTTCTCTCCCTTTTCGATCTAGGTCTGCCCTGCAAGCGACGGGTGCGAGTCCCCTGCTCGGATCCCCATGACGGTAGCTCAGTGAGAGCTGGTACGAGTATAAATACCACTGTAGCCCATGCAGCCAGCACTAAATGCAGGTGGCCACCAAGCGCACTCGCCAGGTATAAGGCTTTGCACAGAAGAAACCTGCAGCTCCCTAATCATCAGCTAAGCCAACTGGAGACGAAAGCTCTTCCCACAGCCAGCACCGATCCAGATCCTGAATCCAATCCCCTACACACCTGTAATGCTACAAGAGGACAGATCTAGCTCTGGGACACTCATCTCAAGGCAAACTCTGCTCCCCCTCCCCGGACAGACACTCCAATAGCCAGGCCTGTGTTCTCCTGCACCTCACGTCACTGCCAGACAAGCCTAGAAGATGCACTTGGCATTCCTTGCTGGTGCTGAAAGCCCAAACGCAGGGGAGTGGCGTGGCAGTCGCTCAGTGTGGGATGATAGCAGAGCACTCTATTCCTTTCCTTGCTGGGATTCCCACAGCACACGTACCCCTCCCTGGCCCTCCACTCTCAAGGAGGGCAAGAGCTGCCTTGCCCCAACCCCAAAGAATCAGCCCCGGGGTGGGACAGCAGCTCTTTGGCCTTACGGCCTGGGATCCGGTCAGTTGAGGCAGGAGAGCCGTGCGCCTGGAAAACTCTTCAGTGGCTAACCAATTTGTTCGGGCGAGCGGGGCGGGAAAAGGGCAGCTTCCACGCCCCGTTCACCAAGCCCCTTCACGTCCAACTGACTATCGAAGGCAGAGATCTACAGCTCTTCCAGTCCAGCTCTGGTTCAGTCCCTTACGCTGAGAGAGACTGAAGGATAAACTGTGCCTTGGGGGGAGGAAACCAGCTGGTCCTTTGCAAGTCCCTCTCCTGCCAGCCAAAGCTGAAGCACAATGCCCCCTGCTGGCCAGAAACAGACAGCACGCCAACCTAGCTGGGTCACCGGCTCCGACAACCCTCCTACTCTACTCCAGCACCACCAAGAGGGGCTGTTCTGCCCTCCTGCAGCCAGAAATGACGCTTCCATCGGGGAAGATTTCCAGCCAACAACCCGTGCAGGGAGGGATTACCTTCAAAGAGGAGCGTCAGTGTATCTGCAAAGATGACTGCAGCCCTACGGTCACTCATGTCCGTCTCCATCACCAGTAACAGGTTCTCCTTGGCTTTGTTGGCGACCTAAACCCCAGGGGAAGGAGGGGATCAGGATGGTTCTGGCAGAGTCCCCTCACAAGGGAGACTTTTTCCCTCCTGCCCTGTACGGCCCTTCCCCATGCTGTTCCGCCTTCCCTGCCACAAGCAGGACAAGACACCGGGCCCTTACAGAGGGCCCTTACTCCAGGGGTAGGGCAGTCTACATCTCTAGCAGAGACAGGTGTATCCGGCTGTGCTATGCCAACAGGAACCACTGCTAACCTAGCTTCTCACCTCCAGAGACCCTAGCTACAGGCAGCCTAGCAAACATCCCCCACCCCATTCACTAGGGTTCTTACTCCCCAGGCAGAGAGCTGCAGGATAGGAAATGAATGTTGTACAACCAGGCTTCCTTCAGCACCTGGGACCTGACTGACCTGTTGGGGCTCTTTCCACTGCCTCACTGTTTCCATAAATGCTCACCACCCATCCAGTCTGGTTCCTTTTTCCTTCGAACAACCACAGGCACCAGCTCTAGGCACAGCCCCAGACACCAGCAGCGAGGACCCGGGGAGCAGAAGGCCCCTCAGCAAAATGCTAAGTTTGCATTTTCTGGGAGAAATCTGCCTAACCACAAGGGATCACTTAAACAGATCACGGCACATAACGGCACCAGGAGAGACTGATCAATGTGGCAGTGAAGTACGGCCAGGAGCAGAGGGGCCGTGCTGAGTGCTGTCTCTAAGTGAGATAAGGAGAGGGAAAGAAAAGCCACAGAGAGAGGGCCTGCGATCTGCAACTGGTCACCCAAAAGTCCCACCTGGTCGCACAAAGAGCAAGAAAAGGGCTGACCAGGCCCAATCCTGTCTCCGAGATTCAACCAAGATCTCATTCCTCAACACCCGTGTGGGCAGAGGCCCGATTCTACTCTCCTCTGAGGTGCTTTGGCCAGCCCAGGGGCCCGTTACCTGTTTGCAGAGGTACTCCGAGAACTTGCTCAGCCCCTCCTCGTGTAGGCCCAGCAGGGGGAAGATCTTGAAGAAACGTTCCACCTGAGGCAGGTCTCCCTGCTTTGTAGCCACGTCAAATTTTTCAGTCACTATGATCTTCAGGCGCTGCTCTGCCTCCGTCAGGAGCTTCAGGTTGGCATCAATGATGCTGCCTGTTCAGAGGGCACAGCACTGAATTAGTACCAGGCTCAGGACACTTACCATGTACCATGCCCATGTAGGTATAACTCCAAGCTGGCAGTCAGGAGCCATCAAGCCTGGAAGGAGACAGATCCCTGGTTCATATTCATTTCTTCCCCCAAACCACCCAGGACCTTTAACCTAGAGGTAAAAGGGGGTGGGGGTGGGAAGGGTATGTCTATACACAGACTCTCCCAGCTCTGGGGCCTCACACTGAGATCATCAGATCCCTATGCCCTAAGGTCTGAGAGAAAACCTAATTAGGTTTAAAACACGTTGGCAACTCTGATGAACATCACTAATCCCTCCCCCTCTCTGCTACTGGTCCACACCCCTGTATCTAATCAGATGCTCCAATGAAATACCAGGGCCTGCCTAGTCCCCGGGTCAGCAGAGGTGCTGTTAACTGTAACAGCCACTACATGGTCCATTGCTGGCCATGTTTATCCTGGTTCTTTAGGAAGTCACCCCCCCACACACACACACCCCCAATGAGCACCCCACATGTTTAGCAAGAGGGCAGAATGCATGCCCCCCAACCCACCAATGCCCAGGAGCAGAGGAAGGTGGAGAGGGTTAGGAACAGCTCATTACAGAGACATGGAATGGTGTCTGCCAATCAGAGCTTGTCCAGAAAGGGCTTTGCAAATTCACTCTCCAGCTAATGAGAAATGTCTCTCAGGGAGACTGGATGGGGCAGTGCACTAATGCATCAACCTCTGCAATATTTAAACTTCCATTTAAAGAGACAACATTAGCCAAGAGGATTTACAAGCCATTCTGGTTATCAGCAGCACACCTGGAAAGCTTTCAAAGTGCTGCCTGAGACTGCAGACAGACAGCCGCAGCGACTCTCCAGCTCAGAGCATCCCCCAGCTAGCAGCAGCAACAGGAAATTGGCAAGACTGCTAGATTTTGCGGCTACTATTCAGCATCTCACGGCCAGCCGTGAAACTGAAAAGAATCCGTTCTATTCTGCAGCCACTTGGGGGAAAACTCTGAGCTGCAGCCCAGGAAGATACTGGAGCTATTCACAAGGACCCCAGAAATGCAAGCGAGGGGAGCAGAAGAGACATGGCCCTCTTCAAAAGCAGCACACAGGCAAGTCTGAATGAGAGGGCAGGGAGAGGAGAAAGAGCTCCTCACCCCTTCCAGAAGCCAGAGGTGGGCATGTGGTGCCACCCTGAGCCTGGCACTACCACCTGCTGCATCTGTGGTGCAGCAGCACCAAATGCTGGCCTGGAGAGAGAGAGCCAATGAGAGGGCAGCTTGAGCCGTGGAGGGGGCTTGGAATCTGCCCAATAGAGGCAGTTAGAAAAAGCTGTTAGAGAAGGAGGGAAGGAGAAGCTAGATGCTGAGCAATCAGATGAACTGGGGTAGGAGGTGAGGGGGCAAAAAAAAAGGAACAGGAGAACAAAAGCAGGGGACTGGGAAGTGAGGAGAAAAAGTAAAACAGGAAAGATTTCAGGATCAGGAGAAGCAGGAAAAAACCCCAGACCTGAGTATGTGAGCAGATAAGTTAGAGAGGGAAAATAGATGGAAATGAAATGCACAGACGTACCAGAGACAGAATATTAAGGGAAAAAACTGAAGGAAAATATAATTGGTGAAACAGGGAATTGATCACATTTATTACTTATTTGGTGTATGCAGCCTAGTCAAGCCAAGCCACATTTTGCTGTCCTCAGCAATGTGTGTCATGGTTTGTGGCTACCCACTCTGACATAGTGGACTGCTTCTAAAACACCACTGAAATTCAGCTGCAGCACAAAGTCCATGTCTAGTATGAAACCAGTTGAGAAGGCGCCGTTGCCTTCGTGGTAAATCAAACCCAGGCTGACGATGAGTGGGGCCTGAGACAAGATAATTGATCAAAACGTTGTATTAGATGAAAACAGATCCTGAAAACAGTAAGTGAGAAGCCCACCCACAAGGGATCTAAAGGACATGAACAGAGAGAGGGACTGTGAACATCTGCTGAAGGAATACAGTTCAAAGGTGCCTAATGGACAAGTGACAGCCCGCAAGGTAAAAAAAACCCTGACTTGTGCATAAACTCAGTGGAAAGAGGTACATCTTGAAGTCAGTAACTTTACATGCATAGATTTAGGGCCAGAAGGGGCCATTATGATTATCTAGTCTGACTTCAGTGGCCTTTTCAGTAACTAGCCGTCTCAGCACGTCAGCGTCAGCTTCACTCCCCCCCCCCCCCCCCCCCGTAATATCTGAACCTAACTAGATCTCAGAAGTATTCAGCCATTTCCGTGTAAACAGCTACCTGAAGGAGCTACCAACTAATTCCATAATCACACTCTTTGTTAACACACCCGTTGGCTTCAGTTTCTTGGGCTCTGGACAAAGTCAGAGCCCAAAAAGCAAGAGTGCTCAGGTTATTTTACTAAACAGCAACCCCTGGACAGCACCTACCCTCCTGGCCCTGCCGGCTCAGCTCAATGACTGATTTGTCCAGAGACAAGTAGCGGTGGATATGAGCAGCTGCTTGTTCATAATCTTCATTTCTCAATGCTGTTTGAACCCCATCCATGCAGAACTTCAGATCCAAGATGTCATCAGCTCTCTGGATGGCCTGATAAAGGCGGTTCTGCAAGACAAACGGCAGTTAAGACTCCCCTTCCATGGCTGGGCCGGAGAAATAGAACTAGAGAGAGGAGAGAGGAGAGAGTACAGCAGGAGGAGGAGGAGAGAGATGGAGGGGCTACAACTAGCTGGATGAGAAGCTTGAGCTGCTTGGAAAGCTGTGATGGGTGACCTTAAAGGAAGAAGGGCTCCAAGTCTGTCCTCCCAAAATTTGGGTTGTACTCAAGAGCCACTCCTAATGTGCACAGAACAGAGCCGATTACAGCTCACACACCTTTAGCAGCGAGGCCTGGTCTGCACAGATTATGGGTGTCTGTGTGCAATCTTTAAATCTACCTCTGTACAAAGGAGATGGCAGGTCCAGACTACAGCATGGACCTCTGAGGTCCATGTCTATCTCCATTGTCTCAACCTGTTACACCAGGAGTGAGGCAGGGAGGAATGATATCTTGATAAATTGTCAGACACATAGAAGAGCATAAATTGTTGGGCAAAAGTCAACATGGTTTCTGCAAAGGGAAATCGTGTCTTACTAATCTATTAGAGTTCTTTGAAGGGGTCAGCAAACATGTGGACAAGGGGGATCCGGTGGACATAGTGTACTTAGATTTCCAGAAAGCCTTTGACAAGGTCCCTCACCAAAGGCTCTTACGTAAATTAAGCTGCCATGGGATAAGAGGGAAGATCTTCTCATGGATTGAAAACTGGTTAAAAGACAGGGAACAAAGGGTAGGAATAAATGGAACTTTTTCAGAATGGAGAGGGGTAACTAGTGGTGTTCCCCAAGGGTCAGTCCTGGGACCGATCCTATTCAACTTATTTATAAATGATTTGGAGGAAGGGGTAAACAGTGATGTGGCAAAGTTTGCAGATGATACTAAACTGCTCAAAGTAGTAAGGACCAAAGCAGACTGTGAAGAACTTCAAAAAGATCTCACTAAACTAAGTGATTGGGCAACAAAATGGCAAATGAAATTTAATGTGGATAAATGTAAAGTAATGCACATTGGAAAAAATAACCCCAACTATACATACAATATGATGGGGGCTAATTTAGCTACAACCAATCAGGAAAAAGACCTGGGAGTCATTGTGGATAGTTCTCTGAAGGCATCCACGCAGTGTGCAGCGGCAGTCAAAAAAGCAAACAGGATGTTAGGAATCATTAAAAAAGGAATAGAGAATAAGTCGGAGAATATCTTATTGCCCTTATACAAATCCATGGTGCGCCCACATCTTGAATACTGCGTACAAATGTGGTTTCCTCATCTCAAAAAGGATATACTGGCACTAGAAAAGGTTCAGAGAAGGGCAACTAAAATGATTAGGGGTTTGGAACGGGTCCCATATGAAGAGAGATTAAAGAGGCTAGGACTTTTTAGCTTGGAAAAGAGGAGACTAAGGGGGGATATGATAGAGGTATATAAAATTATGAGTGGTGTGGAGGAAGTAAATAAGGAAAAGTTATTTACTTGTTCCCAAAATAGAAGAACTAGGGGCCACTCAATGAAATTGGCGTGCAGCAGGTTTAAAACAAATAAAAGGAAGTTCTTCTTCACACAGCGCACAGTCAACCTGTGGAACTCCTTACCTGAGGAGGCTGTGAAGGCTAGGACTATAACAGGGTTTAAAAGAGAGCTGGATAAATTCATGGAGGCTAAGTCCATAAATGGCTATTAGCCGGGATGGGTAATGAATGGTGTCCCTAGCCTCTGTCTGTCAGAGGGGGGTGATGGATGGCAGGAGAGAGATCGCTCGATCATACCTGTTAGGTTCACTCACTCCGGGGCACCTGGCATTGGCCACTGTCGGTAGACAGGATGCTGGGCTAAATGAACCTTTGGTCTGACCCAGTATGGCCGTTCTTATGTTCTTATCTGACCAGCTCTGATAAACAGGGGTTTTCCTATTATATTATTGGTACAGCCTAGGTGCAGTACAAACCCAGAACAAATTGGGGCTCAGCTTCAGGTCCTCTCTTCCCAGGTGAGGAACTCATGCTCCTCTAGCTGTTAAATGCAGTACTTGCTCATTGGCTCACCCACACACAGCAGAAAGAGAGCTCAGCGCAGAGCTCCCACATGGTCTCATTACCTTGGCAAGATCAAGCTGCCGAACTTTACTGCTGACGTTCTCAGCCAGGTTACAGGTGAAGGTGATCATCCCAGCCAGCTGTCTGGCATCCCCCTCAATCAGCTGCAGGTTAGGACTGGAAACAGAGGCAGGGAACACTGGTCATACAGGTGAAAAGCGGATATGAAGCAGCAGTACATTCTGTGATGTATTTCCCCACACAGACACTTGCATCCGCCAGCACCACAGTCTCTCACCCCTCGTGAATTGCTGCGTATTTTCACTGAGGCAAGAGGCCAAATACAAGAGTGAGATGTAGAAGAAAGCAACACAACCAGATCTGACTAATGGCTGTCTCCCTTATAGTAAAAGCATGTGTGGAGTTGGACTTGTGTTTTGTGGAACTGCCATCTTGTATTCCAGAATCCAAGTTTTTACTAAATATAATTGAGGATCTAGCTCTTATGGTCATAAAAATAACTTACAAAATGAACTAGAGGTAAGTAGATGCAGGAATGTCTGCCCAAGTCTACAGACAGCCTGAAACAACAGAGCTGAAGAGACATCCTATTTCTATTCATATAAATTGGTTACGTCTTGTGCCTACTGTTAACAATCTGAATGTAACCTTTGTTTACCATTTCACTGCTGAGCAAAGCATAAGTGGGACGATTATGAGGCACTTCACAATCTACTGTGAACAGCAGCTCATTGTGTTGTCACATGTGGTCACATCACAGGTGAGTACCACTATTCCTCTTCACCCCAGACTAATGCTGTACAATTCTTTTTCCATGTACCTTTCATTTCAAAATGTTTTCCAGACAGAAATTTCTTCCCCACACTGACATGCAGCTTCATCTGTAGTAGAACAAAGCACCCGCTGAACAGGGTAAGGTAACACTACAAGGAAGAATTTGATATCCAGCTGAAACTACAGCTTGCATACTTTATCTTTTTTAACCAAAGTATCAGATCACATGGTACTGACTTCACTCAAGCAGGATTAAGCTGGTGAACTACTAACCCCAAGCGATGAAGGGTGACCATCTTGCTCTCTATGGTACTCTGTTGTTCCAGGAGAGCCTCCAGCTCTTCCTCCACCCCTTTCTGAAAAGAAAACAGCGCCACATCACTTCATGTCCCTTTCAGACCGATCATCAACACCACTAGCTAAGAACCCAACTCTCAAATCAGGAGCATGAGACAAACAGGGCATTAAAGCTTTGAGAACTCAGCACACTGTGCAATCCTTCAAAAGCCCAGAAATCCATCCTAATCTGACTACATTGACACCCCAGTCTCTTCTCAAAGGCCAGTTCTGGGGTGGACAGGCAGGACACACATTTTTTAAAAAATCTCTTCCGCCCAAGTTACAGGTGACCAAGCTGCCTACATGAGTGAACCAGAGTTCAGAAGGGTGCTCCGGGGCTTAGAAGATGGGGTTGCTGCAGAGACAACAGAATCAGCCTGTCAGGACTGTAACAGATGCTCAAAGAAGCATTCAGCATGGTTGTGTATCCATCTTTCCTGGCCCTGTAAGGAAGTTCTGGCAAAGCGACATCCAGTCTTTAGTCAGAGGTTATATCACCACCACATCGGGGGCAAAGGGAGTGGGGGTACTTGAATAACATGACAACAACCGCACTAAAACAACCTAAATAGACGAGAACAGGTAGGAAAATGGCTATATGTTAATTTGGAGCCCCCCCCCCCCGATACGTCAGAGATACTGAGGTTTCCCCTCCAGAGATGCAGGTGATTCCCTGCGGCTCTTCGCGCGCCACGATGCGCAGCCCCCATGCAACGCGGCTCCGCGGTGGATCTCCGAGGAGCTCAGTGACCCCGATCTGCGCTTCACAGAACCCCTCGCGCAACGGCCCAAATCGGGTCCTTGTCTCCTGCCCCCGGCACCCGACTGCGGAGGGGGCGCGGGGCAGACCCAGGACCCGGCGCCCTCGGCCGCCCCACCTCCTCCGCGCACAGGCGGCTGTAGGCGGCCTCCAGCTCCGGCAGGTCGCTGAGCGAGCGGATCCGCTCCATGGAGAGTGACGAGGCGGCGGCGCCTCCTTCCCCCGCGGGCAGCCTCAGCCCGGAGCCAGCCGCCGCCATCTTTGGTTCCGGGTGACGTCGTCACTTCCGGAAGAGCCGCCGCCGAGCCCCCGGCGGAGCGGTCCGCGCGGCGGTTAGGACGGTCCTAATTGGTGCCTGAGTGGCGCATGCTCGCGATGCTCTCGGTTTGGGTCGGCGACGCGGAGCGAGGGTCTCCCGGAGGCCGAAGGCGGCGGGGTAGGAGCCTGGCGGGAGCTGCTTTGTCTTTGTGTCGGGTTAATTTAGGCGCTGAGAGGACAACCCCGCATCGCACGCGCCGGGCCCGTCGGAAGCCCCTAGGGGCGGGGCAGCGAAGGGCGCGCGCTGGGTCGATGGCGGAGCGGGCTGGCAGGCTGGGGGCCTAGGGAAAAGCGAACGAATCCGCCGCCATCCCGCGCGGGGAGACCCGCCGCAGCCTGCGCTGCAGCGCCGGGTAAGGGAGCGCGGCGGGCCGCGGCTGTGGGGCGGGGTATCGGCCGACGTGTGGTCCCCGAGCGCGCCCCGTAACCGCCCAGGCTACGCGGCCCCTCCCGCTCCGCCGCGGGGGGGGGATGTGGGGAGCGAGGGGGGAAGGGCGCGGGGCGAGCCCGGGGGGGAGGGGAGGTCGTGCAGAGGGAGGGGAGTACAGGCGGAACCGGCGGGAGCCGCGCGGCGGGTGCGCGGGAAGAGGGCAGCCGAGCATTGAACGCGGGCGGGGGAAGGAAGCGAGGCGTCCGTGGGCAGAACGCCCAGACGGGGCCGGGGTGGGAACGCGGGGACCCCCCTCGAATGGCCTTTGGGGGCCTCGATTGCACGTGTCGGCCTGGCGCTGCTCCTGTGCGTGCTGCCTCCCCGTGAAGAGGTGGCCTTGCCTGGCTTGTGTTCCGCGGGAGAAGCCCGGCCGCCTCCATACACGGGGTGACTCCGCGGGGGTGCCCGGAGACCCACGTTTCCGTGGGAGAAGGAAGATGCCTTTGTTCCTCCGGGGCTTTATTAAAGGGGCCATGAAAATGGAGTCCGCCTTGACGATCGCTCCCGGCGCTGAGTCACCGCTGTGTGTTGTGGTTTTATTTACTAGCACCGGGAGCTATTTTTTTTGTTCTAAATGTTTTGGTTTTCTCTGCGGCTGTGTGCAAGACCCACACCCAGCGGAACCTTGGTCCCCTGTGGGGAAGTGGAACTGACCACACAAAGGGTGCTAAAGTGCACAAAGTGCACTGAAACATTAAAATCTCTGGGTTTTTTAGTTGTAATGTCTTAGGTGATGCTTCTAAGCATCATAAATTACAGGTTTCCAGACAGGGGTGTAATCTCTCTGTTGTCCCTTTCATTTAGGTGGAAGCTGCTGCTCCCTTTCCCTTATCTACCAGGGGAAATAAGAATTTTCGGCTGGGGGTCTATAGTACGGGGCAGACAGGGTAAACTGCTCAAAGCCCCAATTTGCATGGTGCCACTTACCCCAGTTTCAAGCAAAGGGTGAACTCCACCAATGAATATAGCAACAGTACTGCCAGCTGGCCATGGATGGTTGGATGGCTGTGAACTGTAACAAATGAGTCCATGGAGGTGGAAGAGCCTAACATTAAACCTAACCTAGGTTTAATTTTTTTTTAATGATGCCCAGATTTAGTTTTTCCTTCCTGTCAGCTCTTCCAAACAGGAGCTGCAATATTATCATCCATTACCTGTAAACCCAGGGCCCTAGAGAATAGAGTCAGGAGACCTGGTCTCTTTCCCGCTAAATGTCTTAGTTTTTCCGTGTGTAACATGGGGATAACACTTGCTTCCTCTGTAAAGTGCTTGGATTGCTACTGATGAGGTAACATTATTAGTGGTATTATTAAATCCTCAAAAGCAGACAGAAGTGGAGTAAAAATACACAGGGAACAAGGACTGAAGTCCGTTTTGACAGCTTGTCCTTCTTGCCAAGAGCATAGTGCATTTGGCTTGTCACTCAAGTCAGGTGCCTGCAGAACCAAACCTAGTATTTCAGTTTTTCTGCAGCTCAGAGACTGTCCTAAACATAGGTCGTAAATTTCTACACCAAATTACCAAGTTTATACTTTGTTCTTTCTAAATATGTGAGACATGGATGGAAATGTCAGAGTCCGCCTTAAGGACCAAAAAAAAAAGAGAAAAGCTGACCTGCTATGTTTGTTTAAAAAGGAACTAAATGTCTTTTAAAAATGAAATGCCTAAATAACTAGAGTAGGAAGCGAGGGCTTTCAGTGAATAGCAAGTCTGTGGCTTTGAGCAAGTTTTCCTATTATTAAAATAGGGATAATCTCAGGAGTACAGAGAAGGCTGGGGGGAGTCCTGATTAATCGGTGTTTGTAAAGTCCCTGAATGTTGGGCAATTAGAATAAAATAATACCTGCAAGCTCAAAATTGTGTCTGGGGGGCACAGAAACACAGGCTGTTAATGCTGTTCCTTTTGGGCTGACACAATATGTTAAATGTAGATCCTGTTCTGTATAAGGCATAGTCTTAATTTTTGTTGCTGTTTTATTCACAGACGACTCAATAAGTGAGACGCATGAGTGAAGTGGATCTGTCACCACCATGTTCCTTTACAATTTAACGTTGCAGCGAGCCACTGGCATCAGCTACGCCATCCATGGCAACTTCTCAGGTAATCTCTGCTTTCCGGACTAGGAAACTTTCAGGATGAAGCAAAGCAAGATCTTTTCCGTTATAAACTACTTAGCTACAGCATTTAGTTTTTCACTGAGGTTCTGCTCCTATTAATGCTGCTACCTAAGAGGCTGCAATCTGAGGGGAAGATCTGGTCCTGAGAAAGAACTTGGATCCAGGAACTTATATGTTCAGATCCTGGTTTTCTCACTGAGTTTGTGGGGCCTTAGTTAAATCATTTAAGGTAAGGTAACACTACAAGGAAGAATTTGATATTTAACTTCTCTGTGCCTCAGTTTTCTGCTCTGTAAATTGGACATTTAAATACTTTGGAGGTTGAGACTTACTTTGGTGATTAATGTTTGAAAGGCACTTTGAATTTCCTGGCTTTTACATCTCCTAACTTATAGTTGGTGATAAGTTTGACTTTGACTTCTCAGGAACCAAACAACAGGAAATTGTTGTTTCCCGGGGGAAGATCCTGGAGTTGCTCCGCCCGGATCCCAACACGGGGAAGGTACACACCTTGCTGACAGTGGAAGTGTTTGGAGTCATTCGCTCTCTCATGGCCTTCAGACTGACAGGTGGAACCAAAGACTATATCGTGGTGGGTAGTGATTCGGGTCGCATTGTTATCCTGGAGTATCAGCCCTCCAAGAACATGTTTGAGAAGATTCACCAGGAAACCTTTGGCAAGAGTGGCTGTCGCAGAATCGTTCCTGGCCAGTTCTTGGCTGTGGACCCAAAGGGCCGTGCCGTCATGATCAGTAAGTCAATAGGGATCTGTACTGTCTCCTTAGTTGTAGCATTTAAAGAAGTGAATGGGGGAAACTGATTCTCCTTGGAATTGTTGCTTTGCCGTTTCCTTACTTCAAGGATGACAGGTTTTTGCGGCTTGCTTTGCAGTCGTAGTCTTAAGTGCTTTTCATGCAGGCATTTCATTAAATTCCAGCATTTGGAATGAAAAGTCCAGATGTTTGGAATTGTTCCTGCCGATTGTCATGATTGCACAAACGAGTGCCAAAAATTGGGCCAAAACAGTGCTGTAAAGAAACCTGCCCAGGGAGTGGTAAGCAAGCAACCCATCTGATGATCGGAAAAAGGGAAGTTGGGATGCAGATGCCCCAGTCATGTTGCAGCCAGCTTCCTCTGCCTGAAATGATGATAAGAATTCATGTCTCTTCTCTGAGATTGACTATGGAGACAACTGCATTTCTGATCAGGCCCTACAGGTATAAACTTAGATTATTCCAACTTTCAGGGTTTGCATTGCCAGGCAACTTAACTCTGTTAGAGTGAAAATAATGACTGACTTGGAAGGAAGCTACTTTTTTCTTTTTTCTTCCTTTTAACCTGAAGGGAGCACTGTGTAATTCATCTGTTATTCAGGATGAAGGACTTGCTCAGTAAATTACTGCGTATGCTGTGTATCAGGAAAGAAATGCATATCTCAGTTACAGTGCTGTTTTAGAGGGTTTCCATGGAACTGTTTCCCTTTCATTGTATAGCTGCTACTCTTTCCTCGTCTGTTAGCTACTGTGACTGCATGTTTTGCCAAGGAGTTGGGCTCCTCAGGCAGATGCTGCTGCGAACTGAACATACCTTGAGCTGTGGCTTGCGTGAGTGGAGCTTACAAAGGCCATCTGCAAGGTTTACCTGTGCCCGAGTCACTGATTCATTTGTAAAGATTTTAAATACCAAAGTTAGGGAGTGGACTTAAGTGTGATGGGGAAATTACGGGACGAGATGTTAAGTTCTGTTTTCCTGCAAGACTGTCAGTCGGCTGTTCTTGTGCAAAGCCTGGTGACTTCAGCTTCGCGTCCCCAATCTGGGTCTTTTATGCGCTGTTGTTCTCTGCAGGTGCCATTGAGAAACAGAAGCTGGTATACATCCTGAACAGAGATGCAGCTGCCCGGCTCACTATTTCTTCCCCACTAGAAGCCCACAAGGCCAACACCTTGGTCTACCATGTGGTGGGAGTAGATGTGGGGTTTGAAAACCCAATGTTTGCTTGTCTGGAAATGGACTATGAGGTAACCAGGGACACGGTCTTTGTCTCTTCCCCTCCTCCCTTTGCTGAGCTAGCTCAGTCTCCTTCCTCTCTGTCCCTTGACCCAGCGTGTCCCCTTACGCCAAGCCTTCTCTGCTGCGCTAGCTGTCTGGGACAACCTCCGTGGGGCTCTGCCCATTGACTGTCAATCTCATTTCCAATCTTAGCTGAAATCCTCTTCAATGCTTTGTCCTTCTGTTACTAAACTGTAAACTACAGCCCTCCCTGCTGACTGCTCTTTTCTATAGTCTTCTCACTCTAGCCTTTGCACTTCATTCCAGTGCTGCTGTTCACATTTAGAACTGCCTCCCTCTGCTGCTGCAGGCCCCCCCACACACACACACTTGTATTGCTCCTCCAAATACACTTCCCCTGTCAAGCTCTGTTAGTGATCCACCAGAATCACCGCCCCATGTATAGATGCGTAATCTGTAAACTCATTGAATTGGGAGTCACCCCCCTTTTAGATTGTTACAGCACTGAGCATATTACTGGTGTTCAGGAAATTAATAATGCATTTGGGAGAGAATGTGCATGAATGATTTTTTGCAAAATAAAGTTGCATGTTGTAGTGAAACAACAAAGCACTGTGGTTTAAAATGTTCTCTAGAATCATTTCCATCCCGTCATGGGGCTGGTGATACCATAGCTGGCAGCTAGGGGGAGCATTGAAAATCAATATACAGTAAACCCTCGATTTTACGGACCCCGATTTAACGGACTTCGGATGCAACGGACAAAATTTCCGATGCATCCGAAATCCGTTTTGGGGGCTGCCGGCTCCTGCCCCAGGGAGCCGGCTGGGTTGACAGCTCCCGCCCGGCTCCCCGCAGCGGGGACCCCTGCGGGAGCTGTCAAACCTCCCCCCCCCCCCCACCGGCTCCCCGCAACGGGGAGCCGGGCGGGGGGGGGCGTTTGAGAGCCCCCGCTCGGCTCCCCGCAGCGGGAAGCCGGGCGGGGGGGTTTGACAGCTCCCGCTCGGCTCCTCCCAGCTGGAAGCCGGGCGGGAGCTGTCAACCCCCCCGCCCGGCTCCCCGGAACGGGGAGCCGGGCGGGGGGGGGGGTTTGAGAGCCTCCGCTCGGCTCCCCGCAGCGGGAAGCCGGGCGGGGGGGTTTGACAGCTCCCGCTCGGCTCCTCCCAGCTGGAAGCCGGGCGGGAGCTGTCAACCCCCCCGCCCGGCTCCCCGCAACGGGAAGCCGGGCGGGGGGGGGGGGGGTTTGAGAGCTCCCGCCCGGCTCCCCGCTGGGGGGAGCCGAGCGGGAGCTGTCAAACCCCCCCGCCCGGCTCCCCGCAACGGGAAGCTGGGCGGGGGGTTTGAAAGCTCCCGCCGGGCTTCCCGCTGGGGGGAGCCGGGCGGGAGCTGTCAACCCCCCCGCCCGGCTCCCCGCAACGGGGAGCCGGGCGGGGGGTTTGACAGATCCCGCTCGGCTCCCCCCAGCTGGAAGCCAGGCGGGAGCTGTCAACCCCCCGCCCGGCTCCCCGCAGCGGGGAGCCGGGCGGGGTGAGGGGGTGGGGTGGGCTGACTAATTAAATAACGGACTAATTCGGGCGGGGGGGTGTCCGTTGTCACCCGAAAGTCCGTTATTTAATGATTTAAAAAAATTATTAAATAACGGACTTTCGGTTTTAACGGACACCCCCCCGCCCGAATTAGTCCGTTATATCGAGGTTTCACTGTAATGCTCCAGGCGGCATTGTTGGGTATTTCTCAGCATATCTAGCTGCAAAGGCAGCTGTTCTAGATCAATCCAAGATTTGATGGTTTTGTGTTAGAACTAACCAGCGCTGCCACTGACAATAATTCTATCTAGTCACTTACCGTTTGTTGTTATAAAATGCCTGTGGTCTTGCTCCTTTGAGGTGCTGCGCTCGCAGCTTCCATTGATTTCAAGGGCGGGGGTGAATGCTGATCACTTTTCAAGATCAAGTTGTGTGTTCTCTTTGAATTGCTGTTGTGGTTGTTAAGGAGTATAACAGCGTTCCAGAGACTTCATAAGATCTCTTTTCCTTTAAATGTACAGATAATGTTACTGGCTGTAGACAAAATATTTGTGTGCTGTTTTTCCAGGAAGCGGACAACGATCCGACAGGAGAAGCCGCAGCTAACACCCAGCAGACCCTGACGTTTTATGAGTTAGACCTGGGTTTGAACCACGTAGTTAGGAAATACAGTGAACCTTTGGAGGAGCATGGCAACTTCCTTATTACAGGTACTACCCTCCCCGGTGCCAAGCCACTTCCCATTCTCCCAGCAAAAAGACAGGGGGGAACATATTACACATTTGAAAGAGGAGGTGTCATAACCTGAGCTGCTTTCCTGCTCTTCCTTGGGCCTGCAAGTCAGGTGAAAATTCTCATGTGACACATGGAATTTTGAAGAGTTTGATTTTCTTGCAGCCCCAAGTGATGAGTTTTTCATGTCTCTTCTCTGAGATTTATCCTGGAGATAGCATTTCACTCTGATTGGGCTCTGAGATGGAAGTATTGGAAAGCTTCCATCGGAGAAGGATGTGGTTTAAAAAAACCTGGTGAACCAGTTTGCCAGCAGACAAAATCAAACAAATGGAAATACTAACAGAGTTATAGCTCCATGTGATCACAACTTGATTTCAAGAGGTAGTTGTGGGCTAACCTTAAGCTTTGATTTTGGGGGTGGACTTTGGCCTGCTCTGCTCATTGCTGAAGTTAGTTTGGAGTTTTAGTATCCAGGATTCATTTGAAGAGCATGATTTATGGTACAGTCACCCAAAGGGTTTCCCAAAGGCTTAATGCTGACTGGGATACTTTGCAGTTCACTGTATCTTATATGTGCCCTGTGGATACTGTAGGCTAGTGAGCTCCAGAGGTTCTGAACACTCAGTTTGTGGTTTTCATTGCTGGTAGTTTCAGTTTCTGAGAGAGAAGTGCCGGGAGATCACCTGGGAGCCTGCTTCTCATGATTTGCACTTTGCCAGAGCATCTCAAAGATTTGGGTTGCTTTATGGGACTGGGTGAGAGGTGTAAAAATGAAATATTAAGCAGCTGTTTGACCCCCAACATTTCATTCTCCTCCCCCCACTCTCCATCCCTAACTCTGCCTTGTGCAGATACAGAAGCCCGTGCTTGCAACCCAGTCTCTTCTCTACCATAAACTGAAGCAGGTTTATACACATCTGAGAATATGGAATGAAGATTATCCAGATTTCTTTTGAGCAATAAGGTTTTTTCTCTTTCCTTAATGAAGTTTCCATCTCATCCCTTAGTTCCTGGTGGCTCCGATGGTCCCAGTGGAGTGCTGATCTGTTCTGAAAACTATATCACCTACAAAAACTTCGGTGACCAGCCTGATATCAGATGTCCCATTCCCAGGAGAAGGGTGAATGTTTCATTTCTGATGCCCTGCTTTAGACGCCTTTTCTTTAAAGGTTTCACGTGGACACTTAATATCAGCTTATTTGCAGGGAGGCTTTTGAGGAAGGCAGTGCATAGTGATTGAAAGGCTGCCTTACTAGTCAGCCATGTCATCTGTAAGGGAAGGATTTGGAGTTTGCCTGTAGTCTGATGTGATGGGTTGAGTTCATCTCATCTCTGAGATTCACCCTGGAGATGGTCCTCTCTCTCTTACCAGGCTCTGAGATGGCACCACGATTTTCATGGCATGGTTGGAAATACTCACCCTAGTACATGAAGATGAATTCCACAGCTGCTCTGTTCCACCTCCTGCTGTTTCCTTTTAGAGGAGTACATAACAGCCATATGGGGTCAGACCAATGGTCCATCTACCCCAGTGTCCTATCTTCTGACAGCGGCCAGTGCCAGGTGCTTTTGGCAATTGGAGGTTTTGGGACACCCAGTTAATGGGGTTCCATCCCTCACTATCTCAGCTAATAGCCATTGCTGGACCTATCTTCCATGAATTTACCTAATTCTTTTTTTGGAAACCAGTTATTCTTTTGGTCTTCACAACATCCTTGGCAACAATTTCCACAGGTTAACTGTGCATTGTGTGAAGAAGTATTTCCTTTCGTTTAAACAAAGTAGGCTGTTGCTTGCCGACTTGGGGTCACTAGCACACATTGTGTGTGGCTTTGGTGGTATTTGCTCAAAGAGCAGATGCCACAGATCAGTTTTATATGGCTAGTGACCCTTGTGTATCACAATTGGTTTTCCAGTGTGCGAGATTGTCCATCCGGGGGGAAAAGTGGTAGGGGGGAGAGTGCCTCACAGTTTTGGCTCATCTGAGAAACGTCTTTCAGGAAGAATCGGCTTTCTCGAGAGCATTACGGATGAGTCAGGAGAACATTGGGAAGGGGTATGCTAAGCACGAAACCCTTTCCGCCTACTATAGTCCCTCAAGCTTTCCCTTTTGCTAGGACCATTGATCGAGTGGAGTATATCCTGCCTTGCAGGGGAATGGCTTTGCTGAAATGTGATCTAGTACAGTATGCCCTTTCCACCTCCAACATTTATAAACCTCTCTTTTATCTTTTCTGTGACAGAATGACTTGGATGACCCAGAGAGGGGTATGATTTTTGTCTGCTCTGCTACACACAAGACCAAATCCATGTTCTTCTTCCTGGCCCAGACGGAGCAGGGAGATATCTTCAAAATCACTCTAGAGACTGATGAAGACATGGTAGGTTGATTGAGGAGGAACCTACTTTTACTTCTTGAAATATGTCCTTGAAAAGATTCCCCATCATGCTGCATTTTCCCACTGTGATCATACTTAGTTCTAATTCAAATGATTTTTCACTTGGTCTCTAGCTGTGTATAGAGACTAATAACTCTGCATCTACCCTATTAGATGACAGCTGCCATAACTTGCTAGTCACAGCTCCCATAACACATAGGCAGAAGGTGATGGCTTCGAAACCACAGAAGTCTTAAGTTGCTAAGTCACATGGGCACTTTAAAAAATGTTAGCTGGGTCCCTGCTCCAAATCGCTTATTCCAAAATATGGCCCAGGAGAGTCTATGACACAGTTCCTTAAGCCAACGATTCCAGAGTGCAGTGATCCTTCATCTGACTTGGCTGCGTCGGTGGATTGAATATTTGGGTGCCTGCAAGCTGTTCGGTTTTATGCAAACTAGGTGCAGCCAGTTGAGCAGAGTTTGACCATCCCATGTTGCACAGCTTTTTCAGCTGAGATAACAAACTCTCCTTCTGAAACTGAGAGGAAAAGGTGGGAGTTGCTTTGTGCTACCAATCACTGCTGCCCTGGCCATCCCCCCGCAGCTCCAACAGGAGATCTGTGCTGTAGTGATCCCATTTGTGGTCTCAGGAAAAAAACCGGAAATGCTACTAACCCCCATTGCCTTTAACATGACAGACTTTTCCCAGAAGATGTCATGATATAAGACTCTGTCGGTTCAGCAATTTAAGACTGGTCTCAGGCTTTTCATAGGAACCATCATGGCAACTTCAGGTCTGTCAGAACTGTAAGTGGCCATTCTAAGAGACACCTACCCAATCCTCTGAGTGAATGACGTGGATGTCGGGGGGAGGGGGTTGTCTCTCTCTCTGTAGGACAGCTGAACATTTTCAAGTCTCTGTTGTAGGCTTTGAACTTGGATTCCCTTGCAAAATAGCCTCAGGAGTAAAGCAGAAAGCCTGGCTTGTGTTTACATTCAGAAAGCCATCCAGTTTGAAGGTGGGGAGGGCACTCTTGGCTATGCTCAGTCACCACTCATTTCCTTCGTTTGACGGTAACTCCAAGGCAGTCTTGTAATAAGCTATAATCCCAAATACTGAATGGGAAAGTGGACTGCACTCTTGTGTGTGTAGGAACATAGCCCATCTCCGGAGATGGACTGGACTGAGCTGTCTCACTCACCGTTACTCCTTCCTCTCTGGTGCTTTCAGGTGACCGAGATCCGACTGAAGTATTTTGATACTGTTCCTGGGGCTGCTGCCATGTGTGTGCTGAAGACAGGGTTCCTCTTTGTGGCATCTGAATTTGGAAACCAGTGAGTAAATAGTTTCATTTCCTTCCCGTGCCCTGCCGAATTTAACTGTTACTCATGAGCATGACAGATTGCTGTGGTTGCTGGTAGAATGTGTAAAAAGACAGGAGCTCTGCCTTAAGGAGTTGATGGTCTGACTTGTCCAAGTGCATGGAGCACAGTTTTTAAGCCCATTACTGTATCCTGGAGAACCTCCTCAGTACTGATAGGCTCTGTGGAAATGCTCTTAGATTGTCAGATATCTGGGGCACTGTGAGGCCTCTCTCTACCACCCGCCCTTAGTGCCAGGGAGCCTTGTCTGTACCTGCCAGGGGTCAGCTCCCTGACTCCACCTTCCACATAATCGCTCTCCTCTTAGTCAACACAGACTCTGCTGTATCTCCGCAGATTAGCAATAGGCCAGCTCCAACCCCTGAGCCCTCTGTGCGTCTCTCTGCTCACTCCATCTCCCCCCTCCCCCCCCGCTGTCGCTCTCCCCCACCCTCATTCACTCGCTCATTTTCACCGGGCTGGGGCAGAGGGCTAGGGTGTGGGTTCTGGGGTGGGCCCAGGGATGAGGGGTTTGGGATGCAGGAGGGGGCTCAGAGCTTGGGGGTGAAACTGAGGGGTTCAGAGAGTGAGAGGGGGCTTCAGGCTGAGGCAGGGGGTTCGGGTGGGAGGGGGTGTGAGCTCAGAGCTGAGGGTGTGGGTTCCAAAGTGGGGCCAGAAATGAGAGGTTCAGGACGTGGGAGGGGACTTGGGGTGTGGCGTGCGGGCTCCGGGAGGGAGTTTGGGTGATGGAGGGGGCTTCGGGTTGGGATGCAGGAGGTGGTACTGGGAGCGGGTTCCAGATGGCACTTCCCTCAGGGGGCTCCCTGAAAGCGGTGACATGTCCCACGGCTCCTAGGCATGGGAGCAGCCTGGCAGCTCTGTGCAGTGTGCGCACTGCCCCTGCAACTCCCATTGGCTGCGGTTCCTGGCCAATTAGAGCTGCAGAACCGGCACTCTGGGTGGGGCCAGCACAGGGAGCCCCCTGACTGTCCCTCTGACTCAGAGCCAGAAAGACATGTAGATATGGAGCTGCACTGGGCCAGGTATGGAGCCTGCCACCCCGCCAATTGGATTTCTAACGTCCTGGTCACTTGTGCTTACCAGAGCCGCGAGGGTCCCCTTTTGATCGGGCTTACCATCGAAAACCAGACACCCGGCAGCCGTGTTTGTTAGACGTGTATATATGCCTGTCAAAGGACCAAACCATGAGAGGTTGGAAATAGTCTCTAGTCTATTGCTTTGTGGCCCACTCTCAGAAGCAAATGTGATATTTTACCATGACTGGATGGTTTTCCTTGTCAATAACTACACTAGTCATTTTTGCATGGTAGAAGTGCTGTCAAGCAATTCTGTTTCATGATCTGATCAGCCTTCACAGATGTCATAACATGTAGGGGCATGTTCTCTGAAGTCTTGAGAATTTAGGTCGTTTCTCTACGTGGCTGATGAAAGACTTTGTTTCGAGGTTTCGTTTGCTGTGACCTTTCTTGGTCCAGAGTTTTACAAGTGATCCTAAGTTGCGCACACAAAATACGGTGTTTTTCCACAGTTACCAGAGTTGTGCATGTTTGTCAGCTCCTGTAGAGCCGGCCAGCAGGTGGAGCTCTAGCCAACTAACAAAAGTCTAGAGCTGTTCTGATGAACAGACCAAACCAGAGCAAAAAGAACACAAGTAACAATTCAGTCTTTCTCTATGGATCTGTTTCTCTTATATGTCTGTAAAACTTGCTTATATTAATATTCTAGCTTATAAGACTGGATAGCAGGTGGTTTTTGAACGCCTAGAAAATAGCGGTTGACAGTGTTCCTCCCTAAAACATGCAGACTTAGCGGCTGTTAGCCAGTGGTTTTGCTCTCCAGAGGTTTCATCATTTAGCTCTTCCTGCTATGAGAGAGGAAAATCTAGGAGCCAGGGCAAGTGGGGTGAGCACAGAGCTGCCCAGTCTTCTACCAAAAACAGTGATAAAGAAGGAAGTCAGAATTAGGCAAGCGGTTTGAAAATAGCCCTTTGCCCCTCCTTCCTCTCCCCAAGAAAACAATCCCTCCAGGGGAGAGTTGAAATAGCCAAGTATTCTGTGAAACATTCCTGGTTCTCGCTCTCTCTGCACCCACACTGAACGCATGGCTGAACTGCAGCTGTGGTCTGCTCTGACTATGATGTTGCTCTTGCTTTGTGTCTGAAGTTACCTGTACCAGATAGCCCATCTGGGAGATGACGATGAGGAGCCGGAGTTCTCCTCCGCCATGCCCCTGGAGGAAGGAGACACTTTCTTTTTCCAGCCACGACCACTCAAGAACTTGGTGTTGGTGGATGAGTTGGACAGTCTGTCTCCTATCTTGTTTTGTCAGGTATGTCATCATCTATGACCACAGGCTTCTCCCCTTTCCTACCAACCTGCCTCTGGGGATGCAGGCCCATTACAGTTGTGTAAGCACAGAAGCAGATCAATGTGTCATCAGTTGTACTGTTACGTCAGTTGGTCTTTGAGGTGCCTTATGGAAATGGAAACTCTTTTCAGGGCATCCCCTTAAAATGGAGAAAGAAAAGCACCAGTAATGATCTCATTTCAGTCTTGCTCTGATTATTTGCCTTGGTTTTGCCTGAGTGTAACAGTACTGAAAGCACTGACAGAAAGGTGGGTAAATCCTGGCCCCTGGGTGAAGGATGACCGGGTGTAAAGCCAAACCCCAGGAAACAGACATTTCTGAAAGGGTTATTACCAGTTGTCAGTTCCATCGGGGTACACACATTCCCTGGGTTTGGAAATGGAGTGCAATGCACCAGCCCAGTGCTCGCTCTCTATCATGGCTATTAGACAAGGCCTCATGTATTCTGCAGCAGACTTGACCTAAATTTTGTGGTTGTCCAGTGCAGCAGACGGGGTGTTCTGTAATGGTGTCGGTTACGTTAAACTACTGAAACGTTGTTCAGAAAGCAGATTACAGGGAAAACATTTGAGGGTTTTTATTTCTCCTTACGCATGTTGCGTGACCCACTCTTCCTTTGCAGATAGCGGATCTGGCCAATGAAGATACACCCCAGTTATATGTGGCCTGTGGACGGGGGCCTCGTTCATCTCTGAGGGTTCTAAGGCACGGACTTGAGGTAAGATCCCCTCCAGCTCCAGAAATCCACAGCAGGAATGTGGGGTGGTTCTGATAAGGCCCTTCTGGAACTTGTGGGGTGCTCACAATGGCGCTGTAATTAAACAATCTTTCCTTGGTGCAACTGTTAAAGGGCTTTGTTCTTGTGCCTTTTTCTGCCCAAGACACTGTAAGTGTAATTTCTTCTTCAGACTATGCGATCACTCCGTGTTGTCCAGTCATAAGAGTTATGGTGCTGGAGTGTACAGGAGTGATAACCATAGGTTTTCCATGCACATATACCCTGTAATCCCCAACTGTGATCCTTTTAGGCATGTGAACAAGTGGAATTGAGAGAGACAAGCTAAGTTGGGGAGGTAATATCTTCTATTGGACCAACTCCAGCTGGTGAGAGAGACAAACTTTTGAGCTCTGCAGAGTTCTTTAGATCTGAGAAAGAGGCTCCGAGTGTCCCAGCTAAATACAAGGTGGGACGGATTGTTAAGCATAAGGGGTTAATACTTTTTGCGGGTGACTATTTAAAATGAAGCAGGCAATTAATATGTCTGCAGTTGTAGGACAAAAGAGTTCGTGGGTTACAGGTAAGGCGCAAGATGTGTTAACCCCCATCTTGTATGTAGCTGTAACACTCTGAGCACCTGTCTCAGACTTGAAGAGCTCTGTGTACCTCAAAAGCCTCTCTCACCAACAGAAGTTGGTCCAATAAACACCGTTACCCCACTGACCTTGTCTCTCCTGTATCTTGGGACCAACACGGCTACCCCATGCAAACAATGTATGGAATTTATATTCTTCTCCAGAGATTATCTGAGCCCTTCTCTGATCCCTAACTCCCCATCTGGTGGAATCCAGGTCACAGCCACCATCCTTTTGGCTGAGGATGGATGGGCAGGACTTATCACAAACCTGCTCGGCCTGAGGTGACACGGTCACTTTTCTGTCGGTGTGTTGATTACTTTGCCTCAACAACTGAGAACTGCCGCAGCTGCTCTGTGTAGCTGTGAAAAGCATTAACCACTACTCACTGTAATGCTTCCGTGTTTGACTGGGGTAAACATCTGTTGATCTGAGCCTGTTTTCAAAGGAATCCTGCTCTTATTTCCTACTAGGTGTCTGAAATGGCCGTCTCAGAGCTGCCTGGTAACCCCAATGCTGTTTGGACTGTGAGGAGACACATTGAAGGTACATCTTCCTTCCCTCAAACCCAGACTAAAATGATCTGTATTGTCCAAGGGCATGGAAAGGGCTAAGTAGTGCAGCCGTGTGCTCTCCATAACAGCTAGCTGTTCTGATCCAGCAGCCCGGTGTAAGGTGTGTGCAAAGACCCAGACATGCTCCGTGTCTAGAAACCACCTTTGGTTTCCCCAAAATTGTTACTCTTCCAATTTCATTGGAAAGGGGAACATCCAATACATGTGGTAGGCAGCAGCATCCATCTCCTACATGCTGCTCCTGATATGCATTCCCAGTAGGAAGTAGCTGGACTCAGTGCCAGATGCAAATGAAGCCAATTTGAGTTCCAGAGGTTCTGGCTTTAATTAGCATCAATGACTGCACACCTGCCTCCTGGTGGAGAAAGGATGTGGTGCACAGTTGTGTTTTACACACACTCGGTGATAACTGCAGTAGGAGGCATATCCAAAAAAAGGCCGATAGGAATACCCCGGTCTAAGGCTTTGACTTGTAATACTTCTGCACTTGCTAATCTGCAAAAGGTGGATAATGCTTTGGGGTAGGCAGCATTTCCCAGCCAGACACCCAGCAGTGTGTGCAGGGTGACCAGTGCCAAGGGAGGACTATATGAAGACAGCGGCACAAAGCATAGTTTTTGATTCCGCTGAAACAGTGGAGGAATACAACCTCCTCTTTGGGGTGAGATTAGGGCTCTTCAGAAATACTTAGGTTGCTACGGTACCACTGCCCCCTTGAAGGACTGAAGTGAAGCTATTGCAAGTGCTGACAGACTCCCTTCTAGGTTATTTGTAAGGGATTTCACTAGCGCTGCTTACATGAGCTCTATGCTGCATGCATAGCAGAGCCAGCATGCTGGAATGGAGGCTTCACTCTGCTACTCAGACGCAGCCTCTCATGTGAGCATCCTTCGTGGGTGGCATGTCTCTAGCATTGGGCTCCACGTTCTTTAGGAACTTCAGACCTTGCTATGGAATTCACTTCCTGTTGGAATTGGTTCCAGTTTATTTCCCCGACTTTTCAGGACTTTGGAATACAGCCTAAGTTGAGCAACATTTAAAGAACTAAACAGGAAATGTCTGCAAGCTCCCCAGTAATAATAGGGTCAAGGACAGAGCATTTCCAGTCTCCAGAGTGCTGTAGATACCGGTCTTGCTCATCCTTCTCAGAAGTTGGAAGCCAAGAAAGATTCCCAGTTTGGCTACCACAAACCCAAGCTACTGGGTGCTCTAGCAAATGATGTGTCTCTAAAATGCACCAACACTTCACAGAGTAATGGATATCTGTAGCCTCATCCCACCACAATGTGACTGCTCTTTAATGCATCTTACATGTTTGGGGCATCCAGAGGATTGGCTACCTGTCAGGAGACTATGGGTCATGGCTACGTTTACATACAATGGACCAGTCTACCACCACCACCTCTTATTCCAGAACAGTATACCCAGAGCTATATACCAGAACGGTATACCCAGTACCCAGAGATACTGCAGGTTCTACCTTACCTCTTGATCCATGCAAACAAGGCTCGACTCTGTGGGCTCCATGAGCAGAATTTCTATTTTAAAGATGAGGGCAGCCACATTTGGGCACAACAGTCTAAAACTGATCCCCAAATTGTAGCAATTTGTCTTTTCAGCTAGTTTTACTGGGTTTAACCAAAGAGAACGCAGCACCCTTTAAAATGTGCATCTCCTCTTGAAACTGTACAGAAGTGTCGCTGTCTGAGGGTTTTTGGTTTGTCTGTAATGCAGGTTACCTGATTCTGACCAGGTACCAAATTGAATCTCTCTGCCACAACATGCACAAGCTGGGAGGTTTCTGCAAGCACATACTGGTTTGCAGCCTTCAAGGCAAATACTAACTCTGGCTGGTACGTGGTGATACACACTACCAATACCAAGCCTCTTTTTCTCTTCCACAGGTGGCTGGTGGTGGAGGTGCTGATCACCACAGGTGTGTACCTACTGCTAGGGGCTACTGTGCTGTCTCGCAGGTTACCCAGAGAGAAATGCAGTCTTGAGGCTACTTTTATGCTGAGTTTTACAGTAAATGAATTCCAGAAGTCTTTGTGCAGTTGGCAATCTTTGTATTTATACTGTTGGCCCCAAACCTTCATTGTGTGGCTGGGGATCAGAAAGCAGCTCTTTGAATCCCCATCCCCTCCCATGATCCTCTGGGGACAATAGTGACTATACCTCTAAAACCAGGGTATTGCTAGCCAAGCATGCCTAGAATTGCCTTAGGTGGGCTTTCGCTTCCAAACTGACCAAACTCCAAGAGGAGGCCAGTGTGTGTGTATATTTAGAGACTGCTTTGACACAGGAGTTGCCATGTAAATAGGGAGTGTATCTGTGTATTTGAATGGCGAGGTAGACCTGAGGCAAACTGAACATTTCTTTTAAACTTAATCAATATGAAGCTCCAGGGATTCAGAGAACAAGGTAGCCTATAATTCCTACCACAGAAGTATCCTTGAGCTCTAACCTGTGAGTGGGACTTTCAAGAGAACTGTGGTGTCTTGGGACTTGATCCCAGAGTCTCCATGAAATTGCATGTTCTCTGGAGCTTCCTTTTTACTACTGTCCCATCTGCACCTCCTAAAAGTGGGCTTACTGCTGTGTAGTGTTGTAGCACTCATCCGTTCACATGCTCACTGATCCTCCCACTTCGTTCTAGCATTTATACAATGTACACTGAGTTCTATGGCGGTGCATAGAAGTTAGATTAAAGGCACAGATTGGTTTTGTAGGAAGGAATTTTAATAGACAAATAGAAAGTTTTGTTCATAATGTGTAAGATCATAGTATAAAGTTCTGTGCCTAAGTTTGCCATTTTTTATAAGTCATCACGACAGATTCATGAATCTACAGAAAATATGCTATGTGGAAACTGAAGATGGGACCCAGCTGTGACTCTTCTGAATCATCAAAATATTTTTCTCTGTTTACTAGGCCTCTTTGTTGAAAGGAGGTAACTGCAGTAAAATTATAGCAGTAGTAAGCATCTCTGGCCTTTTATGTGAGCATGCAGAATAATACACCGCCAGTCAGAACTCCAGCCAGTCAGATTTTCCATACACTGGGTTGTACTGGGTTAAATAGCCATTTTTCTTAAGGAAAAAAACCAGCCCTCTGTTCTAATGCTGTATTTTTCATTGTGCCTCAGAAACCTAGTTCCAATTAACTACTGTACATTCTTCTAAAGCAAAATCCTGTCAGCTGGAAACCTGATGAATGCATTTTATTCATTTATTTCATGCTGTTAAATCATGCCCTTTATTTCAAAGTTTCTAATGGAGGGACAATAAACAGCCATACAGAAGTTCAGTCAAAAACATTTTGGTTGTTACGGAACATGAATTCATTGAGCATGCCAGTATTATGTGAGATTCTAGTGATTTAATCAAATTATAGAGAGTATATCAGTACCAAAAAAATCTATAATTAAGTATTAATGATGAAACAGGAATCTAATTTTGAACATGACTTTCAGCTGTTGCTTTCAAATAGGAACAGAGTTCTTTCTGTCCTGCTCCTAATCACATGGCTGCGGGGGGATAGGCATGTGTCTCACTGGAACCCCCTTTGCACAAGACAACAGCCCTGGAGATGGCTAAAAAGTGACAGGGATTTTCGAAATTTGCTCTTGAAAATGCAAGTTTCCGTTTATCCCTTGACAGTGTTTGTAGAGATCAGTAACTATTCAGCAGTCTGAATGATGGCTGGCTATTGGAACTTCCAGTGATTTGAGAATGAATGAGGCTTTCAGGTGATGGTGTTCACTCGAGTAGCGTAACCAGTGAATACTAACGAGGCTTCTGTAAAACCAGTAACATCTGCTTTTAAAGATCACAAGGCAAACACAGTGACAGTGCTATTATTAGACCACTGCATAACTGAAAAGGATTTTAGTCTTTCGGTTTGATATTCGGTGGCAAGAATTACATCTTTAGGGTCTGATCCTGGAACGTGATCTATCCCAGTGGGGATTTACACACACATGGAGTCTCCCTGAAGGCAGTGCAGATCTGCAGGGGTCCATCTCCATGAATCATGTTGCATGATCAGAGCCTTAGTCACTTAATAGACTAGTAATTGATGCTACTAATCTTGCAGCCCAAGATGGGATGACTTTAGTTTTATTAAGACCTTCAGTATGGTGATCACAAAGCTATAGTCTGTGTGCCGGATATTAGTCAGTAAAATGTTGTTGTACCACATGCATATTTTAAACTGTACGTAAGAGACTTTTCTCTCCCAAGCGCGATACAGCAGGTTTGGCAACACCTGTCTGTCTGAACAGATTGGGGAAGAGTGACCACTTGCTGAATCATTTGTACTAACCCATTTGGGCCTTCTAAAATAACATGTGGCCTAGCTGTAGATTGACCGCATGTTAGGGACTGGCCCCCGTAAGCCACTGCCCTGCATTTGCTGGCATCCTGAATTAACCCTAAGAATGGCTGTGTCCTGTATTTTATTGCATGTTTAAGAATTGACCTGCTACTTATCTGTCTCCCATTCACATGCTAATCATGGGAAGCACTGATCAATGGATAAAAATAAGGACAGAGAGAAAATTCTCTTGCCCCTCGGGGCGCTCTTGTCTCATACTGTGATAAATAGGTCTGTAAACACTTTGCAGTGTGTTGAACTAAACAGATTTTTTCATATATAAGAAATGGCATGTCCTGCCAGCAATGTCAGCACTCTGTAGCGGAGCTGAGTTGTTTATTTGGGACAGTCTGGTTTCTACATCAAAGCTCCTGGCTCCATTCCTCGGTGGGATTGATCGGTTTTAAATTTATTCAGCTATATTTTGTTGTTGGAAGATTTTTGTTTTATTTAATACTTTTTTTTCAAAAACTCCCTGTTCGTTTCCCACCATGACAAGTGCCAGGAAAGGCTGGGACTGGAGCAGAAGCTTCCACTTCTCCCCATCCAAACCTCCTGCCTGTACTCTCATGCTTTTTCTTCTAGTGAGTCCTACTAGCAGAGGCTGGGAATGGTGTAGCTCCTCAACCTCCAAAGCACTGTGGCTGCAGCTACCCCCAGTGAGAGAGGCTGGCAATGAAGACTAAATGCAACATTCCTACCTCATTCTAGTGAGAGCAGAAGCAAGTGTTTATCCAGAGCCCCTAACTATCCTAGGGGTAGTGATGAGGACCTCTTCTGACATTTTCTCTATTCTAACTTCCTTTTGCAATGATACTAAATAACTCCATCCGCCCACATTCATTAGAAGCCATTATTCATGTGAGTAATCTTAGTGAAGGCAACAGAACTGCTTGGGTACATAAAGGATGAGGCCACTGAAGCTGAGTCTTTCCAGTGTCTTCAGTGGGAATTGCATTGGGCCCTTAAATTTCCAGAGTTGAGTGGAGCACGCATAGACTTCAAGGTTTCTGCCTCTCTTATTATCCGTTAAAGAGCAGTTGTAGTTGGTACTGTCTTCCAGACTTTGTGTTCTGAACCATCCCCTGAATCACTGGCTAGATCTTGAACCTTTGAGGGTCTGAGGTACAGTGCTGGCTAATTCTCTTGTGTGGTGATTCCTGAAACAAACTTCTGCATAATGCTGCTAGTGGATGAAGGAACTACTGTTGGAATATTTTTGATGAATAACTGTTAGTCATCTGACAGTCTCCACACTCTTGTTCAGAGACCTTGTATCTAATCAGCAGACCTTTTCCCTCTCTGTCTTCCTGACCAGATGAATTTGATGCCTATATTATTGTGTCCTTCGTAAATGCCACGCTGGTGCTGTCTATTGGAGAGACTGTAGAGGAAGTGACTGACTCTGGATTCCTGGGTACCACCCCCACTTTGTCCTGTTCCTTGTTGGGGGATGATGCTTTGGTACAGGTAAGGTAACCCTCAGGCATCCTGTCCACCTATATCTGCCATTCTCTACTTGGTGCAGGGCCCAGGCTTCTTTGCTGCCCCTGATGTCCATGCTGAAAAGGTTCTGCCAGAGGTTCCACAAGCTAGGCCAGGGTGGGCTTTTGGGAACATGACCCCGTTATCCAGGCTTCTCTCCTTGTTCACCTTATCAGTAAGGTTGGACGCTGGAATCTGTTGTCCCCACTTCCTCCAGAGCTAGTTAAGACTGGCTCCCAGTTGTGTGCCCACACAGGTTTTCAGAGGGTCTCTGCAGTGAGCCCACTGAGAGTAGTCTCCAGCTTGTAGGTTGCTTTGTTGTACTAGTCGAATGTGTATTGTGTAGTCAATAGCTCTAGAGTTGCCCAGTACTGGTCACTATTGGGAGCCACTAGAGTCCCCGTGTCAGAAAAACAAGGGAGCTGGGCCCCACAATGGGTGGGTAAATTGTATTTTATTTCTGTATAATTTTTCTGCTTTAGGTTTATCCAGATGGCATCCGGCACATCCGAGCAGACAAAAGGGTGAATGAATGGAAGACACCAGGAAAGAAAACCATTGTAAAGTGTGCTGTGAACCAGAGACAAGTGGTGATCGCATTGACTGGAGGAGAATTAGTCTACTTTGAGATGGACCCAGTACGTGGATTTAAAACTGCAGAGAGCTTTGACAGAGGGACTGGAGGCTGGGTTACATCCTCAGTGAGGATGGAACCGCTGATGTGTCCGCAGAGTAGTATTCAGTAGGGAAGAGGCCTTTTAAATGGGGCCTTGGCAAAACCCAATAAAGCCCATAGAATGTCATTGATGAGATTATACAGATGGACAAATCTTCAAAGGCTTGTTTTAGGTGGAGCTCCCAAGTCTGGAGCTCAGGTTGGAAATTATGTGCTTTCTCATAGTTCTGTCATGTGTTCTGGTACTTCCAATCCTGGCCGAAACCGGGCTATAAAGAATTGTTGAATGTGGGAGATGTTACGTAAACTTAATTTGAAATCCAGGGCCTTGGCTTGAGCAATAGGTGAAGGTTGAGGTGGGTGGTCGCGTCTGACCCAGTTTGCCCATCCCCTAGTTGATAATCCTTTTGTGCCTTTCTTCTCAGTCAGGACAGCTGAATGAGTACACAGAGAGGAAGGAGATGTCAGCTGATGTAGTCTGCATGAGCTTGGCCAACGTTCCTCCTGGAGAGCAGCGTTCCCGCTTCCTTGCTGTTGGGTTGGTGGATAACACTGTCAGAATTATTTCCCTTGACCCTTCGGTGAGCACATCCTGAGATTTGCTTTTTCCTTTGTGCTTTTCTTTGCTCTTTGCAACTAGTCTGAAGTCTTCAGACATATTGGCTTTAGAACTTTTGTAGAGTCTGAGACCAGAAAGGACCCTTGTGATCATCTAGTCTGGCCTCATGGAGAACACAGGCGCTTCCGAGAGCGCTCGGTATGTGAAAAGCCGCCGAATGCGGAACTAATCAATTTGGCGGCTTTTTGGCAGTGGCAGGAGCTCAGGACCCCCTGGGGAGGGCTCGGCGACCCCCAGTTTGAGAAACCCCGTTTTAGAACATCCAGTTTTGTTTGCTTCCTGTGCTGTCATTTATTACATAAATGCTTCACTTGGGATTGTCATGTTATTGAACCGATACCAAGATTCCTTCCATATAGCATCCGTTGCAGATAGTACTATAGTGTTGCCTTATTTCCTTCTGCCTCAGATTTGGATATACCAATGCCAGCAAATGCACAAAGAGCTTCTTGGTTCAGTGACCCTGGATTTACCTAAAGCGACAGAGTCTCGTAGCACCTTATAGACTAACAGATTTTAGGGATCATGAGCTTTCATGGGTTAAGACCCACTTCATCAGATGAATGTTGTGGAAATCTCCAGAGGTCCCCCCCCCCCCCCCCAACTGATTGAAACTCCAGAGGTGGTGTGTCGTCCCCTCCCCCCCCCCCCATTGAATTAACCTTGCTTTCTTGCCTGAATATTTATACCTGCCTCTGGCACCTAGAAGCTGCAGACATAGAAGTCTGTAAAATTAAAGTTTGTCCTAATTAAAAGGGTGCAGTAGCAACTAACAGTCTGTTTCTTCCACTAAACATAATGCAGCCTGTGAATATCTTCCTATGAGTTCCAGAATTTCCTTGACAAGGATAATTTGATGGTAGCCAATGGTGGGGAAGGAGTTAATTTGAGCGCATTTTGTCCCCCCTGCTGAATCAGGACTAAGTGCAGCCTTTGATTTTGAACCCTTGGCAGACTCCCCCCATCTCAGCTACCCCTTTATCCACAGTCAGTAGGGCCTAAAGGCATAGGAAGCTATACCCTGCCACCATCATAAACTGTCTGTTCCCAGTAGGCACAAACTGTTTTCTCAAGAATGGTTGCTGGTGGTTCCCTTGCAGACGTCTACTCTTCCATTCACTTGTGGCAAAGAAAGCCTTTTTTTAATGGACAGTTAAAATAGGCTTGGTTTTGCATCACCCTTTCCATCGTAAATATTAGGGCTGTCAATTAATCACAGTTGATTCATGAGATTAGTTGAAAAAAATTAATTGCAATTAATCGCAGTTTTAATTGCACAGCTAAAAAATAGAGTACCAATTGAAATTTCTTAAATATTTTTGGGTGTTTTTCTATATTTCAAATATATTTATTTCAATTACAACACAATACAGTGTACAGTGCTCATTTTATATTGTTGCTTATTACAAATATTTGCATTGTAAAAGTGAGAAAGTGTTTTTCAATACACCTTGTACAATTACTGTAGTGCAATCTCTATCGTGAAAGTGCAGCGTACAAATGTAGAATTTTTTTGTTACATAACTTCACTCAAAAACAAAAGAATGTAAAACTTTAGAGCCTACAAGTCCATTCAGTCCTACTTCTTGTTCAGCCAATGGCTAAGACAAACAGGTTTGTATGCATTTATGGGAGATAGTGCTGCCCGCTTCTTATTTACAAGGTCACCTGAAAGTGAGAACAGGTGTTTGCATGGCACTTTTATAGCCGGCATTACAAGTTATTTACATGCCAGATATGCTAAACACATTCATATGCCCCTGAATGGTTCAACCATCATTCCAGAGGACACACTTCCATGCTGATGATGCTTGTTAAAAAAAAAATGCATTAATGAAATTTGTGAATGAACTGCGTGGGGGAGAATTGTTTGTCTCCTGCTCTGTGTTACCCGCATTCTGCCATATATGTTCTAGAATCATAGACTATTAGGGTTGGAAGAGACCTCAAGAGGTCATCTAGTCCAATCCCCTGCTCAGAGCAGGACCAACACCAACTAAATCATCCCAGCCAAGGCTTTATGAAGCCAGGCCTTAAAAACCTCTAAGGATGGAGATTCCATCACCTCCCTAGGGAACCTATTCCAGTGTTTCATAACCCTCCTAAAGAAATAGTGTTTCCTAATATCCAACCTAGACTTCCCCCACTGCAACTTAACATACTCATGTTATGAAGGTCTCAGATGATGTCCCAGCACATGTTCTTTTCAAGAACACTTTTACTTCAGCTTTGACAAAATGCAAAGATTTCTCAAGATAGCTACAATACTCAACCCAAGGTTTAAGAATCTGAAGTGCTGTCCAAAAACTGAGACAGACAAGGTGTGGAGCATGCTGTCAGATGTCTTGAAAGAGCAACACTTTGATGTGGAAACTACAGAACCTGAACCACCACCACCAAAAAAAACCCAAACCAACCTTCTGCTGGTGGCATCTGACTCAGATGATGAAAATGAACATGTGTTGGTGCACATTGCTTTGGATCGTTGTCAAACAGAATCCATCCTCAACATGGACGCATGTCCTCTGGAATGGTGGTTGATGCATGAAGGGACATAAGGATATTTAGCACATCTGACACACACATATCTTGTGACACAAGCTACAGCAATGCCATGTGAACGCCTGTTCTTGCTTTCAAGTGACATAAACAAGAAGCAAGCAGCAGTATCTCCCGTAAATGTAAACAATCTTGTTTGTCAGAGCGATTGGCTGAACAAGAGATAAGACTGAGTGGACTTGTAGGCGCTAAAGTTTGACATTGTTGTGGTTTTGACTGCAGTTATTTTTGTACATAATTCTACATTTGCAAGTTAAACTTTCATGACCGATTGCATTGCAGTACCTATATGAGGTGAATTGAAAAATACTGTTTCTTTTGTTTTTTACAGTGCAAATATTTATAATCAAAACTAAATAAAGTGAGCACTGTACACTTTGTATTCTGTGTTGTAATTTAAATCAATACATTTGAAAATGTAGAAAACATCCAAAAATATTTAAATAAATGGTATTCTGTTATTGTTTACCAGTGCAATTAATCATGATTCATTTTTTTAATCACTTGACAGCCCTAGTAATATTAGACCCATAGGTTTTGTGCCTGGACTGACTGCTAACTTTTACATTAGGCCACCAGCCTCTAGCTAGAGGGGCTCAGCAGTTAAGTTGCGTTGTAGTTCAGGACCATTAGCCATTGTGCCAGGCTGCGCAGGTGCAAATGCAGAATCATTTGGGGAAAGCCAGGAGGTGAAGCAGATGGATCCAAAACTCTTGTGCACTAGGAAACCATAAATAATTCTCTGAGTTTCCTGTTTGAATTGAACACTGGTCTTTACAAATTTTGAAGAGTGAACTTTAGGCTCCTTAGATACAAAGCTGGATCTCTTGTGTTAATTGCATGCTATTGTCCCTTTCTGTCTCCTACAGGATTGCTTACAGCCCTTGAGTATGCAGGCCCTCCCTGCACAGCCAGAATCTCTGTGTATTGTGGAGATGGGCGGGGCAGAAAAACAGGATGAGTTGGGGGAGCGGGGCTCCATTGGCTTCCTCTACTTGAACATCGGATTACAGGTGAGGAGTACTTGCCTGGTTCCTACCAGCACTTCTGGGAGACATTCAGCCTGAAAGACCTGATGAAATGCTCATTATATTGTCCAATGCAGCAGCACAAGGCTTTCCATGTCGACATCCCCTGTGCTCTGCTGAGTTAGCTGTGAATTCCCTTCTGTGTGTGGGCCCCTCTGGAATTCCCCAGTTGCTCCAGCTGTTAAGCAAGTCCCCATCTGTAATTAGAGTTTAGGCGAATACCCCCACTGATGAGAAGAAAACAAATCCTTTGAGCATTCTTGTGCTTTGGCCCCCTTTTAGAAAGAGGATGATTATAAAGAAACTATTCTCGCCAAGAAATGTTCTTGGACAGCTGTGCAGAGAGCCCTTTGAGGACAGAGTCCGGGTGCACCATGCAGTCACTCCAGGGTGTGCTCCAATAATCTCCCCCATTGCCCAGTCTGTCGCACGAGCCGTGCTAGGTGATCCTGTGATAGAAATGTTGTTTTGACAAGTGCTCCATGGGATGAAAACAACCAGGCTCTTCCAAATAGTCCAGCCCAAGATCTTTACCTGGGCTTCTAGTTTGTTGCCAGACTGTAAACTCTGATCGTTAGGGAAGAGGGTTGGAGTGAGAGGAACTGTAAGGTGTTGCACTTGGAGTTGGGGTTCAATGACCAACTCTACCATCGACTTCCTTTGTGACATAGGGGACGTCACTTTCTACCTCAGTTCTTAAAAAAAAGAAAAAAAGATTCGTTTCAAACAGCATCTTCTCTCATTAAGTATAAGTGCTTCGGCCAATATTCCATCTCTGTGATCGTGATCTAAAGTGAGTTTTCTCTCTCCCCTAAATAAAAGAACGGTGTGCTGCTGCGAACTGTCCTGGATCCAGTCACTGGAGATCTCTCTGATACCAGAACCAGGTACCTCGGCTCACGCCCCGTGAAACTCTTCAGAGTCCGAATGCAAGGCCAAGAGGCGGTAAGTAAAGCAAGAGGTCAGGGTGTAGTGTCAGTATTGGTGGTCAGTGTGCCAGCTTCCCTCGCTGGTGGGCAGGGTGGAGAACAAACCTGCTGTGCAACAGGATCGGCTTACTATAAAGGAGGAGGAGCTGGGTGGCTTCATTCTGGAGCTGCTTGGCATGTGGCTTGTACTTGACATAACCAGCCTGAGTTGTGTCAGTATCACCTTGTTTCTTAAGATATGCTGCACTGCAATGCTTGTCTGACTCCTCTTCCCTCTACTGCCCTCTCTGTGCTGCAACTGTGCGGACTTGCAGGCCATTCCTCTGCTATATTTGTAAAAGCTCTAAATAGATTGTTAGTCACTTTCAGTGTCTCTTAGCTGACTTCTGTGGCCCGCAGGCCTAGTTTGTCCACCTCTGGGCTGGTCAGCAGCCTAGTCATCTGGCTGAAGCAAAATATTGGCTGGATTTGGAGTTGAGGATCCAGCCCTTTAGAATTGTATGTGCAGCTTTTCTGTTATGGCACTGGGGAAAGCAGCCACTCCAGGTTGACCCGTTTTTGGAATCACACCTCGTGTGAGATGTGTTAGTGATGACCAGTGCAGGGGACTGGGTGAGGGGGGTCTGGATTCTGCTGTCGCTTGTGGGACATGGGTAAGTCTCATCTTGCTGTACACAGTCCCCTCATTGTAAAATGGGGATAACAGTACATTTTCTATTTAGAGCCCAATCTCCTGCATTCCCCTCTGCACTGAGATCAATTGAGACCCCCTGAGTCTAATGTACGTTATTTAGTATAACTCTGTCTGGCTGCCCAGCCAAGAACATGGTCCTCTCCAAATCATTTTAACTAATAATTGAGATACAACCAATCCTTTAGATTAAAGCCGAAGGAGTTTTAAATCTAATTTACTTTGCACTATTTGTCATTTGTTTGCTTTCTGCATTCCTCTTACATTGACTGCAAATAGACTAGGTAGCTCCATTTATGTTTCTACTCAGTGTAACTTTTCATGCTCTAGCACAATACTGCAATATTCAGGTTGCAACATGACCGGGAATGTTTGCTTAAAGAAACCTGCTTCCGTGGAAAAACAAAGCTGTTTAAAAAGGAAAGCCATGGAAGTATTTCTGTTGATATTGGCTTTTGTGGAGAAAATTGGATTTTCCAAAACTCAGTTTGGAACCAGGTTGCCATGACACCATTCTTGTAGTCAGTGATGTCTGAACCATGAGGTTGCTCCCTTGGAAGTTACTCCTTAAAGAGGGAGTGGTTTTGAAATCAGTCTCTGGGCAGGGTGAAATTACACAGTAATTGATTGGATTTTCCAGTGCTAAGAGTCTAATTGCTGGAATTGGCACACTCTGATTAATGCTGCAGGGAGTTAACTTGCCCCTCATGTCCAGATTGGTAAATTTTCCATCTCTCTTCCTTCCCCAGGTGCTGGCCATGTCCAGTCGCTCATGGCTGAGTTATTCTTACCAGTCCCGCTTTCATCTAACCCCCCTGTCCTATGAGACTCTAGAGTTTGCATCTGGCTTCGCTTCTGAGCAGTGTCCAGAGGGCATTGTTGCTATCTCCACAAACACATTGAGGTAAAGTTGACGAAAACTCTCATGTTTCTGAACCAGGGGCATTGGTAGCTCTCAGGAGGGAGGAGAGGGCTGTAGGGACATTTCAGTTCGTTTGGGGTCTCCTGGTATGATGCCTGGATAAAGAAAGCTTATAACATCACCTGCCTCTCCATAAAACCACTCTTTCACTGAAGACACATTTGTTCACATTCAACATCTGGCAATTTTGCACCAAGCTAATTTATAGTGTTTGAGAGAATTTCGGTAAAGATCCCATCTCACTGGGATCAAAAGACCTTTGAGCTTTGTCCTCCACTGGGAGATGGTCCAGGCACCTTTGAGCACACGCCAGTTGAGTGCAAATGGCTCGAATATTTTCCCAGCCTGTCATTTTTAATGTTTCTACCAGTGGATCTGCCGCTCGGCCTACAAAGAGAATTCTGCAGTATACTCAGCAGCCCCATTTAGGGTTTCAAACCCTGACTAGAAACCTGTTTTGCTCCAGATGTTCTGTTTTATTAAATTGTCTAAATATTGTTGATTCTTCTCCTGCCAAGATTAATAATCCAGGGCCTTTCCCATGGGGCAGGGTTGCTCCATGTTTGTAATAGTTGGGATAGTTTTCAACTTGGGAGCTAGCTCACCAAATCATATTCTTGTTAATACATTTTGAAATCCGTCGCAACAGTGTCGGTCAGCTGATAGCAAGTGCAGACTCCAGCACTAAGCTCATAAAATGCAACTTGTAGTTAATTTGTAAAAGGAAATTTGTTTATGGTGATTGGTGCTTCTGACCTTGAGTTTTTAGGTCATTGGATAAAATGGGTGTAGCTTTAGGTGTATTTTGTTCAGTAACAGTCTGACCTTATTTAAACTAATTGCCACACTCCCAATGGAGAAGTTGTGGGGACAGGAGAGTAAAAAGGAAATAACAGCTTCCCTTTTGTTCTAGAAGATTAAGTAGAGCTACCAAGTAACGTAGTCTATAATCCTGTTCCTTTCTCCATACCTACCCTATTCAGTTACGGTTTCTCTGTTCAGATTAGATTGTAAATTCATCAGGGCAGGACATAAGAAAACTTAAGTCTGGAAGCGCCTACTCTGCTTACAGTGGTACTGTGTTAAGGTGGGGTGGAAGATAACCATACTGGAACAGTTATAATCACAGATCAGTTTTACTTACAGAGCAGTACTTTTCTAGCAAGGCTGAGTTCTTGTGCAGGTTTCAAAACGTTTGTTCTTAGTGTCCAGCTCGGTCACCTTGAGATGTTAGAATTGTGTAAGGTTCTCAAGGTTGGTAGCTGTGTTCGACCAATAGGAACACGTACAGACTGAGCGATTGGCTTATTTGGAGATGCATAAGTGCACAGCGGAAATGTTTATTACAGGAACTTGTCCCCTGCATCCAGCAAGCACTGTGCTTGTATTTCGGCAAATTAGCAGCTGAGAGGCATTATTTGCACTGGTTCTGATTCTCTTGCCTCTAAATGAGGGGAGATTACAACACCACTGAGAAATGGGTTACATAGTCGTTGAGTGGGAAAGTACACGATAGACTGGGAATAAGGGAATTTAAATGCATCCGGCCGAGCTGCAGGAGGAGTGACTGAAGGACACGTTGAGTAGCTCTCTTGGATTTCATCACTTGGGATAGTGGCATTGCGGAAAGGGCCATGGTGGGGACAGCTGCCCATTCTGGGGAATAGCCATGCTGCCCTTTTTAGCAGGGCTGCCAGAGTTTGTTTAGCAGCTTTTAGAGCACTAGGTAAGATGGCTTTATTTGGTTCGATGTTTGGTTTGGGTTTTGCTCATTTGTGCGTTAAGAAAAGGCAATGAATTACTAAACATGAAGGCTAGATCTACCCAGCAAGAGCTGTGCATGGCTGGCCTCCCTGAGCTAGCTTAAATCCGACTGGCGTGGGTAACAGTAGCAGTGAAGGTAGCGTGGGCTTCGGAGCAACTCATGTGCTGAATGCCTACTCGGGCTCTCTGCTAGGTTTGTACGACCAGCTTCGAAGCCCGTGCTGTCTTCGTTGTTGTTGTTGTTACCTGGATTCAAGCTAGCTCAGGTAGTGCCTTTGCTGTGTAGAAATACCCACAGAATCTAAGCTATCTGCCCCAGCAGTGGGGCCCTGGAGAAATGCGTAAATATATGGTGGTATCAGCATTTGGAGTATTTCAGGGCTAGGATCAGGCACCGTAGAAGCTATGTGATCCTCTTATAGCTAGGAGATGACATTTCTGATATGTGCCCAAAAAAATGTCAAACCAAGTGGTCGAAAACACAACCACTGATCCACAACGATAGTGCAAAGCAGGGTCAGCTTTTTTATTTTATAGGCCTCTGTTTAGAAAATGCAACTTCACCTCTAGCTCACCACTGTGATTTTGTTCGGAGCCATTGTTTGCCCTGGCCAATGCCAAACATTTTCTCATGGAATGTCTTTCCTGAGTCCCCCATTGCTTGGGTCCCAAAAGACCTCATTCGATAGGCCACCAGAAAGGTTCATTAGTGGTCCGTGAATTGTGGTGCTGTTGGATTTACTTTATGGCAAAAGTAAAGGAATTAAGCTACAAACGGATTTTAAAATGACAATGGATCTTCCCAGGAGAGAGAAGGAATGAAGCGCGGATGACTCTGTGCTGTAAAGTAACAGAAAAGGGAAAGCACTTCATGAACTGAAAAGGCTGCTCTGTAGGAAGTGGAGTGAGTTGCTGGTTTGAAAATCAAAGGAATGCCCGTGTTTTTTGTGTTGCCTGTTCATATCTTGGCCGGGGGGAGGAGGGAGACATAATTAGGAAGATAAGTGAAAATAAAGAGAAGCTTAAATTCAGGAGCCCCGGTTTATGTGACTACAAATAGGCACTTTCTTCTTGTCTGTCCTTTTTGGCATATTAAAGTATTCAGCGTTTTTTTAAAGGAATCTTTCCGAAGGGACTCATGGTTATTTTGTCTCCAGATGAGCTGGCATTTAAGTAGGCGAGCTGCAGAAAGACCAGCCATACAGACACTGGTATTTTTCTTGTCTTGTGACTAGCCTGATTCTCATCGGAGAAAGTTTTTGGGCCAGCTGTAGCCTCTAAACCTCATTTGAATTCAGATGCCGTATTTCCATGATTCCCCTATTTCATTCGTCCACCTTTTTCCCCCCTCATAAAATACTATTTCTTTTGCATAACCGCACCAGTTGCAAAAGGCTGTTGATCACCCACCACTCGTTTGGCATAGCTATAGCATGGTCTCTTATTTAAAACCGGGAAGTGGGCATCATAGGAGATTTGAATTCTGTGCACAGTTCACCCACTGATGAGCCCGTCTCATCCCTTCCCTGTAGTTGTTTCCCAGCCTTCAGAGTCTGGTCGTCAAACCGAATGCATGGGATTAGTATGAGCACCTGTAAGGAGTTACAAAGAAAGTTCCCTTCTTCTCTCCTCCTCCTCTCTCCCCCACCCCACCGCCCAAACAACACTGCACAGTTGGCCTGGTGTCTTGGAGGCAGGAGCATTCACCTTCCTTTGAGGCGTCAGATATTGGCCTCTGTCAGGAAACTACTAACTAGTCCATTGCTGATCTCTCACGTAGCTCCACTATAGCAGGACTCCAAAAATCTAGCAGCACTATTGAGAGGTCTGTGGGTTTGTTGCTCTGAGAGTTGGGAAAGAGCGATTAGCTCTCTCCCATCTGGCCTGGGCTGCTGAGAGAACAGCAGTTGGCCTGTACATTGATTCATGAGATGATGGCTGAAGACTGAGCTCCGTCCTCGCTATCTCTGGGGAGTGGCTTGTGTTGGGAGTTGCTAATGCATGTGGCCTTTCTCTGTCCACGTAGGATTTTGGCGCTGGAAAAGCTGGGGGCAGTCTTCAACCAGGTTGCCTTCCCGCTGCAGTACACCCCCAGGAGGTTCGTCATTCACCCTGAGAGCAGCAACCTGATCATCATTGAGACAGACCACAATGCTTACACCGAGGCCACGAAGGCCCAGAGGAAGCAGCAGATGGCTGAGGTAATCAGGACAGCTCCTACATGCACATGTGTCCTTCTGGACCGCCTCTCACTTGAGTGCTGAGGATCCCTTCCTATGTTAACCTCAGGGACTGGAATTCTTTTGCTGGGTGTGAGCACGAAGGGCGGGTGGATGGAGGGCAGTGCAGGCCCTGAGGATGGCAGGAGAAGTTGCTCAGAGTCCTGCATTGTGTTCCACGTACCGTTTGGGGTTGGGCTAATCACTTAACCTCTTCCTCTGTCTCCACGTGTAAAGCGGGTGTAGACTTAATGTCACAGGGCTGAGCACTGAATGTTTGAAAATCCACTTGAGCTCCTCTGAAGGAGCCTGTGTGTTTCCCTAGCGTTATTCCCGCACTATGGCAGGGTCCACTTAGACTGGACACAACCAGTGATACGACTGGGGTATACTCCAACCGATGCGTCGTTCCATCTGTCGTTGGAGGCATTTTATACCTACTGCCAGGTGTTAAGCCTACAGCACCTGGTATTCCCAGGAGGTCTCCCCTCCAAGTACTAGCCAGGCCCAACCCTGCTTAGCTTCCGAGAGCAGATGGGATCAGGCGTGTTCTGGGTGGTTTAGACGTATCCTCTGAAGGAGCCTGTATAAGGACAAATTGTTCTTTACTGTTTGCTGCTGTTGATTTCTTAATAGCGGCCTCGGACTCCACATTGCCAAATGATTAGTGGTTGGTTTTCTAGTTTATTTGAGGCGCTTCCACATAATCATAATTTCAGCAGATAAATCACAGTCCAAATGCTGCCTTTCACAGCATGCAGTACTCTGATGCCTTGACAGACTTGGCAGATCATTCTACTGAGCAATGATCCTGCTTCTGTATCACATGTTCGCTTCAGTTTTTTATTGCTGAGATTACTTGGAATTGAATGTTTTCCGGAAAGGTTTCTCTGTGGCATCAGCTGGCTGGAGGCTGGCTCCCCGAAGCAATGGCCCCCATGGGCAGTGAGGAATCAACAGTGCCATACTTCTGCGCTCCATAGCAACAGGCTGTATTGTAGCAAGGCTAGCGGCATCATGGTCTTGTAGGTTTCTTGTAGGTGCTGAGCCCTTGGCTCTCTGGCTTTGTAAAACAGAGGCTTTAACGTTCACTTGGCTTTCATATTAGTAGCCCTTTGCCGTGGGGATCTCTCTCATGTTGTAAATCTCCACCATGCCAACAGCTGGGGTATCAGCCAGTCTTGAAACGAATCCCCTCTCGTGCTGAGTTCTTTCTCTTCCCGCTGTCATGTGTGCTGCAGGAAATGGTGGAGGCTGCAGGTGAGGACGAGAGGGAACTGGCCGCAGAGATGGCAGCCGCCTTTCTGAATGAGAACCTTCCCGAGTCCATCTTCGGGGCCCCCAAGGCAGGCAATGGCCAGTGGGCCTCTGTTGTCCGAGTGATGAACCCCATCCAGGGCAATACTTTAGATCTGGTCCAACTAGAGCAGAACGAAGCTGCCTTCAGGTAAGGAGCAGCGCCAGACACAGTCTCTGGCTGTCATGTGCTTAATACATTGCTGCTTGTTTGGCCCAGCCGTCGTTTGGGTTGAAAGGCCACGTTGCTGGGAGGCTGGCTGGACATAGACACTAGCTCTTAATGCCAACGCGTTCACTGGACCGGATAGTATTCTAAAAAGTCCCCATGGGGTGCAGATGATGGAGAAGAAATAAAAAATAGGAGCAGTTGTCCTTGTGTTCCTCTCCCTCCTTTCCCTCTCCCTTCCTTAGCATCCTCTCTGCGTAGATTGAAGTGCCAGGCAAGTTGTGGGTGCATTTATTGTGTACAAGAGAGAAGTCAGGTGGGACTCCAGCCAGGAAGAGGAGTCAAGCCAACTGACACGCAGTCTGTCCGTTGTGCTTTGTGTAGTCCTCGAGATGCCTGGCCCCGGTGCTGATGGGCTAAGCATCAATCTGGGGAGGAGAAAGATGAAAGGAAGGAGAAGCGAGTTGCTTATAAATGTCCAAAACATAAATTCCCTCTCAAAAGAAAAAGAAGCAGCCCAGATTTCCACTTCTTGCCTGGGCACAGTGACTACTCCGTACCTAGATCGCTGTCTAAAATGACTACTTAGGTTATGTTTTGAAGGGGGAAGCTGAGTGGAGGGGCTAGGTGAATGAAATCAGCAATGTGAAGTCAGGCTTCCAAAGCTCTTACGCAGCTTTACCATTCAGGTGTGACATGCAGATCCTATCCTGAGGCAGCTCTGGCTTTGGTTTCTGTACTTTGCTCACACTAACCTCTGGGCACCTGTCTGTGTCGTCCCCAGTGTGGCGGTGTGCCGATTCGCCAACGCCAGTGACGACTGGCATGTGCTGGTGGGAGTGGCCAAGGACCTGATTCTGAACCCCCGGTCGGTGGCTGGTGGGTTTATCTACACATACAAGCTGGTGAATAGTGGTGAGAAGCTGGAGTTCCTACACAAGGTGAGTGTGCCCTGTGTGGAGTGGGCTGGCCTCTCTTGGGCTAACCTTGGGGGAGGTACAGACCAAGAGAGGAGGAAGGGAGCCAGGCAAATCCACATTGAAGCCCACTGAGTTCGTGAGAGGCCCAGACAATCTTCAGATGGGTTCGGACAACTGACCACACTAAATTACGGTTTGAGTCCCCTTGAGATCTCTTGCTCCAAAGCATATACCACATAGACTGTGCCAGTTGCCAACCCCACATTTCCTCATGTGGCTGCTACCAGTATGGGCAAATGGACACGCCCTGAGCTGTGCCAGGCAGGTGATAGTGCAAATGCAGGAACTTTGCCCAACTCACAGTAGCTGCAAATCTCACTACTCATCTTCCAGGGCACCTAGCTGGCACTAGTTGGGCTCTAGCAAAATGACTAAATATTTGGGGAGACTGTAGGCTAACCATAATGTTTCAGGAAACTCTGAAGTAGGGAGAAGCCTGTCTGCTTTCCAGCAGGGACTGGCAGAAAAATTCTGCATCCAGAGTTACTGTCTGTCTAGCTGCTTGTTTTGCCCCACCCCCATAATATCAGCCCCTCAAAAATATGAGCATGTTTATTCTCGCAACCCCCGCGGGCGATAGGGAAGGATTTTCCACTGATATAGGTGGGGAGCTGAGGCCCAGAGAAATTGACTGTAGGTCTCCTGAGGCCAGGCCAGTGCCATGTCTGGATTGACAGGTAAGGACTCTGTTCCTGCTCCCAGAGAACAGTTAGTGAGGTCAGAGGGGGAAACGCCACCATTTTAAAATGCACAATTTCCATGCGGGAGGAGCTTTCGTAGTGACTATTTCTTTACAAAGCTGACCTACACTTGGGTCACTTGTCTTGATGATGAAGGGTCCCAGATACACAGGTTTAGATACATGGGCCTGTGCACCTTCTTTTGGTTACATGCATGAGTGACTTGACTGCTCATAGTAACATAGATCACTTGATGGACCTCCAGGGTTTGAACGGCAGGTTTCAGCAGCACCAAGTTCAAGGAAACCTGTTCTCCCCATGCATTCCCAGCATGGTTGAGAAATGGGCGGGGGATGAGGAAGTGCTAAAGAATGTGGTGGCTTCTTTCTCCCCACATTTCCAAGAGGGGGCTGTCCTGGCTGAGGGCCGCTCTGAGGCCTTTTAATGCTCACCATGTAGCTTACGGAGCTCGCGCGATGGACTGGCTTTTGATAGCCAGTGTGACCAAACCTGGAAAAATGTGCTGATGACTCTCAGCACCAAAAATGCCAGTGGAATTAATTTTTTCCATTGTGATCGCTGACGGATACTTTGGATTACCAAGAATATGGCATTATCCTTAGGAAAATTTGCCTGCATTAGAGCTGCCAAGCACATCTTGAGATCTTTCAGCTTTAACCTCTTCTCCACTGGCTGGTCCAGAACTCTTACTGCAAGCCCTGAATCGCATCGAGACTCCTGAGACTGAAGGATCGCTGATTGTTATCTGAATTGGATTTACCGTAGCAGAAAGTAAAATCTTGTTCATACTGGGATGATTGGAGTGACAGGGCCTTTTTCTGCCTTGCTGCATATTCTGCTCAATTGCTTGGAGAATGATCTCCACACTCAACTCCAACTCTCTCAGCTAAGTGCTGTGTCTGATATTCAGTGGCCTGGGAGTATCCTATCCAGGATTGCATAGGCACCCATAAAACATGGTGTTCCGGCATCTAGTATACGGCTGGCATGGGGGTTAGGAATTCTGCAGGACCCATCAAAGACACTGATTAACCTTCAGATCTCCATTGCCGATATCAAGGCTTTAAAGTGTCCGCAAACCCATTGGATAAAGTCCATTCTCCGGCTCTGCATTATTTTCCAGTAAAGGTGCAAGTACAGATGTTCTCAGGGGTTTTGTCTGTCTCACATAATGTGTGTCCCTTTCACCTCCCTGTGTAGACCCCTGTGGAGGATGTACCTGCAGCCATCGCCCCTTTCCAAGGCCGAGTCTTAATTGGCGTTGGAAAACTCTTACGTGTGTACGACTTGGGCAAGAAGAAGCTGCTTCGGAAGTGTGAGAACAAGGTATTGGCTTTGGTTCTTGATGGGTGCCATTTCTTGGGGTGAGAGGTACAAGTAAAGAGTAATACTTGGGGATATATTTTCAAAGTGGGGGTTTAGGCATGGTACATGTGTGTGTGTTTTTGTCCTATATAAACTCCACGCTTCCCTTCTAGACAGAACTATCAATGGGTTTCTCACGCACTTGTGCTAATGAAATGTACAGACTCCAATACTGCTGAATCATGTGGGTCATCTCTCCTCTAAATACAAATCGAGGCTCTGGTAGCATTTTCCCTTTGACTATATGGGAGACACTTTCACCCCTTACACGAGGGGACAGTAGATTCTACCAACATTCCAGCAAGAGCGTAGGCAGAAACGTCGGCGCTATGAGGCTCTGCTGTGCCATTTAATCTGGACGCACTGGAGAGCTAAAGGGGGCAGCTGTTAAACTCTTCACTCTTTTACAGCCACAGAAGGATCCGTGGGCCAGAACAGAAGTCAAAGGCTGTGTCTACACTGCACGTTAAGCCTGGGTCCCTGGACTGGGTGTTTCCAAATCTGCGTTTGAGCATCCACACTGCGTTGTAAACCCGGGTTTACAATTGCTGGACTTAGGTCTCACAGCCATGCTGATGTGTCCGTACTGCACTACACAGACCTTTTGACTCAGGCCTGTGGCTTGAGCTGCGTCCACACTGCAAAATGACAGGCCTTGGACCCACGTCTCAGTGGGACTTGGGTTTGGAGCCACTCCCCTAGCAGCATCTTGGGACCTGGGACAGACTGACTTGTGTGTGGACTTCAGAAAGAGTTGGGCTCAAACCTGAGTCAGAGCCCAGCCTTAGTGTGCAGTGTAGACATACCTAGAGAGGCTTGTTAGTTTCCAGTAGGACTGCCAAGGAAACTGCATTCTTTAAGCTCTGGGCATATGATGGGAGCAGGGTGTCTTTTGCTCTGCATGGCTGATGCATTAGACAGCACAAAAAGCAGTTAAAGAAACTACAAAGCACTTTTTCTAGTGCTTTAGCTGGCTGCTTCTCTTTCCATTTCTTTCCCCTTACAGGTCTTAGGCCAACCTTTGACTGTCCACTGCACATAGAAACACACCAGAAAACCCACAGGGTAAAAAGGGAGCATAGAGAGGACAGATTTTGCCCAGGTTTTGGCTCCCCCACAACTTGCAAAGTTTTCTTCTCAGATGCTTCGTCACCAGAGCTGTGAGGAGGCATTACCTAGAGATCAGAGCTCATGTCCACACATTTGTAGAGGTGGCATCTGTGCTTCTACACACCCCTGGTCAGACGACTTCTGCTCCAGACAGGGTTATTTATGGGGTCAAGAACTATGCCCGGTGGCCACTGTAGGTCAGGTATGCACTAACACCACTTCCACTGTCTGTGTTCTGGAGCCATGGTGGGTCAGAATTGCCTCTGTGGTGTTGGAGCCGTCGTGTAAAATTGGGGATTAGTCAATGGAACAAGGAAGAAAAGGCATTTAAAATGAATTGAGTCGGGTGGGTTTTTTGAGTTGGAATGAAGCCCCCTTGAGTTCTTTATCAGGGCTATTTACTGTTGTAATTCCCTTTCGAAAAGCACATTGCCAACTACATCTCCGGCATCCAAACTATCGGGCACAGAGTGATCGTGTCGGATGTCCAGGAGAGCTTCATTTGGGTGCGCTACAAGAGGCATGAGAACCAGCTGATCATCTTTGCCGATGACACCTACCCCCGGTGGGTCACCACCGCCACCCTCCTTGACTATGACACTGTGGCCGGAGCAGACAAGTTTGGCAACATCTGTGTGGTGAGTACGTGTGTCTGAACCGTCAGGACACCCCAGAGACCGCAAGTACTCACTGGGAACAGCCACGTGTTTCTACAGAAATGAGAAAATGTCTGTTTAGTTAGAGCCAACGCCTCTAGCTAGCGTTCACTTGTTACAAGTGCCCCAATGGGACGGTTACTCGTCGGTGAGATGGCTGGCTGGCTGTAGTTTCTCAGCATGTTATTCAAAGCAACCGCATTAAAGCATTGCCACATCAGAAACTACCATCCTCAAAAGTTCACTGAACTTACTTAGAAATAAAAACTTTCGGGGCGGATGTGCTCTTGACCACTGGTAGCCACTGAACAGTCCCTGGTGCTTTTGTCAAGAGCAAGGGTGTTTGCCCTCTCTATTGGCCAAATCCCAGCTCTGGGGTTTAGCTCTGCCTCCAGAAATTCCCTGCGCAGTTTGGGTTGGTTACTGAATTCCATGCTGCTTCCTGACCTGTTCTTTCCCCTACTGGGGGCTGGATTTCAGTTGCACGTGGACTGCGTCTCCGGATGGTAGTCCAATCAGTTTCCAAAGTGCACAGGGTGTGGGTTTCAAGCTAATGATACTCAGCTAACCGTCAGGCTGGTCTGGCACAACTTAGCTTCACCTCTGTGAATGCCAGTGCCAAGGCAGCCAGAGACCTGTGCCATGTAACCAGGTTCTGCCCTGGTGACTTAGCTCGTAATTATCATGAGTTTTACCTTATTTTCCCTATGTTGTGGGTGCTGTGTCCCATGTTCTTACTCTGCATTGATGCATACCTGCTTCTCTTTGTAGCCTGACCCTGGCCGCTTTCTGTACTTGACAGTATAAAATGGTGCACACTGTTGTTTAGTCTTGAATTACACTGGTGCCAAGAGATGCGTTTCGTTTGGGGTGAGGATAAATCTCCAGGACGGCTCCCTTGCTGGAGGAGCTGCATTATTAGTCACTTTTCTGTCTTCCTGTTCAGTCAGTTAACACTGGGCTGGTCTACTCTAGGAAGTTAGGTCAGCTTCACTACATCACTCAGGGCTGTGAAAAATGTCTTGCCCTGTATGACGTCATTAAGCCATCCTAAGCCCCAGTGTAGACTCAGTGGAAGAATGGCGGAGAGGTGGATTGACTGCAGTGATGGAAAACCCTCTTCTGTCGCTGTACAACGTGCCCGTGCTCCAGGGGCGCAGCAGCGTTTCTAGTGTAGCCAAACCCACTGCTGTGAATGACGAGATGGCCTGAGGATTTCCCCAAACATTCAAGCATCCAGTGTTCCTAGTGCCCCACACGCATGCCAGCGAGGGTTTGTGTTGCATTCCCATCAGACCCGGGCACTTGATGTAATGCAAACTAAATGCCCCTGTGAACACACTGCAGCCAAGGGTTAACCAACCTGTGTCCTTCTCTCCCGCGGACTCTGTCCTGCTTTGTCAATACAGGTGAGGCTGCCCCCCAACACAAACGATGAGGTAGACGAGGATCCAACAGGCAACAAGGCTTTGTGGGACAGAGGGCTTCTCAATGGAGCGTCGCAGAAGGTAACCTTTCCCAGGAGAGCGGGGGGCAGGCTCTGTGACGCTGTGCAGAGGGAATGCGAGTGCGTGTTTGGGGATCCATCCTGGGGGGAAGATGAATCCTGCTGAGTAAGGGTCTGTAACCAGAATGGCCACAGCCAAGCACCTGCCGGTTCTGAGTGCCGGTCAACGCCTGTGGAGAAGCGACGTTCTCTGGGAGCAGGGCAAGGGCCGCTAGGTTACATTTATCCTTCACTCCCCTGCCCTCTTATCAGCCCACATCCGTGTGTGTGGAGAGCTCTAAGCCACTTGGGGAAAGTGCTAGATTTTGCCGCATGCTCTCCAGTGGAAGAGCTTGTTCCGTTCCCCTTCCTGATCCTATAGAGCTGTGCAAATCTGTGGGTATCCGCTTTGTATCCATAGACCACTGATGCGGATACAAATTTTGGATCCACACAGAGCTCTGACGCTGTGAGGAACCGCTGCACCGATCCTCCACCTGCCCTTGGCAGAGGGTCTGGGAGGCAGGGACAGGGGTTGAGGGCTGCTCGGGCCGCACATCCAGAGCAAGTGGAGGGTCTGCCGCTGCTTCCCACAGCTGCCCACCCGGCTCATACTGTGGCCAGGCTGTGGCTCAAAGCTGCCCTCCCTCCCTAGCCAGCGCCGGCAGGTGTGGGGAGCCTGGGTTCTTCCGCCTGCCCTGGGTAGGAGGCTGCTCGGGGATGGGGGTGCCTCGGAGTCTCAGTCCAGCCCCTGGTGTAGAGCCCTGCAAATCCACAGATACCCACAGATCATTTGTGTGGATCAGATGTGGATACACACTTGTGTATCCACACGGGGCTCTACCTGCCAGCTCCTTTTATGTGTGTGCCCATTGGGGATGAACTCCAGAGGAAAATACTGACCCGTGACTTGTTTTCAGGCTGAGGTGATTATGAATTACCACGTGGGAGAGACGGTGTTGTCGTTACAGAAGACTACGCTGATTCCCGGAGGATCTGAGTCTCTCGTGTACACCACCTTGTCGGGGGGCATTGGTATCCTGGTCCCCTTCACGTCCCACGAGGTAAGAGCCATGCTGCTGCAGAAGAACTGCGTGTCCGCCTAGCCACACCCAGCTCCTGTGTCAGCATCCTCTAGGGTTCAATAGAAATTTGATGCTAGCCACACGGCTAGCCACACTTGTGGTTTTGAAATTAGCCACATTATAAAAAAGCCACATTAAGCCACATTATAAAAAGGCCACATGCATTAGCCACAATTCAGTAGCCTATTAGCCACATGTGGCGAACGTATTGGACACCGCTGCTCTGTTCTCTTGTGTGTGTTGGTCAGACTATAGGTGACTGCAGTAAGTGAAAGTCAAGTGCGCAGTAACGTTCCTGCCAAAGGGAGCCAGTGAGATCAGGGCACCTGGAAGGCGGGTGGGAAGAGACCGAGCCCACTAACTGGTCTTCCCTGTGACTGCTTCCTTCGGAATGAATCGCGGGTGCTCTGCTGTCTGGGATGGATTTAAATAGTGGTGCATATGTGAAGGGTTAGCTAAAGGGTGGCCCCACTGAGTTATATGACCTGGGATAACCTAAAGCTCTGTTGTTTTAATCGGATCGTGCAGTTTGTAGCGGTTAGCTCCGGGGCTTGGTGCTCCATCTTGGTTCAAGCGCAGGCTGCTGGAGCATTGCATGCTGGGAGCTGTACTACTATGGCCACACTTCCATCCTACACATGAGAGCAGCTGCCACCTGTTTGGCTTTTTGCATGTTTGTGGAGAGTGTTGTGTTTGGGGCAGGTGGGCTGGCTTTGGCTGCCCCTTTGTGGCCAGGAATTAACTGTGCTGTGCAGGCACAGGCTGCTAAGGGAGGATTACCGTATCCTGATGTTACTCCAGTCCCACGTGGGTGGAAAGAGCAAATTGTTCTACCTCTCATCTACTTCTGTCCCTTCAGGATCATGACTTCTTCCAGCACGTGGAGATGCATCTGAGGTCGGAGCATCCCCCTCTCTGTGGACGGGACCACTTGAGCTTCCGTTCCTACTACTTCCCAGTCAAGGTAGGTCTGGGGTCTAGATCCACAAGGGCAGCGGTAACCAAGGTTGGCAGATCGGCCACCGGACACATTAATGGTTGCAATATATCATGCAGGCGTGTCATGGACTAACAGGCCCACAACTCCCTCCTGGGCGCTTACAGTAGCATAAACATCAAGAGTGAAGCTGATGTCGGCAGAGCCAGTGTTGAATGGCATAATACAGAATCCTCCGAATTATCTGAGTAGTAGGGGAGACGTGGATTTTATTCAAGGACTGGGGAGTTCAGATAATCAAGCAGGCAGGCATCATTGGATGCCTCCCCCGCAGCTGGGGGCTCCTCATAGTCTGGTCCAGGGATCTCACTCTGCCTCATTCACTCCCTCCCAAGACTGCGGGGCTGCAGAGGGCTCCCTGCATTGGCGTAGGGCCTGGGACACCCCATCCCTGCCGTCTCAAAGTGTGGACGGGGAGAGTACGGTTCTGGCAAAGCAGATTCCCCAGCCCGGACTGCAGCCTTCCCCGCACCCAACTCACTCCCATGACAGCGGGGCTGCAGGAGCCAGTCAGCAGCAGGGGGGCATCCCCCATAGCCAGGGCTCGTCCTTCTCGTAGTTCTGGCCGTGAGTCTCTGCTCTGTTAGCCGAACCAAGCCCCTGGTCCTCTAGCATGAACCATGGGACAAAGAAGGGATTTGGGTCATGCGGAGGTTTGGATAACAGGGTTTCACATAAATGGGACTGTCATTGTAATACCTGGCTTTTGTCTAGTGCTTTTCATCCATAGAGCTCAAAGCACTTTATAGAGGAGATCAGTAGCACTACCGCTGGGGAAACCAAGGCACGGAGTGGTGCAGTGGAGTCGGGAATAGAACCCAGGTCTCCTGAGTCCCAGCCCAATGCTCTCTTCACTAGGTGACCCTTCGGCCCCTCCCAGAGCCTCATATTAACAATCAGGAAGATGTAAAACTAGGCCGTGAGGCAGAGTGTTGGATCTACACCCTGCACAGGCGCATGCCTGTTGCACCCTCCCCCATTCCTGCTTTGTCCACCGCCCTTTGGTGCCTGCCTGGCTTTGCCTTGCTGTTCTGGCAGTCGGGTTAGCTGTAAACAATCCCTGAGCCTACATACCCAGGCATCCAAGAAGCATTTTTACAGCTTGCAGGATGTTTATCGCTGCTGCTCTTGTAGTGTCCCTGGAGCTGTTACAAGGGTCTATAAGCAGATCGGTGTTCTAGCTACTGAGGAATTGTCCAGCAATGAGTCAGGACTATTATCGATGGCCTTGGGGCTGAGTCCCAAGACCTCAGAGACCTTTGAAACCTGACTGGAGACTTTCCCCCTCACCGATCCCTCACTCCCAATCTTCTCCTTCAACCCCCTCCAGCACACACCACCTAGCGGCCCCGTGCCAGCCAGGACTTGTCGGCTGAAGATCAGCCTTGTCCTTCGCTCAAGTGGTCTGGGTTTGCTGGGGCTCTTGTTGTTAATTACTTTGACTCCAGCTGTTCTCCAGCAGATGAGGTCACTGAGTGTGGTCCTGTTTCCAAAGCGGGATTAAGAATCTCGCTAGCAAAGAGCTATTCGCCGTGCTGCCCTTTCGTCGGTTCTGACTAAGCAGGGTTGAGGCCCAGATTCTAACCTGTTCCCGTGTCTTCTCGCTAGAACGTGATTGACGGGGACCTTTGTGAACAGTTCAACTCCATGGAACCCAACAAACAGAAGAACGTCTCGGAAGAGCTGGACAGGACGCCCCCCGAGGTGTCTAAAAAGCTGGAGGATATCCGCACCCGCTACGCCTTCTGAGCAGCAGAGACCCTCTCGGGACTTGCCGAGGGCGCTGCTCCCAGCCGGGCGTGCTTTTTTCCCCTTTTTAACTTCAGTTGGCTCGTCTTGCCCTGGCCCCCGGGGCTGGGTTTGTAAATGTCAAATCCAAAATCACAAGCATTTCCCAGGAGTCGGGCTTTCCAACATGGGAAGGTGCTTGCTGGAGGCCCCGGGTCCCTGTAAACCCATCTAGTGACCCCCAGGACTGCCTGCGAGAAGAGCAAGAAAGCTCTCCAGCCTGCCCTCCATCCCTGGGTCAGGGGCACGTGGCTGTCAGTTGTCCCTGCTTTGCTGTCCCCTCTCGTTGTCTAGGACCTGAGCTGGACCCATTTTCTGAGGCCCTTTGGGGTAACCGAAATAACCCCACCCCTCCACTGCGAGGGGTTGGGGTTCCATGAGCCCCATGGCCAGCGTGTGGAAGTCCCAGCCCGTGAAGCTCTGCAAAGGGGACAGAGCCACACGTGCCCCGAACCCCCCATTGGAAAGGCTGGGGCCCGCTTGGATTCCCGCACTCTTCGGTTTTCCCTGTAAATAGAGTTTTTGTACAATGTTGACTCCGGCGGGGCGCGGGCAGAGGTTGAGCTGGGGCTACCTTTGTTGTGTAACCGCTTGGGCCCTGGCTCCGAGCTGTGATGGGGAGCAGCACAAAAATAAAAACCTGGTTTTTAAATTGGTTTGAGCACTGACCGCCTCTGGTCTTTACTCCCAGGCAGTGCCTCCCAGGGCCGGGGGAGGGCTACTGAGCATGGGTCCTAGATCCACCTCCCGTACACCTGAAAGCCACCCTCCCTGCTTCTCCGTTGTCCCTGATCTAGTTGGCTGCCGGGGCCACTCGCATCCACAGGGCAGCAGGCTCAGGCAGTTGGCCACCAGCCTATGTTTCTCTCCAGCCCTATCCGCTCGCTGATTGGCTGTGGAGGTTTGTCCGTAGCGCTGAACGCTGGGTGTAGGCTCCCTCCCGGGCTCCTTTTCGCGCTTTGTTTTGGGAGCTGCCTCGCTCTGGAGCCGGCCGCCGGGTCTGGAGTTCCATCTTGCCCAGGATTTATAAACAACATTCTTGCCTGGTTTGCCAAAGCACAACCTTTGCCCCCTGGCTTCCACTCCAGCTTTGGAGGGCTAACGCAGAGGCCGGCGGTGGGTGCGGCAGGGCCCTGGTCAGCCATCAGCATGATTTTGTCACTATAAAACTAGGCAGAATTCACAGAACAGTCACAGTGAACATGTACAAAATCAGGGTGTGGTCGTGGCAACAAAACAATGTGCAACAGTTTAACAATGAAGTATTGCAGTGGGATGCGGAGGCGTTGACCGGGACCCACTGAGGTGAGTCACGGGGTGGAGGGAGCACTCCCTTCCCAAGCCCCGCCGCCCGGGACAGATGCCCGAACTCGTGGACATCTCTTAAAATCATGGGCTCTGACGGAATCACAGCCTTAGCCGTCAGCGGCTGTACGGATCTGCAGCTCGGGTATGGGTACAGTCTGGTGACCAGGGGCACAATTCAGCAGAGGGTCTCCTGGTCTCTAATCCAGTCAGATCAATGGAGATGGCACTAGACTAGCATTTTGAGTTTGATTCCTCCGTCACCGTGGGCTAGTCCCAGTCCACTTTATACCCCAGCCCTCTAGAGAGAGGCAACACTTCCCCACCTCACTGGGTCGCAGCGAGGATGAACTAGTCCCAGTTGGGAGTGCTCAGTTGCTGTGGTGGTGAGTACCAAGGTAGATCACCCTGCTTGTGCCCCTTCAGTTTACCTGCTTCCTTCATTCCAGGTCCAGGGTTTCTCCTAGGAGCAAGCCGGGGAGAAGTGGGGGATCGAGGCTGAGAAGTGCTTTGCTCTGCTTCAGAATGGAGCAACAGCTTCCAGCGTGCTGAGGTTTGCGGCTGACATTGACACCAGGCTCTCAGCCAGGGCCGCGAGGACTTTGCACTAGAGATGTTCTTTATCATGGTAACAAATCCCGCCCCCTCTTGTTGGGCCAGTTGAGGGCACGGGACTCAAGTCCATAAAATGAGTCGGCAGGTTGACTAGGACAAAGCTGGGGCTAGTGTCGCAATACCCCTGTGGAGTGGTCCCTCAGTTCTTGCTCTGCACAGCAGCATGGCCTGTCTCGCCTTGGCTCAGCCACTGCCCCGTTAAGCTGCCGTCTGAGCATGGACCATTTGACAACATTGCTTCCGGGGGCTCGTTTTTCTGAGAGCTCGGACTGGGACAGCTGCTTCCGCCACACTCCTGCAGTTGGAAGCAGGCTCGTTGATCCTGGCTAATGGGAATGGGTTTGAGAGAGGCATTGGGATCTGGCATGAGGGCATTTGGAGGCTGGGATAGAGCAGAGATCAGCTGCTGTTCTGAGTTCCCTGGGATGCCTTTCAGCCAGAAGGATTCCTGTAGGATTGCGGCAGCCCCGGCTGCATTATCCTCCTTAGCTGAGGGCTTGAACGTTGCTTATCCTTCAGTATTGGATGTGAAGAGCGGTCAGACCTCTGGCTACAGCGCTGCATGCGATCTGTTTCCTCACCCCTCCTCCAGTCTTAGGACTCTTCTCCCAGGTGCATTGGCCTGCACACCTGCCAGGGCTCGGTCTTTGCCTCTCTTCCTCTATGAGCGGGTGGTGACCCCTTGGCAGGTCGAGGGATCTCCCAAACTGCTGAAATTCAGGCAGAGGACTGAAGGGTTGTATCCAACCAGCCCTTTCAACCAATGCATGGGTCAGACACGGAGAGAAACTCCCTTCCTCTCACTGACACCCCCAAACCCCGCCTCCCTGCCCCATAAACAAACCAAAATCCACCACAACAAACATCAGCCATGGACCCGGAGCCAGAGCATCCCTGCTGCACCCAGCCATGTGGTAAAGCATTGAGGAGAGACCGGACAGTACCTCCTCATCCACCTCTCCCACAGCGATTCCCAGAAGATCCCCTCGCTTCTGCGCTCTTTTGCCTCGGACTGGGCTCTGGCCTGGGGGGAGGGGTACCGGATGTGTGTGAGGTGCTCTCCTTCCACCTAGCAGAAAGCACATGGAATAAACAAACTGCTCAGCCAATCGCCCAGAGAGCAAATCACAACTGGAAGACTTGGACAGCACAGCAATGGGGGAAGGTGGTGAATAGACGAGTTCTCTTTCCCGAGGGAAGGGTTTGACCTCCCCGGAGGGTTTCTGCATTTCATCACTGCAGAACACGGGTACGAACTCCGCAGACAGCTGAACTATCTTCTGTGGCTGCTGCGTCAAGTTCATACGTGCCCACAGTCCAAAGCCAGACCCTTCCCAGTCCGTTTCTTCTGTTGCTTCATCTAATCTCGTGTTGTAGATCACCCAGGCTGGACCATGAAAGATCTCCAGCCCCCTGAGGCCATCGCAGTGCACTGGGTTAAAGAACTGCATGGCCCATGGGAAGTCAGCCAGGTGAGAAGGAATGTCTTTGCAGGGCGGGTACAAAGGAGGGCGCGCTTTGGGAGCTGGATCAAACCCCTTGTGATCCTCATGAGCTGTTGAATCCAGCATCTCTGTTGCCCACCCTTGTTCTCTTCTGTGGAACAGGGTCTCACATGCCCCCCGTTGATTTGGCACCTGAGGCGGGGAGCTCAAAGGACGCCCCCATGCTCCCTCGCTTGGTCAAAATTTGGAAAGGTCTCTTGTGCCCTCCTTCCCCCAGCACAGCTCTCCCCCAGCTCTGCGCAGCTAGAGCAGAGAGAATGCATACGTGCCAGCAGCATGTCTACATGCTACAATTTTCTACACTCTGGGTCCTAGTGCCCCCCCTCCTCCCAGGCTGGCCCCAGAGGCAGCGGCCTCAGTTTGCCTCATGGTAAGGGCGCCCTGCTGCTGTTAGCAACAATAAGGGTAACTAGGAGGCCGTCTGGCCTGCAAGCAGAATGCACCACACCATGCTCCATCTCCACAAAGAATTGAGAGAACCAACTCACACCCAGTGTCTCTGGCTGGCGACTCGCCTTTTTTCATCTGCTTGTTGCTGCAAGGACAAGTCAAGGAATTTTCCCTGTCTTATTTGCACAACGGATTCCTCTGCCACCACCCTCCCCGGGACCCCGGGGTCTCAAGCATCCTGGTGCTCCATGCTCTGTCTTGCATTCGGTTCTCTTCTTCCAGTTACCTCAGAAAAGGGTGACGATAGTGTAAATGTGGCCCGTTCTGCTAGCGTCTGCCCCATGAGTTGCACCCCCTGTAGAAAAGTGGAGGGAGGCATCTTTGACCTGCAAACTCTGCATGTCCTCCCCAGGCAGCGGCAACTCCCCATCTCTGACGGTTGAGCTCTGACTTGTACATCTGGTGGAGCACCCAGGCTGGAAGTGGAGTTGGGGTCTTAGCCACCCTCCCCCATTCTGTTAAGTGGGTTAAAGCACTGAGCCCTGGGTCTGCACTTTGCCTTGGGTCGTAAGTGAAAATGACTTAAGTGGCTTCCAGTCCCCTACCCTGTGGGTCCACACAAGTACCGGTCCCTGTCAGCACTGGTTCGGAGTGCTGGGATAACAGCGTTATTTGGTGGTAGTCGGGACAGAGCAATGTTCACTCCTGTTAACTAGGCCGACATGATCCTCTTGGGTGGCAGGAGAGGATTCATGAAAGGGGGGGGGGGGGATACTGCAATATTCAGTGCCCAGGGGCCCGGCCTCACCAATGTTTGGGGCTGGGTCTTTCCCCCCCCCCCCCCACCACCACCACCACCACCACCACAATTTCTACAAACCTGCCACTCCTGCCTGGGTTTAAAACTGACTGAAGCCAGTTTCCACATGATGGTTGCTCGGGGCCTGGGTCCCATGTCAGATCTCCACCCGGTTCCGAGTGGCCACACCCAGCTAACAGAAACCATGGCTGCATGCTCCCCGCGGCTCGTCAGTTTTAGCAGCCAGGGATCCTGCTGTGAGTTACGTGCTCCCCCTCGCACGCGAAGGCCCTTCAGTGCCACGTGACAGAAGCTGGCACCGCCACTCCCCATGCTGTAGCAACCTGCAGGGAGAAGATCCAGGCTCCAGGGCTGTCCGATCCAGCACCATTCCCTAGCAGGGATTTCACCGCCAAATGTGGCTTTGATCAATTACGGGAGGTGTTTCATGAATTCTCGGGGGATGCCCTGCCATGAGGGAAACCAGCCCTTGCTTTGCTTTGCTTTGCTGGGGCCCCTTTCCCAAGAGCTGTGCCCAGGGAATGCAGCAGGCGTGCATCAAAGGCCCAGCCTTCAGTGCTGGGGAAGCTCCCAAACCTCCTTTTGAGGTCAGGCTCAAACCAAAGTGTGACACGGACCCTTCAGGGATGTGGCTTCCTCCTACATCCCCCAAACTTGCACATTCATCCTGTTGCAATCACCGGGGATTCTGTAAGGATGCAGGAGCCTCTGCCAAGCCATTGTGTTGCCAGTTGGCACTTTGTGTCTCTTTCCATCTGGTGGAAATTCCCAGTGTCTTATTTTGCAGGGAATCGCGGTGCTTGGTTCCACTGTTTTGTTTCAACATTTGAACCGTGGGTTCCTGCCTTCCGGCCCCAGGGAGCTGCAAATGGCTTCTGGGACGAGGACTGGGGAATAAACCTTGGCTCCCTGGCGCTGTCTAGACTGCCAGTCAAATGACTGCCCAGGCCCATGATGTTAATTAATGGCTCTCTTGTGCCCAGCCCCCTGCTAGCAGAGAGCTCAACACAGCTTAGCCCTGCCAGTCACAAACTACCATCAAATGCTAAACCCAGCCCCCCAGGCCCTGAATGTCCCAGTTGTGGGCTGTTGAGGGCCGTGAGCGTCAGAGCCGCGGGCACCCTGCTGCCGCTGCCGGGCAAACTCTGACGCGGCCTGGCGCTCACCCAGCCTGCAGAGGACAAGTTGGACGAGAGCTGTGAGGCCTGCGCTAGAAAGCTGCAGCTATCAGACGGCCGTAGGTGCTGATGGATTCAGGGGCCTGCCGTGGGATGGGACCTATTCCATACACCCTCTGTAGACACCACAGCCCCGGCTCTGGGCCTCCCTATGCCGGCACGCCTCACCTGCCTAGCAGCCCTGTCACGCTGCTCCCTGGCTCTGCTGGGCCTCCAGAGAGCCATGAAACCGCAGCACTTGAGGGCAGTGGGAAGGAGACTCGTTGAGTGTCCTTGGGGCATGGGTGATGCCACGGCAGCAGGACCCCCCTCCCCGACACTGAGGGAAACGGACAGGAAGGAGCCTTGTGGAGAACGGTCGCCCACCACACCCCGGTGGGGGGACTCGGAGGCAAAGGGGCCAACCCACCGCACTGCCATGCTGCCCACCCCGCAGCGCCCCCCCATGTGAGTCCACAGTGCCATGGAATCAGTGCCGTGGGACCCAACTGGGCACCTTACTGGTATCCGTCACTGGATCATCGTCGGTGTCAACGCAGGCTCTGGTGCAACCAGGCTTCTCCGCTGATGGGTGCTGGCCACGCCCCCCGGTTCCTGCAGCATGCGCTCCGTGGGAGCATTTTTCTTCCCTGGTGCTGGAAGCGATGCCCCAGCCTGGCGCGAGGCGGCGGTGCTCTCCTCCGGGGCAGCTTTCAGATCCGCGAGGGAACCAAAGCTCTGCCTCAAGGATCTCAACACCGCCAGTAGGAGTCGGCAGTAGCCTTGCTCGATATTCTAGTGCTGGTAATCAGCCCCCGGGCTCCGCTACTCCCCTCACCATGTCCCATCTGAGGGTCTAAAGGAGCGTGGCAAGGCGGGGTCAATATTACTACCCCCTTCACAGTAGGGGAAACAGGCCGTGAGGGGGGCTGTAGCTGACCCAAAGGCCTAGGTGGGACTAGAACCAGATCTTCTGCCATCTCCCTAAGTGAAGAGAGTATCCATTTCCCCCTCTGCCATTGCTGATGCAGCGATGCTGAGCAGAGCCTCGGTGTGGCCTGAGCCTGCCAAGCCGGGTGAGGTCTCTTGGACCAGAAAGATGCTGACTCAGCACTAGAGTGTGTTATTCCCACCACTGACTCTTTGGCTGCTGCTAGTTGTTGAGATGAAAGGCAAGGAGCGGAAGCAAAGGCAATAGACTGGCTGGAGTCTGGGGCGTCCCGCTTAACACTGACTCTGACGGGATTCTCAGAGCTCCCTGCTAGTGTGCAAAAGTGCCGTCCTCCTCACACATTTCCCTCATCCCCGTTACCTCCAATTAATTAAATTAATTAATTTCCCCCTTAGGCTGCTGCCTAAAGCCCCTGGCAGATCGGGTGACCAAGCTGCTGGCTCTAGTTCAGAGAACAATTCGAGGAGGAATCTTGGTTCTGCTTTGACACGCTGGCCGTTACGACCTCCACCCGTGAAGGAACCTATGGCCCGGTGTTCCCCCCTCTGTGCTAATACATTGCGTGCCCCCCAGAGTCCCAGCCATCTTTGTAAGTGAGAGCTGTGAGTACTACTCAGCCCGAATTCATGGAGATGTTCCTGACTTGATACAATGGAGCTCCGCTGGATGTACGCGATGCAGCTGACCTCAGCATTTGGCCCGCTGACCAGAAGTGGCATTGCTGAGGCAGGGGCTGGGATGCCCCCTACTTTCACCTCCACCAGTGCCCCTCCATCCTGGCCCACAGACCCCTCTCCCCAACTCTTTTAGTCTCCCCCTGTCCCACTCTGCCCAGGTATCTGAATCCTGCCCTGCACCAACCCCGGCTGCTCCAGGGTGGGGAATTTCTCCCTCCAGGAGACGTGTAGGATCCAGCAGTTCTAAGTCTGCTGTTTCCAGGTGCCCATTCTGGGCAGAGCTCCCTGTGCCCTCACACGAGTTGGCCAGCGGGACCCTTCCAGCACTAGGTCAAGTGTGCAAATCTGTCCCAGGCTGTCAGTGACTGAAAATTGCCCCCCATGTGATGGCTGCCCATTGGTAGCCTTCGGCATGGAAGATGGCTGGCTGGGAGGCGAGACTGGCAGCGTGACTACCTCTGGGTCCCATTTCATTACCAGCTCTATCGCAGAGATCTTGAGCAAGTCACTTTTGTCCTCTGTGCCTTGGTTTCCCCCTCTGTGAAATGGGCACACACCCCCCATCTCATGGGGGGGGAATATCTCACCCTCAAAGATGTTCTAATAAGCTTCTTTCACAGACTAGACTCCTTCCTAGTCTGGGCCCAACCCTTTCCCCTTGTTAGTTCCAGCAGACATCTCAGGTGGGAAGCAGAGGCTCTCTCATGGCTGGGACCCTTTTGTCCTGTTCCACTCCCTTTTATAGCTTTGGCACAAGATGGGAATCCTTTGTGTCTGGGTCCTCAGCACCTCCTAAATGGAAAAATACCAGATTTAAGATGGATTCCAGTATCATGTAACATGGTCACATGGCCTGTGAGACCCCCAGCCTCCATTCTTCCTGGGTTGGCCCACAGGTACACAGGAAGAATTGCAAGTAAACAGAGCCCTTTACAGTTCATTGATTCGGAAGCAATCTTAATAGCTTTCACTTAATATGTTTACATCAGTAATACAAGTTTATATCTTATTTTCCTAACTCCAGACATAGAAATAGTCCATGCAAGCAAATAGGATGAACACACTCAGTAGATTATAAGCTTTGTAATGATACTTTATAAGAGACCTTTTGCATAAATCATATTCCAGTTGCATATTCACATTTATAAGCATATTTTCATAAAGCATATGGAGTGCAGTGTCACACTGGGTACAGCTATACCCTTTGCGAACACAGCACTAAATGGTGCATTGCTCACCGGTTGGAGAAGGAAAGGCACACCAGGCAGGTAAGATTAGGGTGACCAGATGTCCCTCTTTTATAGGTAAAATGAGGAAGACTTTGTAGCACCTTGGAGACTAACTAGTTTATTTCAGCATAAGCTTTCATGGACTATAGCTCACGTCATCGGATGCATAGACTGGAACAGAAGTAAGATGCATTTATACACACAGAAAGCAAGAGGAAAAAAAGTTGTACATTAGCATACCAATTCTAAGAGGCTGTTAAATTTAGATGGGCCATTATCAGTAGGAGAAAAAAATACCTTTTGAAATGGATTTGTCAGGCAGGATTTAACACCTATTGAAGGTAAATTAACAAGGGAAATGCAATCAATTAGTGTAATGAGAGAACCATTCGCAGATTCTGTTAAACCCTTGGTTTATTGTGTCCAATTTGAAAATTAATTCCAGTTTCTCGTTGGAGTCTGTTTTGGAAGTTTTTCTGTTTCAAAACAGGGACAGTCCCAATTTTGGGGTCTTTTTCTTAAATAGGCTCTTATGACCCTACACTCCCTGTCCCGATTTTTCACATTTGCTGTCTGGTCTCCCTACACCTTGATGAGGTTGGTTTAAACCAAGACCAGATCAGGAGACAGTCCGTGTTCATTTGCAATTTCACTCCCGTCCCTGCTGCAGCACTGAAGGAGTAATTCATGGCATTCCTTTCCTCCTTCACCAGCTGCTGGGGCATGCTGAACAGGTGGCAGTGATGAACTGTGACTGAAAAGGCCCAGGACAGACAGACAGGAGGGCTCCACCCAAATAGCCAGCCCTTGGGGGTAGCTTTGCCCAGGCTGGAGAAGAGTGGCTGTCGCTGCCATTAGCTCAGAACACCTTGCTGTGGGTGCTGCCTCACGCCGCTGGAGGAGAAATGTCAAACGAGAGACGCTGAGCAGGGGAAATCTCTCCCCAAGTGAGGTCAGCTGAAGGCTTGTCCCAGGAGAGGCCTCTTGGCCGCTGCTGCAGAGCTGAGGGGAAGTTACGGGGGGCGGCAGGGAGGTCCTGAGCAGGGAACTGAGGGGGCTTGTTTGGAACTTGCTCAGTTGAATTTGCATGATATTAGTTTCACCTGTATTATTTACATAAAAAGCTCACCCTCCCTCCCTCTCCCTGCCAGAGCTGATGGCCAATAAGAGCCATTTCCTCAGTTAATCTCCCTCCCCCTGTCCTCACTCAGAAAAATCCCTCCCAGTGCATTTGCTTCTGCTCGAAGATCAGTGTTTATATGTTGCATCTTCCCTGAGGAAGGTAAGGGCCATTGTTCGCCTTGGATGCCACTTGCCCTTTCTCCCAGGGGCTAGCCCTACAGGGCCAACAGGACACTGGGGTCTTACTGCTCTGATGTCTAGCCCCACTCCCTATAGACCAGTTCCTACTCCAATAGCAGTGCTCCTGGTGACTTCACTGAGACTGAGATTAGCCCCTGCCTGGTTTCTCTGCAAGCTGCTCTGGAGTTTGTTCCCAGCAGCAGAGGCTGGAGCTAGTCCCCAATTCCTTGGATGCACTTGAAATGTGGTTTAGTGGCCAGCCCTGCTCCTGTGCGGAGGCCTCATCTCCGCAGATTTCACCGGCGGGCGGGTGGCTGATCCATTGTGGGGTGCAGCCTGTCTTGAGCTGGATGAAAGATCTGGCTTAAGCTCAGTGCAGGGAAGGCGGAGGGAAGGCTTGTGGCACTTACATGCAAGTGGCTGATGCAGCTCGAGGGCAGGAGCTGCTGCTGGGTGAAGGCTGTGATGCTGGCCAGGTGTCTCCATCGGAGCGGTTGTATTGTGAGCCTCTGTGACTATGTAAATCACCAGACAGGAGTGAGACCGTCACTAGTGAGAGAGGCTGATCTGCAGCAGAAGGTGTTTGTCCTGCCCAATAGGAAAGGCCCATCAACACCAGATGGACTATGGTGGGCTGATCAAGAGGACAACAGATGTCGATTGCTATGCCCTGTCCTCCTGCCTCTCCACTGTGGTAAAGATGAGTCATGTCAGTGAATTCCTCCTGAGGGAGAAAGGGATAAAAATGCCTCACAGAAAGGAACTGGAGCGTTAGGCTGATTGGACTCTGAGGGGCAGGCGGATTAAACAGCAGGGTCTCTGCTCTGTGGGCTCTCCCTGGGCTGGCTATGGAGGCTACAGTGGGTGCAGAGCACTGCTGCCCGTTAGCTCTGCAGTAGGGCCCAGAGGGGAGGGACTCGGTCACAGGCCATGGTGGTGAGCTGGTAAAAGGGCAGAGTCAGTGTGGGTCCCTGCGGGTGATAGTCCCTGGGGCCTGGCCATAGGCTGGCTGGCCCCAGGACATAAGAGGGCCAGGGCCCCTGTGCCAGAAGAGGTGCTCCGAGTTATAAAGGATCAGGGGCTGGGGAGGGAGAGAGACTGGACATGTCAGAGCAGCCTGGGAGAGTCATCCCGGAAAAGGGGCAGGTACCAGCTGCTTGGGAGCTGGGAGAGGGTCCCCGAGGCAGCTGCGGAGAGCCCTGTGCAAGTTGTCACTGGGAAGAAGTGGTAACAAAGTCCTGTGGCACCTTAAAGACTAACTATAAGGTTTTGAAGCATAAGCTTTCGTGGGCTTATACCCACTTCGTTGGACGTCTGACGAAGTGGGTATTAGCCCATGAAAGCTTATGCTTCAAAACCTTATAGTTAGTCTTTAAGGTGCCACAGGACTTTGTTACCACTGGGAAGAAGGAGGAATTAGCCTGGGGCAGGACTAACCTGCCTGCTTCCAAGAGCCAAAGCCAGGGGAAGGCTGAAAAGGGCTGAGGGGAGGGGCTGGCTAGCTGTCCTTCCTGATCCCAGAGCCACGGCTGGGAGCAGCACAGGGAGATGCCCGCTGGCTGGCTGGGGAAGATAGAAGGTGAGACAGTGGGGCTGATTTGTTGATGGGTCATGGGGACTTGTCCCTTTTATTATGGTTTATGTACATGGGACTTTTATAACAAACAAACCCCACCAGGGCTACGTTTATACTAGGGAAGACTGGGGGAGGGGGGTGTTCACTATTGCTGGGGAAACTGAGGCAGGCACACCTCTCCAGATGTGGCCTGCTGCAGGAGGAGGCTCCAGGCAGGGCTGCCATGAACTAGCCCTTAATCATTGGGCTTGAGTGGTCCCCTCTGCTCCTCTTCCCCCAAGAACAAGCGAGGGCCCCAGGCTGTCTTGGCTGGCCAGCTAAAGCTAGGTCAGGCTCAGGGTTGCAGGATCCCAGGGGGGCAAGGATGAGAGGGAGAGAAATGGAAACAACCTGGGCTGGGCCAGGAATCTGTGCCCCAAATGTGGGGTTCCAGGACCCCATCGTGGGGAGGTGGGTCCCGGTCCCTCCCCTCGGAGGTGATCTGTGACTCAGCGCCCAGCACCCCAAGTGCAGCTGTGAGCTCAGCCTGGCTCAGCCTAGCACTTACTGGTGAGCAGGGCTGGCGACAGAAATTGGGGGGGGCCTTACTTTGATACCCCCCCCCCCAGCCCAGCCGGTGATCCCCTCCCCCCAGCCCAGCCGAGCCGGTGCTCCCCCGCCCCCCCAGCGAGAGCTGCGTGAGCCGCCCTTCCCCTCCCCCCCCCCCCCTGCCGCCGGCCGGGCTCACAGCTGGAGCCAGGCTCGCGTGTCGGGGGAGAGCCGCGCCGCCTCCCCCGCTCTCCAGGTCCGGCGACAAGGGGGACACAACGGGTACAGCGGTGTACGGGGCCCCCCTAAAGTCGGGGGGGGGCGGTACAGCTGTACCCATAGTACCCCCCTGTCGCCGGCCCTGCTGGTGAGCAAAGGATCCGCGTGAGTCTCTCCCAGGGAGCTGCTGGGGGGGGGGGGGGGCGAGACTTGTGTCCCGCCCCGCAGCTGTGCTGGGGGGAGGCGCCGTTTGCAGGCTGGCTAAGGAGCCGGCGCGGTGCATGGTCCGTGACTCCGGGTTAACGGGTCGCGAGGAGGGGGGCGCTGGGCAGCCCCCCCCCCGCGGTTTCAATGCCCCGCGCCGGGTAGCGCCCCCCGAGCGCGCTTTGCACGAGCCGGCGGCACGTGTGCAACAGGTACGCGGGGGGGGGGGGGGGGGCGCGTGCCTGGGCTTCCACGCGCCGCTAAGAGAAAGTCCCTGATTTCCGGGAATCCCTCCAACCCCCCCCCCCCCCCCCCGACCCGTGCGCGTGCCCGGGCCCGGCCCAGCCCCCGGCGCTGTGAGCGGGACCGGGAGTCGCAGACCAGTCCGGGAGTCCTGCGTGCGCGAGACGCTCCCGGCCCGGCCCGGAGGCGGCCGCCAGGTACCCGGGGGGGGATGTTAGGGGTACCCTGGGGGGAGGGGCGTGGGCGGTACCCCGGGAGGTTAGGGGGGTACCCCTGAGGGGAGAGGTTGGAGGGTACCCGGGAGGTTAGGGGGGTACCCCTGAGGGGAGAGGTTGGAGGGTACCCGGGAGGTTAGGGGGGTACCCCTGAGGGGAGAGGTTGGAGGGTACCTGGGAGGTTAGGGGGGTACCCCTGAGGGGAGAGGTTGGAGGGTACCCGGGAGGTTAGGGGGGGTACCCCTGAGGGGAGAGGTTGGAGGGTACCCGGGAGGTTAGGGGGATACCCCAGGGGGACAGGGGTATGCACGGGGCCCAGCCCATGGGGGGGATGCAACACGACTCCTGCTCACTCTCCTGCCTGTGGTTGCTGCCCATGGGCGTCCCCCCCCCCCCCCCCGCACCATTGCCTCAGCTGCCCCCTTTGGGGTCCCCCTGAGCCCGCGCTCCTGTGCCCTGGGGCGGCTGGGCTGCAGGACCCGCTCGGTGGGGGCGCCAGGGGTGCGGGATCCTGGAGGAGTGAATCTGTAAACTTGGGGGTTGTACCGAATGACTGGAGAATTGCTAATATAGTTCCTATTTCTAAGAAAGGGGAAAAAGGGGATCCGGGTAACTACAGTCCTGTTAGTTTGACATCTGTGGTATGCAGGGTCTTGGAAAAAATCTGGAAGGAGAAAGTAGTTAAGGGCATTGAGGTCAATGGCACATGGGACAAAATACAACATGGTTTTACGAAAGGTAGATCGTGCCAAACCAGCCTGATCTCCTTCTTTGAGAAAACAAAGAGTCCCGTGGCTCCTTAAAGACTAACTAAAGTATTGGAGCATAAGCTTTCGTGGACAAATACCCACTTCGTCGGATGCAAGCAGTGCATCTACTTCCACTGCTTGCATACGACGAAGTGGGTATTTGCCCACGAAAGCTTATGCTTCAAAACTTTAGTTACTTTAAGGTGCCACAGGACTCTTTGTTACCTCTGCTATTCCAGACTAACACAGCTACCTCTGATTCTTTGAGAAAGTAACAGATTTTTTAGATAAAGGAAATGCAGTGGATCTAATTTACCTTGACTTTAGTAAGGAGTTTGATACGGTGCCACATGGGGAATTATTAGTTATATTGGAAAAGATGGGGATTAATATGAAAATTGAAAGGTGGATAATGAACTGGTTAAAGGGGAGACAACAGCGGGCCATACTGAAAGCGAGCTGTCAGGCTGGAGGGAGATTACCAGTGGAGTTTCTCAGGGATCGGTTTTGGGACCAATATTATTTAATCTTTTTATTATTGACCTAGTCACAAAAAGTGGGAATGTGTTAAAGTTTGCAGATGACACAAAGCTGTGAGATATTGCCAATTCAGAGAAGGACTGGGATATCATACAGGAAGACTTGGATGACCTTGTAAACTGGAGTAACAGGAATAGGATGAAATTTAATAGTAAGAAGTGTAAGGTCATGCATTTAGGGATTAATAACAAGAATTTTAGTTATAAACTGGGGACACATCAATTGGAAGTAACAGAGGAGGAGAAGAACCTTGGATTATTGGTTGATCACAGGATGACTATGAGCTGCCAATGTGATACGGCCGTGAAATAAGCTAATGTGGTCTTGGGTTGCATCAGGCGAGGTATTTCTAGTAGAGATAAGGAGGTGTTAGTATTGTTATACAAGGCACTGGTGGGACCTCATCTGGAATACTGTGCGCAGTTCTGGTCTCCCATGTTTAAGAAGGATGAATTCAAACTGGAACAGGTACAGAGAAGGGCTACTAGGACGATCCGAAGAATAGAAAACCTGTCTTATGAGGGAAGACTCAGGGAGCTTGGCTTGAATAGCCTATCCAGGAGAAGGCTGAGGGGAGATATAATTACTCTATAAATCTATCAGAGGCATAAATACCAGGGAGGGAGGATAATTATTTAAGTTCAGTACTAATGTGGCCACAAGAACGAATGGATAATAAACTGGTGAACAAGAAGTTTAGACTTGAAATTAGACGAAGATTTTTAGCCATCAGAGGAGTGAAATTCTGGAACAGCCTTCCAAGGGAAGCAGTGGGGACAAGAGACCTAGCTGGCTTCAAGATGAAGCTTGATAAGTTTATGGAGGAGATGGTGTGATGGGGAAACATAATTTTGGCAATTGATCTTTGACTATGGTAACAGAGGGGCCTGGTGGCATATGATGAAAAGTTGGAGGGGATGGGATCTAAGTTATTACAGAGAATTCTTTCCGGGGTGTCTGGCTGGTGAGTCTTGCCCACATGCTCAGGGTTCAGCCGATCGCCATATTTGGGGTTGGGAAGGAATTTTCCCCCAGGACAGATTGGCAGAGGCCCTGGAGGTTTTTCGCCTTCCTCTGCAGCAGGGGGCCTGGGTCACTTGCTGGAGGATTCTCTGTACCTCACAGTCCTTAAACCAAGATTTGAGGACTTCCGTAGTTCAGATATAGGAGAGAGGTTTATTACAGGAGTGGGTGGGTGAGGTTCTGTGGCCTGCGTTGCAGAAGGTCAGACTAGTCACTAGATGATCATAATGGTCCCTTCTGATCTTAAGTCTATGGTGCAGATGCTGGCGATGGGGCTGCGCCACACGGCGAGGCTGTAGAAAGTGCCTTAGCCCGGGAGGCTTCAGATTTTCCTTCTGGAGACCCCTGGGGGTGAGGAGTTTGGGGTGTGGGAGGGGCAGAGGGTTGGGGTGCAGGGTGGGGCTGGGGATGAGGGGGTTGGGGTGCAGGAAGGGGCTCTGGGCTGATTCAGGGGGTTGGGGAGCAGGGGAGGGTGAGGGCTCTGGGTGGGGTGCAGGCTGTGGGGTGACATGGGGTGAGAGGCTTGGGGTGCATGAGGGGGATTTGGTTTTGGGGGGCTCAGGGCTGGGGTACAGGGTTGGGGTGGGAGAGGTCAGGGCTCTAGGCTGGGGGTGCAGGCTCTGGGGTGGGGTGAGGGATTTGGGGTGCAGGAAGGGGCTCCAGGTTTGGGGGGGGGCTCAGGGCTAGGGGAGGGGATTGGAGCATGGGCTTAGCTCGGGCCGCTTCCAGTCAGTGGCACAGCGGGGGTGGCACTGTGGGTTGCGCTGTGCCCTGGAAGCGGCCAGCAGCAGGTCCAGCTCTTAGGCGGAGGCGCACAAGTGACTCCGTGCAGCTCTTGCCCACAGCCCCCCCCAGCTCCCAGTGCCTGGGAACTGGCCAATGAGAGTGCGGAGCTGGTGCTCGGGTCAGGGGCAGCACACGGAGTCCCGTGGTGTGCCCCCCCCCCCCCCCGCACCTATGAGCTGGACCTGCTGCTGGCCGTTTCCGGGGTGTCAGAAGAGGTAGGGATTAGCCTGCCTTAGCACCACCCACGGGACTTTTAACGGCCTGGTCGGAGCTGACCAGAGCCACCGCTACCTACTGCCTGACAGTAGAGGAACTGCTCCACTGCAAAGCTTAGATGCCATCCCACTGGGACATCCCTTGGCCTTTACCCCGTCCCTCGCTGTGACAGACGGAGGGTCGTGTTCCCCCTCAGAGGCCAGGTAGCTGGTAACTAATGTGGCTGACACTGTGGGTGCTCTTGTGGACAAATGCAACCTTTGCAACCCCCCTCCCCAGTTGTATTTGGGTGAGTTGGCCGGGGGTTCTGCCGGGAAGGCTTAAAAATAGCTTGAAAAAGACTTTCAAGACTGAACCTTTTCCAGGAACTCAGAATAGATCAGATGGGACAGTAGTGAGGATGCAGGTTTGGAGATTAACTCGATTGGAGTCCAGTATCCAGCCTTCAACCCTTTACCCCCAAACTTTTCCATCTCACCTGTTCCCCTTCCCACTGTCTGAATCCCACCCTGATCCTCAGTGAGCAAATGGACTGAGAAATGGCCCTCCCCCACTGACTGCCTACCAGGCGTGGCTGCGGTGAGGTTGGTGGACGGTGTCCGAGCTCCCAGCTGGTGGCAGACACGAGCATGGCTGAATTATTAGTAATGCTCATGACACACACCCAAAGACACCTCACATCGAAAATGTCCCTGTGTGTGTTAGCAGTGTAGCTGTCAGCACTGTGTGAAACATCGGCGGCTGTATCAACCACACGTGAGTTAAATATTAGCATTGGCCTTTGCACGCCTGGCCTATTCATTCCTACCTACAGCCCTCTTCCACATGTTCGTCTGCATTCACTCACAGCAGCCTGCTTTGCCTCCTGAGAGCTTACCTCCCAGCTGCACAGGATGAGAGGATGGCCCTGAGGCTGGGACGCTAGCCTTGGACTTCAGACTTCTTGTCTAACCAGCCACGGTCCAGACATCCCTGTAAGGGGCGCATAGGGATCCCCGGACGTCTACATAACGGTGCGCCCAAGGGTGACATGTGAGGTCTCTACCAACCTCCAGGTACACACTTGTTGTGGTAATGGTTGCAGGAGGGATGCATGGAGGCTCTGTAAGGCGTTCAGTATCTCTACTGAGGAATGTGAGTTCAGACAGGTCGACTGAAGGTAATTGAGAGGTTCTGTCCAGGCAGGGGGCAGGAGACGCTTATCTCCCTGGCTGGCCATTGCGATGTGTGGCTTACAAAGTCGACATTACAAAATCTTCAGGAAGGCGCACGCCACAGGCCTGGTTTGGGCTCAAAGCAAAGAATTAGTCTGTCAGTCCCCGGGATCCTTCACCGAGGAGACAAGGGGCGCAGCCCCCAGCCGCTCAGCTTGTGACACGGCCAGGAGGGCTCTGATACCCAGGTCTTAGAGGCGGAACTCCCATTGATTTCAATAGGTGCCTTGAAGAAGCCAGGAAATTTGGGCTTGTAAAGCATGGGCGGTTAGGAAGTGTGCAGGGTGTGTGTGTGTTTGCACACCGGTTACTAGTGACATAATTTAGCATCTCAGTTCACCGGTGTAGATGCAGCCAAGGCTGTTTGCTAAATTTATTGCAGCTTGGTTAAGATTTGATCATAGACTTTTTGTTCTTGTGCTCCCTGTGAACCCACTCCATTGCTGCGTTAATCTTTATATCACACACACACACACACACACACACACACACACACACACACACACACACACACACACTCACTCTGTGCCTACCCACAAAGAAGCCGCCTCATAGTTGCGCAGCAGGAGCTGGAATTGCCTCCTGTTGATACCCTGGTGGTAAATGTTTGTTTAACCCAAATTACTTCCCTTCCTCGCCCTTGGTGTTCATTGTGCCAAGACTTTCTCTGTCAGTTGGGTGCACTAGCGTGGTGTACGATATTGTTCACGGCTAGGATTGTTGGTTTACTTTCCCAGCCCTGGCACAGGCAATCAGTAAGCGAATCTAGCTCTGTGATTCGATGCCAGTTCTTGCTACGACGCCTAAGGGCCACGTGGAAGCTGGCAGACTCATTAGAAAAGAGGAGATTACAGTCTGAGTTTGGGGAGGAGGATGGGTTTAGAGACTTGCCTAGGGCTGGCACAGCTCCCTTGTTTAGCCCCGGTGATTTTGGGCTCTCTGCTCATCCGCAGAGCGGTGAGGTAGTAATACAGAGTGCTCCCTTGCACGCAGAATAGACGCTGGTTGCTCTGCTCTGCCTGGCCACTGGTGCCACTATATTCAGGACTCCTTTCAGACGAGCACCAAGGTGGCCACGTCCGTGGGGGATGCCAGGATCTGCCTCCAGCCTGGATTTAAATCTCGACCATGCAGAGCAATGGGGGAGTGGTGGGGGTCACGCAGCGGGGGAGCAGGAACGCAGACATGACAGTGGGGTGGGGGAAGGTTTCTTCATTTACTTGACCCTGCTCGTACACCCCTGGGAGTTGCTTTACCTGCTGGCATGTCAGCCCCACCACCTGAGATGCCCTTGGACTCAGTACTGGCGGGTAACATCCGTCACCTTATCCATTAAACCACATTTTCCCTAGAGTCAAATCCAGCTCTTTGCAGGCCGGGAATAAGCTCCCTGGTCCTAGCCCATAATCCTGGTTTTTCTTTTCCAGTCCATGGTTTGCTGGAGGACACTGCTCTGTCATGCACACCTTGAGCTGCTGCTAGATGCTGCAGAGGCAGGAAACTGGGGGTTGTCATGGTTATTTCAGATTGCTCCAGGGGATCTCATAAAAACATAAGAGAGGCTGTACTGGGTCAGCCCAACGGTCCATCCAGCCCAGTGTCCTGTCTATCGACAGTGGCCAATGCCAGGTGCCCCGGAGTGAGTGAACCTCACAGGTAATGATCAAGTGATCTCTCTCCTGCCATCCATCACCCCCCTCTGACAAACAGAGGCTAGGGACACCATTCCTTACCCAGCCTGGCTAATAGCCATTAATGGATTTAACCTCCATCAATTTATCTAGTTCTCTTTTATGCTCAGTTCTCCCTCTGCTTTGCTCATGCGGATGGGGGAGCGCGCCAGTGTGGGGCTGTCTGGGAAGGTGTTTCTCTTGGGAGCGAGGTTCCCTATGCGCCGGCAGCTTGGCTAACAGTGTGGGAAGAGCCGGGGGACACAGGCGCTCTCCTGCCAGATGGCAGAGCCAAATCACGTTTGTCTTCAGCGATTGGAGGAGGTGGCGCAGCTCCGGGTGCCGCTGTCCTGCACAGAATAAATACGAATGAATTCATCTCCCAGCTCTGAAGGGGAACCAGAGCCCAGCTCCACCCACCCTCCCAGGTCAAAGGGTGCCCGGCCCTGAAGGCAATTCCTGAGCATGGCGCGAAACCTGCAGAAGCTTACCTGGAATCCTCTTACTAAGACCCAGGGTGAGATCCAGCACCCGAGCTCTGCTGAGATCCAGGGAGCCTCCCGCCGAGGATCTGGCTCCTCCCAGGACAGGGATGGAGTGAACCTGCAGCTCAGACCTGCGGAGTAAAGCTCCCAGGTCCGCGCTGCACGAGGCATTTCCAGCTCCGTCTGTGTGACAGTGGGGACAGCCGGGCCGGGCCCCAGAGGGCAGAGTGGGGGGCCCAGGTTTGATTGCTGATGCGGCAGGGGCTGCTGAACCCCCCCCCCCATTCCAGCCCCTGCCGCAGTGGGCTGCAGGCATGCCCCCCGCGCCTGACCCCTAGGGGGGGTCGTGCTTAGAGGCCCGGGGTGTAGGAAAGGGGTCACCACTACAAAAAGTTTGAGAACCACTGTACGGGCCCTGGAGACCAGAGCAGCTGAATTGGAGGAGCTGAGGGAGACCCAGAGGGACACAGATGAGACTTTCTGGGACACTGTGGAGCGATCCAGCCCCCAGGCTGACAGCCCCTGGGCTGTTGAGGAGGATGAAAGTCTCAGGAAAGGAGAACATCCAGCTGGAGCAGAGGGAATGAACCCACAGTTGGGACCCTCTCTCCAGATGATGTGGTGGTTTCCTCTCACACTTAGGATACCCCTCTGCGGGAGGGAACCCCAGTTATTAGGAAGAGACAGGTAACAGGAATTGGGGACTTTGATCATTGGAAACATAACTGGGTTTGCAATGACCAGGAGAAACACGGTGACTTGCCTGCTGGGTGTGAAGGTTTCAGATCTGTTGAGACATCTAGCCAGGCTTATGTTCAGTACTGGGGAGGAGCCCATGGTCATGGTACACATCGGTACCAGTGACAGAGGGAAAGGTAGGAGAGAGGTCCTGGTGGTCATATTTTGGCTTCGAGGTCAGAGATTACAGTCCAGGACCTTCATGGCAACATTCTCTGAAATGTTTTCCATTCCACATGCAGGGCCGGTTAGACGGGCAGAACTGCAGGGTCTCCATCCGTGGGTGAGAAGATGGCGTAGGGAGGAGGAGTTTAGATTTATTAGGAGCCAGGGAACCTTTTGGGAGCGGGGCAGCCTGTACAGGAAGGCTGGAAGAGCATGTGGTTTGGACAGAGACATCCTTTAGGGGAGGTTCTATTAATCGGGATTCTCTATGATCTGGTAAGGAGGAGAGGATGGACGATGATAAAATACAGGTAGGATCTGATGAGAAACAGTCCAATGAAAGAGTCCCATTCAATTACATCACAGTTAAAATGTGACAAATTTGACAAGTGCTTATATACAAATGCTAGAGGTCTAAATATTAAGATGGGTGAACTTGAATGCCTGGTATTAAATGAGGATATTGATATAATAGGCACTACAGAAACTTGGTGGAATGAGGATAATCAATGGAATACTGTAATACCAGAGCACAATATAGATAGGAAGGACAGAGTAGGTCATGCTGGTGCGGGACTGACATTATATGTGAAAGAAAGTGTAGAATCAAAATCTTAAATGAACCAAACTGTACCATAGAATCTCTAAGGATAGAAATTCCACGCTGTGATAAGAGTATAGCGGTAGGGATATATTACTGACCACCTGACCAGGATGGTGTGGTGACTAGGAAATGAGAGGCTATTAAAATAGAAAACTCAATAATAATGGGGGATTTCAACTATCCCCTTTTGATAGGTATGTCTCACCTGGTATGGGATAGGCAGAGCAAAAGTTTCTTGACAACATAAATGTCTATTTCTTGGAGCACCTAGTCCTGGCACCCCCAAGGATAGAGGCAATTTTTGATTTAGTCCTAAATTGAGCACACAATCCAAGCGATGAAGATAGCTGAACTGCTCAGTAACAGTGATCCAAACATAATTACATTTAAAATCCCTGCATGTGTCGGGGGTGGGGAGAGAATACATCAAAGAAGCCCACCACAGTAGCGTTTAATTTCAGAAAGGGAAACTCCACAAAAATGAGGAAGGTAGTTAAACAGAAATTAAAAGGTACAGTCTCAGAAGTGAAATGCTTGCAACTTGCAAGCAAACTTTCTAAAAATACCATAATAGAGGCTCAAATTAAATTATCTCAAATTAAAAAACATAGTAAAGGACAAAAAATGGACCATTGTGGCTAAACAACAAAGTAAAAGAAGCGATTAGAGGCAAAATGACAGAGTCCTGTGGCACCTTAAAGACTAACTAAAGTATTGAAGCATAAGCTTTCGTGGGCTAATACCCTCTTCGTCGGATGCAAGATGTATTAGCCCACGAAAGCTTATGCTTCAATACTTTTAGTTAGTCTTTAAGGTGCCACAGGACTCTTTGTCACTTCTGCAATTCCAGACTAACACGGCTACCTCTCTGATTAGAGGCAAAATGGCATCCTTTACAAATTGGAAGTTAAATCCTACAGAGGAAAATAGAACGGAGCATAAAATCTGGCAAGTGAAATATAATTAGGCAGGACAAAAAGTAGTTGAGAGCAACTAGCCAAAGACTCAAACTAACAGCAAAGGCCATTGTGGAGAAACTAAATGAATTCTTTGCATCAGTCATCACTGCAGAGGAAGTGAGGGAGATTCCTACACTTGAGCCAATCTTCTTGGGTGACAGATCTGAAGAACTGTCCCAAATCGAGGTGTCCGTAGAGGAGGTTTTGGAATAAATTGATAAATTAAACAGTAATAAGTCACCAGGACCAGCTGGTATCACCCAAGAGTTCTGAAGGAACTCTCATATGAAATTGCAGAACTATTAACTGTGGTATGTAACCGATCATTTAAAATCAGCTTTTGTACCAGAGGATACAGAATAGCTAATGTAATGCAGTTTTGTTAAAAAGGCTCCAGGGGTGATCCTGGCAATTACAGGCCAGTAACCATAACTTCAGGACCAAGCAAATTGTTTGAAATGATAGTAAAGAACAGACTTATCAGACACACGGATGAACATGATTTGTTGGGGAAGAGTCAACACGGCTTTTGTTCGTGCCTCACCAATCTACTAGAATTCTTTGAGGGGGATCAACAAACAGGTGGACAAGAGTGATATAGTGTACTTGGACTTTCAGAAAGCCGTTGACAAGACCCTCACCGAAGGCTCTTAAGCAAAGTAAGCTGTCATGGGACAAGAGGGAATGTCCTCTCATGGATCAGTAACTAGTTAAAAGACAGGAAACAGGGTAGGAATAAATGGTCAGTTTTCAGAATGGAAAGAGGTAAATAGTGTTGTCCCCCAGGGGTCTGTACTGGGATCAATCCTAGTCAATATATTCATAAATGGTCTGGAAAAAGGGATAAACAGTGAGGTGGCAAAGTTTGCAGACGATACAAAATTACTCAAGACAGTTAAGTCCTAGCAGATTGTGAAGATTTACTAAGGGATCTCACAACTGACGACGGAGGAACAAAATGGCAGATGAAATTCAGTGTTGATAAATGCAAAGTGATGCACATTGGAAAACATCATCCCAATTGTACATATACAACGATGGGGTCATTCACGAAAGAGGTCGTGGGGTCATTGTGGATCATTCTCTGAAAACATCCACTCAATGTGCAGCGGCAGCCAAAAAAAGCGAACTGAATGTTGGGCATAATTAAGAAAGGGACAGATAATAAGTCAGAAAATATCCTATTGCCTCTCTATAAATCCATGGTATGCTCACACCTTGAATACTGCGTGCAGATGTGGATGCTCCATCTCAAAAAAGAGATATTGGAGTTGGACGGGGTTCAGAAAAGGGCAGCACAAATGATTGGGAACAGCTTCCGTATGAGGAGAGATTAAAAAGACTGGGACTGTTCAGTTTGGAAAAAGAGATGATTAAAGGGGGATATGATAGAAGTCTATAAAATCATGCCTGGTGTGGAGAAAGTAACTAAGGAAGTTACTCCTTCGCAGAACACAAGAATCAGAGGTCACCCAATGAAAGTAACAGGTAGAAGGTTTGAAACAAACATTAGGAAGTATTTCTTCATACAATGCACAGTCAACCTGTGGAACTCCTTGCCAGAGGATGCTGTGAAGGCCAAGACTATAAGAGGGTTCAAAAAAAGAACTAGATAAATTCATGGAAGATAGGTCCATCAATGGCTATTAGCCAGGGTGGCAGGGATGGTGTCCCTGGCCTCTGTTTCCAGAAGGTGGGAAAGGCCACGGGATGACTCACCTGATGATTTCCGGTTCTGTTCATTCCCTCTGGGGCATCTGGCACTGGCCACTGTTGAAAGACAGGACACTGGGCTTGATGGACCATTGGTGTGACCCAGTCTGGCTGTTCATATGTTCTTACACACTGAAGGACAGATTCCTCTTGCCCAGGACTGAGCCACTGAAGAACTAGCTGCTGTCTCAGCTTTCGCATTACATGGAACAAGTTTCAACATCTCAGCTCAGGGACTCAGATCAGTCTCTTGGGATCAGTCCTTGCTGGTGTTGGGCTGAAAGTGAAGCTTCCCCCATTACGTGGTTGTAGCCACTGAGTTCGGCCCACGTTTCTGTAGCCCAGGGGCCCTGTCTGAGTAGCTGTAACTTAGTCCCAAATCCTCCCGGTGACAATCTAGAGACGTGCAAATGTCTCTGGCTCAGACAGGGGGTGGTGGATGTGACTTTGCCGGCTCTGAGTCCAACAGGCTGTGAGAACTCGGTGTCTAGTAACCAATGGAGCGAAGCAGCAAGGCCGTTAAAGAACGTGGCTGGTTTCAAAGGGGTTGTTACCAGTAGGAGAGTTTCTCTGGTGGCCAGTCTGTCTGTCTGTCCAGATGTTCTGTGGGTGAGGGGAAGGAAGCAAGTCGGGCCTAGCTGCACACAGCCACAGAACGCATTAAAACAAGGCTTGTGCCTGAACCCACCGAGGATGCGTTCTCACGGCTCGAACCAGCAGCACAGATCTCTGCTGGATGACGCAGGACTGATCCAAGCAGCACCGGTGCAGATGTTGCACTGGAAATCTGTGGGGCATGGTCCCCTAGAGGGGCACAGAGGAACATCCTTGGGGCACAGCCTAGGCCACTCCCTGCGGGGGGCGGAGAGTGAGTGCCACCCACCCCCTCCCTGCCCCCATCTCCACTCCAGTCCTTCCCCCAGCTGTGTCCCCGCTTAGCCCTATCCACAGCTGTGCTCCTGGCCCGCCCTCTGCTCCCAGCCTTTGCTCGGACTGCGGTTCCATTCCCAGCCCCACCTGCAGCCCCAGCCTTGGCCCCCTTACCCTTGTCCATGCCCCCTCCCCCGGATAAGGAGGGGCACGACCCTCAAACGTTGGGGGTGTTGGGGTGTGGGGGTGTGTGACAGGCACCCCCCATAAAGCCTTATGGGGTACACTGTAAATATATGTAGGATATTACTGGAATATGGTTTTGCTACATATGCCATGTAACGTATCTCTGTGAAGGTAACGATCCACTGGATCTGTTCATCCTTTTTTTATGTATGTGTCTGTTTTGTATTCAAAGTTATGAACATTGGCTATGTGCTTGGTTAGTTATTTGTAGACTTTGGAAAGCAGCTGAGCAGCTCTCTGAGAAAAAACTATTCTCAGTTAAGCCCAACTGAGAACCAATCAAGCAAACAATGACCTTTGTAGATGCCCATCCACACCAAAGCTTCCTCAGGAATGCGGCCTGACTGAACCAGACTCTGCTCATTACCAAACCTGGGACTGGACCATGTACTCTGAGAGTCCATGTGGACTCTAAAGAAGAAGGAGGAGGGACTCTCCACCCACAGGAGGAAGTCTATATAAACCGGGGAGAGACCTCTCCATTTTGTTCTCAGCTGGCTCAAAGAACAGCCCTCCATGCCCCCAAGGATACCTGGAAAAAACTGGAACAGAGGACTGTGACCGAAGGTGGAGGGGTGGGGGGGAGTGCTAGTGATAGCTGGACCCAGGCTAACAGGGAGTTTAGCCTGGAAGAAGGAATTCGCTGAGGCTTTTTGCTGTAATAGTATTAGATTTGCGTTTTCTATTTTATTTTATTTGTTACCTCACTTTATTCTGTCATTACTTGGTGTGACGAAGTGGGAGTACTGTGTGTGTGTGCCTCAGTTTCCCCTATGCATTTCTTGGGCCTCTATGTGGAGGGAAAGGAATGTGAAGGTGAAGCTGTAACCTGACCCCAGGTGGGGGAGGGAGGTCAGCTGAATCTGTTGGAGGGAGGTCAGGTGATACCTGAAGCCCAGGAAATCAGACAAAGGAACTAAGGAGCCAGGCAGGAGGAGGGAGTGGTCAGTCTGGGTCTGGGTCTAGCAGGGAGAGGGAGAGAAGCCATCTCGCTCTCTAGTCCCAGGATGGATCCAGCGGAGGGCTCACGCGCTCTCGCTGCATGGTCTGTGTTGGACCAGATGGAAGTCATCGAATAAACCTGGGGAGGAAGCAGGAGCCCAGAATCTGGGTCTCACCTCCTGGCATCCCCCAGAAAGGCCTGTCTGAGGGACCCTGTTTGGACTGAGAAGCTGTGAGTTGGATGGTGTTCCTGACATCTCAAATAAACCGTCTATTCTGCTGGCTGGCTGAGAGTCACGTTTGACTGTGGATTTGGGGTGCAGAACCCATGGGCTCCCTCAGGACCCCGCCCAGGCGGGCTTGCTGGGGGAAGCACATGGAGGGGCAGAAGGTGCTGAATGCTCCAAGGTCAGACCCAGAAAGGTGGAAGTGGGGACCCCTGAAGCTCCTGGCCTGGGAAACAGGCTGTGTACGGAGAAGGGGCCCTTCACCCGGAGTCCGGTCTGGCTTCCTAGGGAGCGGTTCCAGACCATCGCCCAGGTGCTCCGTGACACTTGGAACCACTTAAATACTATTTCCTGTCTTTATTAAAATCACTTTTTACTTATTAATTAACCTGGAGTACGTGTTGGTACCTGGGGCGGCAAATAGCTGTGCATATCTCTCTATCATTGTTTTAGAGGGCGAACAATCTGAGTTTGCCCTGTATAAGCTTTATACAGGGCAAAACAAATTTATTCAGGGTTTGACCCCATTGGGAGTTCAGCATCTGAGTGTCAGAGGTAAGAATACCTCCCGCCTGTTCCAGGAAAGCCCACAGCTGTTAGAGGACGTGGCTCAGACCTGGCAGGGTACTGAGGTCCTCAGCTGTTTGGGCAGGAAAACTGAAGCAGGAGTAGCTTGGGCACTTCGGGTGGCAGCTCCTAAGGGGGTTTCTGTGATCCCAACCTGTCACGGGGTATTTCACCCTTGGCACAGACATTAGGGGAACTGGTAAAGTTTGGGGGTGATGCATAACAGTGGGAGCTGGCTTCCAGTTGTCAAAGACAGTGTGTTTGTGTTGAACCTGCCACCTAAGGGACCAGCAGAAGTGGTCTGGTGGGTAGAAGTTGGTGCCGGTGATGTACAAACCCCCTGAAATGCAGGTGGGGGTGGGTGGAGGGGGAGCAGCGCTCTCAGGGGCTCCGTTCAGAGCTCCGCCTCTACCCCAGCTCGGGGCACCGGCCTCTCGGCTAACATTGGTTTGTTTGGTTTGACCGCCCGTCTCCCATTACAGAGCCCAGCTTCAGACCCACGCGGAGGATAACGCTAGCACTGCCCCGCCACGCCCAGCCTCGGGGATCCGCAGCCTCCAGCCATCCACCCATGTGCTGCGGGGCGGGGTTCTTCCTTCCTCCTGGCACCTTGTGATGGGAGCACCTTGGCAGCAGCTGTTCGCCCACTTGCAGCGGATACGCACGGCACCCTAGAGGAGAGGGGAGAGCCCCTCACCCAGGAAAGGAATCTACCTCCGCGGGGCCTTCCCCGACAGCACCCACGGGTCCCTCTGCCGGGAAGCGCTGCTCCGGGTCCTCCTGACGCAGCCATCATCACCTAGCCCAGATTGTCCATCTGCTTGCGGCCCGGACACGCGCCGTCAGCATGCAGCGGGGCTGTGCCCCCTTCCTCTGTGAGTACGATGGGGGACGGGCCTGGGGACCTGGTCTGGTTCGGAGAGCGCCAGGACCAATAGCCTCCCAACAGCCCCTTTCCCCAGGCAGCCCCTGGCTGTGCCAGCCCGTTCCTGTGCCTCCCAGGGGCTGGCGCGCTCGGACCGGCTGTGAGCCCCGGACTGCCCATCTGGAAAGCCAGGGCCAGGGGTCCCACACAGGGATGCAATTGGGGCAGCAGAGCTGCTGCCAAGCCCAGCTCACAGGCTCCTTGTTGGGGCGGCTCACGAGAACCGAAGTCCCCGCGCTGGTCCATGTACTCGGCGGGTGGACCCCACGCTCCATTCAGGGCCGTGGCCAGGCCCTTAGCACTACACTGGGTGGGGGGGTCGGGGATGTTCTCTGCTCTCCCCTGAGCCGTGGTGGCCAGTCGTCTTGCCCTGCCCTCCCCAGGCTGCTGCTTCGAAACACTGACAGATTCCCCCCTCTCCTGAGCCCTGTTCCTCCCGGGCCCCAGCGTGTGATGGGAGTCAGGGGGTTATGGCCTCACCCCAGTGATTTGCAGATTTCCTGGCTGTCCTGGGACTGGAGGCGGCGATGCAGAAGGAATGCAGGATTATCGAGGCTCTCCAGAACAAGCTGACGTATCCGCAGCGGCTCCAGTACATGGTAATTCTTTCCGTGATGGGTCCATTCGGGTCTCCCTTTCCCGAGGCCCAGACCTGCGTCTTTCTTCCCATAGCGCGGTGACTGCTCGGTGGGGGCCAGGGGAACCGTCTCTTGTTTCCTCCCCTTCCGGCTTCTCCGGGGCCAAGAGTTTCCAGACGAGCACCCGACGCTAACCTGCCAACGACCTGTTTTGGATGCTGGCGAGGAGCCCTGGTCTTAGTGCTGTGCCCCCAGCCATTCCCGCAGACACTTGCCCTGCCTAGCACATTCCCTCCTGGGGCTGCCGCCTGGTTAATTTAGGTGCACGCCCAGGTACCCAAGCGCAAACTATTTGGCTCATTTTCAAACATCCCAGAGGGGGCTGCAGCTCCCTCCCCCCCTCCCCCCCAGTGAGGTTAAACTAGTGCTGAGCTGCTTGTGCATACGTGAAACGCTGCCCGCTAATGGGCATAGTCAGAACTGTCCAGCTGCGTGTCACAGTCCCTAGACTGCAGGTGGATCCTGGCGATTCTCCTTTAGCTTGTCCTCATGGCGTACGGGACAGTGTCACGGCACAAGGCGGCTGCACACCTGTTCCCGGTGTTACAACCCGCATTAGTTTTCAGTGTTTATTTACCCACAAGGAAGCCTGCCCCAGTGCCTGGCAGGGGAGACGCTGCCCCGTCAAGGCGGGGGAGGGGACAGAAGCGGTTGCTGATGAGGGCACAGCCCAGGAGGATCCGGGGAAGAGAGGAGCTTTCAGTTCGCCGCAAGGAGTTTCTTTTCCTTGCCTTTGCAGAAACACTATTTCCCCATCAACTACACCATGAACGTCCAGTTCGAAGAGGTTCTCAGGGCGGCCAACATTACCAGGCTGGTAAGGAGTCCGGTGCTCATTTTCCATCCTCACACTGTTTCCCATCCCGGTGTGCCGGCTCACCAGGGAACAGCTCTGCCGTACGCTCCGGGGTCTTTCTACGGGCTCCCTGAGCGGCTGCTCCCGTCGCTCAGCTGGCCGAGACCCCAGTTCTCCGCCTCAAAGCCCCTGCGTCTTACAGCAGCCGGCCCATCCCACGGCTTGCAGGAAAATCGGTGACATCCCAGCAGGTGCCAGGAGTGGATGGCCTCTGACACCTGGCCTGGGCACTAGGGCTTTTCATCCAGGGCGCTCCAGCAATCATCCCTTCCTGCGCAAGGAAGCCGTGGCTATAGCTGGTTCTCACTGGGCCCAAGCGGGAGTCAAACAGTCCTAGAGCAGCGTGCACCTCTAGGGCGGCGCTAGATGTTCCCCACTTTCCAGCTACGGAGCAGCTGCGAAGGTGAAGTGCTGGGTCGATGGGTTCCTGCTACATCCCGGAGGGGGAAGGGCGCTTTGAGCAGGAATCGGACTTGGGATCTGAATTTTGCTCCCGCCCAGGGGGGTCAGGAGCTCACAAGCGAGCTGGCAAGCAGGGTCCAGGCATGCGCCAGCCGGGGGCACGCGCTGAGCAGACGCTCTTGGCGGCTGCAGTGGAAAAGGCAAAGCGGCCAGGGCTGGGGGTGGGCTGCCAGGCAGCGGGCGTCTCCCCCCCGGCCGTGCGTGACCCTGGTCCCCTCGTGCCCGCAGCGGGATCAGGATGTCGGCGAGCTGTCCCTGCGCTACCTGTGGCTCACCGTGAACTCCCAGGTGCTGCTGAAGGTCCTGGCTGTGCTGCCGGAGAAGCACCCGTCCTGGGGGTACACCCGAGATCTCTGCCACCTCTTTGAGCAGCTGGCTGCGGAGTCTGAGGACTACAACCAGGTGGGGGACCTGCCCCGGGTGACTCCTGCTGGACCACGGCCAGCCCACATGTGGCTGTGTCCGGCTCCTGGGTTGGCTGGCGGGTTGGGAGGCCCGCGGTGAGGTTATTCGTTGGGGCTCCCGGCCCCTCAGTCCCTCCTCACCCCATTCCCTTGGCTCCCATCAGAGGGGGGCCAGGCTTCCCCACACCCCAGATAGCAGCAGATCCCACGTGTCCCTCCTCCCTCCCCCACCGGGCTGCAGGCGGGTTTTGATCAGTGCGCTGGTGTCACGGAGTGCCCGGGGCGAGGGTCTGGAACTTGCTCCCTATGAAGCCAGTCAGGACTTGGGGGAGGGCGGGGGGGGAGCGTCCTCTCTGTGAACAGCCTGTCTCCAAGGCTAGGAACTTCACAGCTTCCACCTTCCTGGGTCTGACCTCGGAGCATTCAGCACCTTCTGCCCCTCCATGTGCATCCCCCAGCAAGCCCACCCGGGTGGGGGGCTCCTGGGGGAGCCAGAGGGTCCTGCACCCCAAATCCACAGTCAGACGTGACTCTCAGCCAGGCAGTAAAACTGAGGTTTATTCGATGACAGGAACATAATCTAGGTAGAGCGAACGCGACCCCTCCACTGGGTCCAATTTAGGGGCCAAGGAGCCAGGCAGAGCTTGCCTGCAGCTCCTTGCCAGCCCCCAGCCAGATCCCGACTCCCACTTCCTCCTCCGCCCCTCCCCTGCACTCCTTTCCCACGCAGGTCAGCTGACCTCTCTCCAACCGGTTCAGAGGTAGAGAGGTGGGCAGAAGGGACAGGGCATTACCTGCTTGCTTACACTGTCTTTCTGCTTTGCAACACTATCAGCCCCATTCTTTCACATAGGCACTTAAGAAATGCATTGGGGAAACTGAGGCACACACACAGTATTCCTACTCCGTCACACCTGGGCTCCAGACACAGACGACCAGGGAGCTCACCACCTTCCCCCGCGGGCCCGGGCAGAGCCGGGGTGGGCGCTGGGGAAGCTGCATTGTTTTTTATGGGCCAGACACACCCTGTGCCTTGGCACACGCTCCTGTGTCCCCTGTGCCACCCGCAGGGCAGGGTCCGGTATGTGTGCACACCAGACACGCAGAGACACACGGCTTGCTGCATGTGCTCCATGCTGGGCTGCAGCTGCCCCTGGCCTGCTGCGTTACCCCCCCCCATCCCCATGTCCTGCCCCCTACACCAGCTACGTGCGCTGTGTGCCCCGGGCTCCCGGCACCCCACCCGTGAGACGCTTTGCACCGTGCTGTGGCTATAGCAGCCGCTCCACGAGCGCCCCCCCCCCCCCACGTCCTCAGTGTGTCTGTCTGCTCTTAAGTTCCGGGCAGGCGGTTTCTATGGCTCTGTTTGTACAGCGGCTAACACGCCGGGGCCCCGATCTCAGCCCCAGGTGCTACTGCAGCCGACCTCGTTAATGACACACATACAGCAGGAACATCTCGGGGGCTGGTGGCCTCCCCAGGCAATGGGCGCTGGGCGGCTGGTGGGAGTCAGGGCTCGGGGAGGGGGCAGCCTTGACATCAGTAGTAAATCAAGCGAGAGCCAGGCCTGAGGAGGGCACCGGAGGGAGAAGGGAGTGTGGAGCCGCAAGCTGCTCATTGCTGGGGTTTGCCCCTCCCTGGGGCCCTAACCCCGGCGGTAGCTTTACAGTCCAGCCTGCGCCCTTCTAGCGCGCTGCTCCTGGGGGTGCAGGGCACTGGAGCGCGCTCCAGGGGCTGTACAGTCCGGGGGGGCCTGACCCGGGCCCCAGGCTGCAGGGCAGCTGCTAGGAGGGGCCAGTGTCCAAAGGGGCCTGGCCTGATTGTGGGGCTGCTGCCTGGGAAGGCCAGGAGGCACCCCCGAGTTCCCTGCCAGTGAGAGGAGCCCAGGGGAGCAGTGAGCTGGGTCCCACCACAGCCAGGTGGATTCACCCTGTGGGGCGGCTCCGGGCGAAGCCAGCAGCCACCCCGAGGCCAGATCGCAGCCTCTCCAGGGCTGTCCCGGGCGTGAGCCGCGGCTGCTCTCACTGGACCAGCTGCTGGTGCCAGTGTGGCCCTGCACTAACTGCAGGGGGAGAGGAGCTGGGTTTCCAGACTGATTTTCTCCAGGGTTCAGTCAGCTGTGAGAAGACTCAGGGCAGCCTGAGCATTGGTGGTTCAGTGGTAGAATTCTTGCCTGCCACGCGGGAGGCCCGGGTTCGATTCCCGGCCAATGCAGCCATGTCTTTTCATTTTCCTTCTCTTTGGAAGCCTTGTTGAATTGCAGCCCAGGGAGGGGAGCTCCAATCTTTTCAAATAAAGGTCCCTCTTTGGGGCTATTTCTCACTTTCTGATATTCCCCTGTAGAAACCGTACAGGAGTTTTAAGGGCTGTTAACGTCACATGGTGTTATCCTGTAACTTGGATCTGGTCCATCCTGGGCTGTGAGCCTCAGCTTGCTCAGAGCTTTGAGCTATTTTAGCTCTGACGGAAACCCAGGTTCTGTGATCACGGGCCTGGCTGACTGAGCAGGTCTCCCTTTGCAATACTGCTCTGGCTCGGTGGCCTTCAGCTTCCTGGAAACCCGGAGCATGTGTCATTAAAAATCCCAGGGAGTTTCCCAGGCAATTCTTCCTGGCCAAATCACCTTGCAAAAATTCCTTGCAGTGGCTGTCCCTGTCCATGGTGTGTTGCTATGATTTATTTGGAAAAGGTGTCCGGATCAGGATGGGGGCACTGGATAAACGGAAAATACAAACCAATCCCTGCTGCAAAGAGCTTCCACGCTGTACAGAAATCCGCTTTCTCTGCATGGCTGGGGCGTGAGCCGGGTCTCCAGTGTGATTCTCACTGTGCTCCTAGCTCATGGGAATTCTTGATCTGTCACTTGGCAGGCCGAGGTTTGATTCCCAGCTGATAGAAGTGGCTTTTTACCAACTCCTGTCTCTGTACCCCCTGGCTGCAGGACCACAGTAGAGCTGACTGCCATGGTCTTTGCCTTTGGGAAAGGCCCGTTGTTGAGGGACCTGCCATGGAGTCCGGAAGAGCTGACTTGCAAAGAGAAACTGCGCTGCGCCCCTTTGTCCTGTTAGCACCTTGGGGTCACTACCTGGCATCTGTAGCCCGTAAGCTGTGATCCTCTGGGATCCACAGTGTGGGGAGGGTTAGAGCTGGTCTGTACCGAGGACCATCTGGGAGCCCCCCTTCGAGTCAGCGCCCCGGCCTAATGCTCAGGGCCAGGTGTTGGGAGAGTGGGAATGGGGGTGCGGGACCAATTGTGCTCATTACGGATCCCACAGCCTGTTTCACAACCATAGCTCAGTGTGGTGCTAAATTCCAGTGTGGCGGCATGCCCCCTCCCCCCCCCTGCACACTCCGGGGTTAGGGACTGTCTTCCTTGGGGCATTGCTGCTGCTGTCAGGGCTTCCTGCATCCAGGTCACTTTCCTTGTGAGCTGGGGAGGGCAGGTGAGCAGCAGCTCCTGATGCCTCAGCCCAGCCCGGCGGTGTGTGACTGGGTGTGTGTGGTGTTGAGGGGAGTGTGTGACTGTGTTTACTCTGTGGTGTTGACGGGAACTGTGACACTGCATGTTGTGTGGCGTGTTGTGTTAAGGGGAGTGTGTGGCAGTGTGTGTTGTGTTGTGTTAAGGGGAGTGTGTGGCAGTGTGTGTTGTGTTGTGTTAAGGGGAGTGTGTGGCAGTGTGTGTTGTATGGTGGTGTTGAGGGGAGTGTGTGGCAGTGTGTGTTGTGTTGTGTGGCGTGTTGTGTTAAGGGGAGTGTGTGGCAGTGTGTGTTTTGTGGTGGTGTTGAGGGGAGTGTGTGTGCACCTGAGGGAGTGACTGCGCAGCTCGCAGGGTCAGGAGTCTGAACGTGGCTTGTTCAGACAACAGCAGCTGCCAGCAACTCGGGCCCCAGAGAGGCAGCAGCACAGACAGACACCCCGTCCCGTCCCCCAGCATAGGGGAAATCGAGTACCCGGGAGGCGGGGGGACACCCACCATCCGCCCCCCACCGAGCAGCCAGGAGGATGCTCCCAGGCCGGCGTGGCCGGGGCAACTCCAGGGACGAATGGAGGGCGGGGGGAGGAGGGGGCAGGATTTGGAATCAGCTGCGTCTCGGGTGTGGGAGGTTCAAATGTAGCCACTGAACCCCTCCCCCGCCCTCTCTGGATTGTGTCTCTGCCGCAGGACTTGGCTCTGTCACCCAGGGGTGGGTGGAGGGTGAGATGGGAAAGGGACCCGCAAACTCTCCAGCTGGCGCCTGGTGCCCGGTGCAAGTGGTGAACAGAAAAGCAGGCCTGGGCCGTCCCCTTAGGCGTGATCTGTAAGTGCAGACAGGGGTCTCGTGCTCTGCCTCTCCCCAGGAATGCATGGCTGGGTCCGGCGCTCGGGGACCCTTGTGGGTAGGGGGGGGTGCACCAATCTGTCTGGCCACGCAGGTGAGCTTACCTATGTAATAGATGGTCCCTTACGCCAAAGATCACAGCAATAATTGGGTTACTTCGCCAGGTCCGTTGCACTTTAGATCTCGCTCCAAAGACATTGTTTGTAGCCAATCCTAGAATAAACTATCTCGAGATTTATTATATAGGACAAGGAAATACATTATTTACAGGTAAAGCAGGTAAACCTAGATGCACACCAACGCGTTCCAAACGTAAGTTTCTAAAAGTCATGAAAGGTCGATATGATAAGCTGCATCTGTCCTTTAGGGCTAACCCAAGCCAAGCACTGGGGATCTTTTGCTTCTGCTTAGTAAGCCTTGTCCCTTTGAGTCCAAGCAGCATACCTGCACAGTTCCTCCTGGTTAGCCTCCCCCTCTTTCGCCCCCCCCTTTGAAATTGCATATTCAGAGCTCAGGAGGAATTCATTCACAAGTCTCCTCTTCCTTGGGGTGGGAGGAGAGAGCAATCAATTAAGTCTTTTTGTCCTCTTTGATGTTCCAAAATAGGACCAAAAGACTTACCGGTAATTGTGGTGCAGGTCATATGTGGGCTCCAGCCGGACATGTTTTCATGCTAGTTAACGTCTCTCTCTTCAGTCACAGAGGCTCAACACAATGGCTCAGATATTACCTTATAATATGGGTGACAGATGTTATAAGGGAGATGAATGTGGTCATCAATTCACAAGCATTCAATAAAGTCTAAATGCAAAGCACATTTTTTATACCTCGTAATACTTCTTTTAACAATATGGACAGGTTAGCCAGACTGATCCCAGCCAGGTATGTGTCCGCATTCCCATGAGTTCTGGGGCCCTTAGCATGAGCCGGTACCTGGTTTGCCAGCGTCACACACAGCTGGTCAAAATCATTTAAAATGTGCACTTTCAATGACATTTTCCATCGACATTTCAAACGCTGACATAAAAGGGGAACCTTGTGCCCCATTGTTTGACCAGCTAAAGAGATGATAAAATTCTGACGCTTGTTCATTGAAATTTGACCCTGTCATGGTACTGAAATAATTTGGTACCGTATAGATCACTGGGGTACGAAATATTATGTGAAGGGGTCGTAACAGGTGTCTATGACCATATGTGTGTATCTATTTTGGGACTGAAGTTATGGATATTGGATATAGGATGCCTGTACTTCAAACTTAGGCTTAGCTCCTGGGTGAAATCTCAGACAGGCTGGTGCTAACTCGAGCCCATTAAAGGGCCATCAACTGCACAATGAACTCTGTCCACACCCAAGGAACTCCCCAGGGATGGAACATGCCTGGGAAGAAACTAAATCCGGGAGAGTCTGGTGATTGGACCATGTGGCTGGGAACCTCCATTTGGCAACCAGACTCTAGGAGGAAGTCTATAAAGCCTGGGAGAGATGTCTCCATTTTGTCTTCTACCTCCAGCCTTCAGCCTGCCTTGTTTCCAGCTTTGGATGGAACTTTGCTACTCAGGGGAACTCTGGACAAAGGTGCTGACCCATCTCTGCAGGGGATGCTTTCCAAAGACTTTGATTGAAACCTGCAGTTTATTCTACAGCTGCAAGACTGAACCAAGTGATGTGCCATTACTGCATGTAATTAATTTATTTTAACCTTTCCTAACCCTCCCCTATACCTTTTTCCTTATACAATAAACCTTTAGATTTTAGATTCTAAAGGATTGGCAACAGCGTGATTTGTGGGAAGATCTGATTTGTATATTGACCTGGGTCTGGGGCCTGATTCCTTGGAATTGGGGAGAACCGTTTTCTTTATTTGGGGGATTGGTTTTCATAACCATTGGTCCCCAGGACAGGAGGCTGCTGGTGGTGATACTGGGAATCTGGAGTGTCTTAAGGGGATTGCTTGTGTGACTTGTGGTTAGCCAGTGGGGTGAAACCAAAGTCTGTTCTGTTTGGCTGGTTTGGTTTGCCTTAGTGTGGAAAAACCCCAGCTTTGGGCTGTAGTTGCCCCTTTGGAAGTAATCTGTCCTGATCTGACACTCACAGTTGGATCCCACCAGGAACAGCTCCGTCACAGACCCCATTAAAAAACCAACATAAATTCATGTAATTGTCATGAAGATTTCTGCCCAAATTGTGCTCTGGTTTTCAGGGAGCGCCGCTGAATTTTTAATGTAAAGAAAAAGGGAAAACAACACTTTAAAAGGAAAATGTTCAGTGCCAGCCCTTGTCCTGAAGTGAAGAAGGGCAGAAAGCCTGTCTTGTTGGGGCTTTTGGCAGTTCATCTTTGACAATAATTGATGTCATGCGAGCAAAACATTAAATTGAAAGTGAAAGAAACTCTTCACAGCCGCAGCATTGTTTCTTCTGTGGCACTATTGTCCCCTGCTACATAGAAGGCCTCAGTTTGACTCTCAGCTGATGCAAATGACTTTTGTAGTGTCCTGTCTCTGTACAGTCCTGCCGCAGGCCCACGGTGCACCTGACAAAGACACAAGGAAATGTCTGTTGTTCAGGAAATTTGTCTTTGCTGTCGCTGGCCCTCCAGCAGAACTGACTTTCAAAGAGAACCAACCAGTGCTTCACCTACAAGTCTTCCTAGCACCAGCGTAGCCCCCCGGCGCGCTCACCCTGTCAGCTCCCCCTTTTGGGATGCTGATGAAAGATCCTCAAGCGAGGAACTTCGGTGTCCTGGCTAAATTGCAGTCTGGGTGAATGTCTCCTGCTGCTCAGGTTTGCCTCCTGCCTCTCCTGTGGGGCAGGGCAGAATTCTCCCCCACACCTTCCTGCTGGGCACCATTAAGCTGCTGTGTTCCTGCGACACATCCCTGGTCTGTTTCAGACTCCACCATCAAGGTGTGGATTGGTGGTTCCCTCTCTTCAGGATTGTCTAGGGTAGGAACAGAGTCCGAGGTTAGGCCAGGGTAGACCAGAACGTGAGCTCACCCAAATGCCTGAACTAGAAAACTCCAACCGGCCCCGGCGACTCCACACTCACTGAGTTTACCATCACTTTCAAGATGACTTCTAAGGCCAGACCTATCAGCTGACATGTTCCCTTTATTGTGTGTCTCTAGAGAAGGACCACAAGGGGGCTTGGGTTCCTTAGAGGGTTTTCTTGGTTTAGTATTGTGAATCTCATAGCTGGTGTCTTCTGGCTCTGTAGGAGGCCTTAGCTGAGAACTGGTGTGGCAGCTGTCCTAATCCTAAACTCAAGGGGTATTATTGACCTTACACCGTGTGTGGGAACAGCCCGAATTGTAATTCAGGGACCATGTATCCAGTCACTTCTAAAGTGGAAAAATGCCCTACACCTGAGCAGTGTGGTGTTTTAAATGCTGCTTGTAACTGGGGGACCCTAGGACAGGAAACAGGAAGGAGGGGGGAGGAGTTGAGCCAAGCCTGAGTTAGAGCTACAGAGGGGTGCAGCAGCAGCTCTGTAAAGAGGTTTCACTGTTGTTAAAGTAAGTCTGTTAAAGTTTGTTAGTACCTTGCCTGCTTGATACAACACAAAGCCAGCAAATGTGTAGATGGGAACGAAAACAAGGAGTTTGAACCACGCTAAGAATCACTTTCCCCTCCCTCAGACTTCAAATGCGGTGGAAAAATTTGGTCAGCCTGACCCGAAGTTCTGCTGTTCCGGCCAGTCGGTGTGGGGGGGAGGGGATTGTTTTAGCGGCTGAGGATGGCGATGAAAGTTTCTAAATCTCTCTGCACCGCGGTGTCTGACGGAACGTGAGGTGACTTTGGGACGACAAGGAGCCTGGGTGGAGAGATGAAGCAATGCCGCTGGCTTGTATGGCCAAGACGCCAAAGTCTGTCTGACAGCGTCAGTTCTCAGCCGGAGCGTCGGTGGTTCTCTGTTGCTCTTTCGGGCTGAGACTAGATGAGGGCCTTGTCTACACAGAGTTGTGACGGTGCTGTTCCTGGTGGGATCCAACTGTGAGTGTCCGATCAGGACAGATTGCTTCCAAAGGGGCAACTACAGCCCAAAGCTGGGGTTTCTTCACACTAAGGCAAACCAAACCAGCTAAACAGAAAAGACTTTGGTTTCGCCCCACTGGCTAACCACAAGTCACACAAGAAATTCCCTTAGACACTCCAGCTTCCCAGTATCACCACCAGCAGCCACCTGTCCTGGGGATCAATGGTTATGAAAACCAATCCCCCAAATAAAGAAAACGGTTCTCCCCAATTCCAAAGAATCAGGCCCCAGACTCAGGTCAATATACAAATCAGATCTTCCCACAAATCACGCTGTTGCCAATCCTTTAGAATCTAAAATCTAAAGGTTTATTATACAAGGAAAAAGGTATAGGTGAGGGTTAAGAATGGTTAAAAGAAATCAATTACATGCAGTAATGGCACATCTCTTGGTTCAGACTTGCAGCAAAGGTAGAATAAACTGCAGGTTCAAATCAAAGTCTTTAGAAAGCATCCCCTTTTAGGGATGGGTCAGCACCTTAGTTCAGAGTTCACCTGTGTAGCAAAGTCCATTCAGAGCTGGAAGCAAGACAGGCTGCAGGCTGAAGGTAGAAGACGAAAATGGAGGACGTTCTTCCAGGCTTTATAGACTTCCTCCTCTGGGCGAAGACCCTCCTCCTCCTTATGCGGTGTCTGGTTGCAAACTGCAGGTCCACAGCCACATGGTCCAATTCCCAGACTCTCAATGATTCAGTTTTTGCCCAGGCATGTTCCATGCCTGGGGAGGCTCCTCGGGTGTGGACAGAGTTAATTGTGCAGTTAATGCAGCGATTCTCAAACTTGTAGAGACCGCGCCCCCTTTTTCTGCTCTGGCGGCCCCTGGCGACCCCCCTCCGCCGAAAAGCCGCAGATTTTTTTAAAAGCGCCGACCCCTCCGTCCCCACCGCGCTGCCGGATCCACCTGCCCCCCCCGGTCCCCGCCGCGCTGCCAGGTCCACCTACCTACCCTCCCCCCCCCCATCCCCGCTGCTGCAGGCAGGCTGCCGGATCCACCTGCCCCGCCCCCCCCGGTCCCCACCGTGCTGCTGGATCCACCTGTCCCCTCCCCGTCCCCGCCGCTGCAGGCAGGCTGCCGGGTCGGCCTACCCCGCCGTCCGCGCCGCCGCCCCTCCCCCATCTCCACCGCGGGCGGGCTGCCAGGAGCACCCCCGGCAGCCCACCCGCAGCGGGGAGGGGGGAACCGGGGCGCACACGCGGGTTTTTTTGTTTTTTTTTTTGTGACCGCGGGCGGGCTGCCGGGAGCGCCCCGGTCCCAGTCGCCGCGAGTTGCGGCCGCAGGAGCTCGCGACCCCCCGGGGAGCGCTCGGCGACCCCCAGTTTGAGAAACCCTGAGTTAATGGCCCCTTAATGGGCCATCAGGCAGGCCATTCAAGTTAACACCAGCTTGCCTGAGATTCCTCCCAGAAACCAAGCATGAGCTTGAAGTACAAAGATACACACACATCAATGGCATATTCATAATCCGCCCTCCATAACCTGGTCATAGACACTTGTTATGACCCCTTCACATAATATTCGGTACCCCAATGATTTACATGGTACCCAATTATTCCAGTAACGTGACAAGAGTTTGTCTGTGTCGGTTGTGGGTGGGGATGGGTGATGTTTGACTGTTGTAGTTATACTGGTATAACCCATGGGGTAGGTGCCTTGTGCCAGTACGGCTCCCCTCTCCATACAGTAATAATCTATTCTATACGCTGTAGACACCGGTGTTTCTGTCCGGTGGGTTGTACTGTGTTGCCAGTACAAGTACAGCGGTACAACTGGTGTCTAGACAGCTGCTAGGCCAGGTTTTCAGTGACCGTGTAGTTGGGTGGCACCTCCGTAGGCAACGTAGAGAAACAAAATGGCGTCTCCCACACGGCGTGACCTCGCCCCTGCAGTGCGTGTGAGGTCAGGCCATTTGGAGGAGCTAGCCCGCCCGTGCTGTTCTCAGCTGCGTCGGCTGCACACGAAGTCACTCCACGGTAACTCCTGCCTGGCCTCATTCTGCAGAAACTTTCCCATGTAATCCCACTTAGCACCAGTGCGGACTGGGGTTAACCCCGTACGCTCCAGTCCAGTCTGCCGTGCCTTGACTAGAGCTGGGGGAGGTGCGAACGAGATGGAGCTGGGTTACTCCACCCAACATGGCGCCTTTCAATCCCGCTCCGGGTCTGGGAGCGGGGCAGGCCGGGGGCGTGTGGAGAGCCGGGCGGACGGTGTCCGGGGAGCAGACCCGTGACTCCCCTGCCTGTGTGTCGTTTCTGCAGGGGAACGTGGACGCGAAGGTGTGGGACGTGGTCGAGCAGGTGGTCACGGGGGACGTGGGGAGCAGCCGGAAGGCCGTGTACCCCAAAGCCCTGCTGGATAACTGCGCCAAGGTCATGTGGCTGCTGTTCAGCGAAGCGTGTGAGTCGAGAGCCCTTCCAGGCAGCAGGGAGGGAGGAACAAGGTGGGCCGGAGCCGAGGCAGCTCCTGGGGGTGCTGTCTGGGGGAGGGGAGGAGCCCGCGCTCCGAGGGGAAATCCCAGCCTGCAGATCACCCAGGCCATGGGCAAGGGCAGTGGAAACGCCCTAAAAGTGGGGGAGGGGCCTGAACTGTAGCCCCGCCCCCAGTGCCATGCTGCCCCCTTTCTCCCAGAGGCCCCGTCCTGGCACCACCCCTTCTCCTGGAGGCCCCGCCCCCTGTTCAATCAGCTCCGCCCCTCCCCCTATTGCTCGCCCTTACGGCCAGTAAAAGTGAGGGGGGACCCCCCCCCCCCCCCCGTTCTGGCCAGGAGCAGGCAGGTCAGCAGCGAGGCTGTGAACGCCCCAGGAGAGCAGAGCTGCAGGGTCCAAAGGGCCCTTTGCTTGCGGTGAGAGCTGCCCGCCCCTCATGCGCCCTGCCCCATGAGCTGGGCACAGAGACGTGTGGAAAATGGGTCTAGCCCAGGCACTGAGAGGGCCACTCGGCCGCGCTAGTGACGGACACCTCGGCTCTCTCCTGCCTCAGGTAAATAGGATCCTGCCTCTGACCAGGAAGGGAGCATGGCCATTTCCTCCCGCTCTCCGTGCCCTCAGCGCCGCCTCGGCACGTGGTCTCTGTTGTCGCACTGCCCGTCTGCTTGTGCTCCACAATCCCAGCGTCCGTGTTGCGTGGTGCCTGCCCTCTCCCCAGCGCCCTGAGAAGCATCTTCCCGGGTGCCCAGCCGTGGGAGCTTTGCCCTGAGCAAAGTTGGAGGATGAGGAGCGCAGAGGAGTGGATTTTCTCTACCAGGGCCAGAGAACGAGCCCAGAAATCTTTCTGGCCCGGGGAATCTGGGCACGGTGGTGGCATTTCTGTCGCTCCGTGGGCGCGGCTAGGTGTTGTTCCCCTGGCTCCCCACCAGAATGGAGCCCCGAGGGCCGGCTCGGCAGCTGAATTGGAGACTTGCCTCACATTCCCACCTGCTCAGCAAGGGATTTTCTCCCGAGGCAGATCAGAGAGAGAGTGTTACGTGACCTGGCCTCTTGGCCTCGACGCAGGCCTGAGTCAGAAACGCCGCTGGCTGGATCCCACCCACCCCAGGACACACAGCTGGGGCATGGCAGCCCCTGCAGAGAAGAGCTGCCGGAGGGATGCTGGCCCACCCGGCGGATGCTCCCTGGAGACTGCTGGGATCGGCTTGGCAGCTTTGGGCCAGGGACGTTCCAACCCCGGAACGTTTTAACTCAAAGCTGCTGTAGCTGGAACTTCCCTGCTCAGCCTGGCCTCCCCGGGGGTGTCACGGAGTGTGGGGGAGTCCGGTCCCTGCACCCCCACTTCCTGGGGTTCACAGTGACTCTCTGCCAGCCAGTAGATTAGAAGGTTTATTCGAGATGACAGGAACACAATCCAACTCAGAGCTTGTCAGTACAAACAGGACCCCTCAGTCAGGCCCTTCTGGGGGGCAGGGAGATGAGACCCCGGATTGGGGCTCCCGCCTCGTCCCCAACCTGCTTCCCCCAACCCTTCACCGAAACTGCCTCCTTCCCCCTTTCCCCCGGCCACTCCCCCAGCCTTTGTTCACATCCACACAGGCAGAGAGCTTCACCTCCCCCGACTGGGGTCCGGTTACAGCCCAGAGTTATGTCCCTGAATCCTCCCTGCTGTCACAGGGCCAAAGAGGAAAGGCCCATCAGGTCACGGAGCGAGTTGGACAAGGGGTTTTGGACTCCGCATACGAGGAAGCCACCTACAGGGACGCTTTCCACTCCGCCCCAGCGCCGGTGCACATGAGAGCCGGGCCCGGCCAGCGGAGCCAGGGGATCTGAGGGCACCAACAGCAATCTGCCCGCGGACTCTTCCTGCCGCTCGCTGTGCTGCGGTTCCCCTCCGGAGGGAGCTGATGGATGATGGCGCCATGCACCTGCAATATGCAGGGCCGGCGACAGGAATTTTGGGGCCCCATACGGCAGATCGTACGGGGCCCCCCCCCGCCGGTCTCCTGCCGCCCGCGGCCCCCCCCCCTCCGGTCTCCCGCCGCCCGCGGCCCCCCCCGCCGGTCTCCCGCCGCCCGCGGCCCCCCCCGCCGGTCTCCCGCCATCCGCGGGGCCCCCTCCCGCCGGTCGCCCGCGGCCCCCCCCTCCCCCCGCCGGTCTCCCGCCGCCCGCGGCCCCCCCCCGTCGGTCTCCCGCCGCCCGCGACCGTCCCCCCCGGTCTCCCGCCACCCGCAACCCTCCCCCCCGCCGGTCTCCCGCCGCCCGTGCCCCTCCCCCCCCCGCCGGTCTCCCGCTGCCCGTGCCCCTCCCCCCCCTGGCCGGTCTCCTACCTCCCGCGGGCACCAACCCCCGCAGCGCTGCGGCCGCATGGCCCGGCCGGGAGAAGCAAAGGGGGGCGGGGGGAGGCTGCTGGGTGCCGGGGGAGGGGGCTGGTGAGCGCGGCAGCGGCTGCCCGGAGCCGCGCCTTGCTCACAGCCCGGGCGACAAGGGGGTACAGCTGCATACCCACCCCGGACTTCAGGGGCCCCCCTGAAGTCCGGGGCCCGGTACAGCTGTACCCGTTGTACCCCCCCTGTCGCCGGCCCTGGCAATATGTGTTAATGAGCCATTGCCCAAGGATCTAATCCTGCCGCCATCCTCACCCAGCACCTTAGAGCTCCCGGTCAGGCCCTTGGGCTGCCTTGTCTGTTCGTTTGCTGGCTCCAGCATAGGGCTAGGGCAGCCGGAGACACACATCTGCCTTCCAGCCCTTTTCGAGACGTTCTCTGCTCCTGTTTTCAGGGCTGTGGTTCGAGCGCGTCTCTTACGACAGTTGGTGTTTCCTTTAGAGCCCCGAGCCCTGGAATCGCCTTAGAAATGCACCTTGTCAGCTTGCCTAACGAAAAGAGCCGGTCTGTAGCGCTCCTGGTCGCAGCTGAGCTTGTAACCGTGTCTCCTCCAGGCTCCAGGGCCAATACATGCAATAAATAACCAGCGAACCCGAGTCAAGGAATAGCACTAAATGTGTCCGATTGAAAGTCTCATGATTCGGTGGGGTCTGGGAACCTCTTGGATGTCATGTCTCCTCCTCCCGCCTGCTGGGAGACTCGCTGGCGGTGTCTCTCCTGCTGCATCCAGAAGCTGAAGTGCTTTCAACAGGGAAATGTGTAGAGGCGGGAGGACTGGGCTGTGTCTGCTCCAGCCACATTTGTAGCTAGAATTCCCCAACTGGAGCAATGGTGGAAGCTGCCATGTAGACGGGGCAAGGGCACTTTGCACTCTGTGCTAACTCCAGCTGGAGCATGGCTTGGGGACACCAGGATAGAAAAGCCCAAGTCCTCTCTATAGTTCAGCTTTCCCCGTAGGAGTCCCGGGTGGAGGATGATGTCAATGTTTGCCTGCTAAGGCAAGCCAGAGAGGAAAGTGAGAGGATTGCACCATTGGGGGAGGGATAGCTCAGTGGTTTGAGCTAAACCGAGGGTTGTGAGTTCAGTCCTTGAGGGGGCCATTTGGGGAGCTGGGGCAAATATCTGTTGGATGATTTAATGGGGGATTGGTCCTGCTTTGAGCAGTGGGTTGGACTAGATCCCTTCTAGCCCTGATATTTTCTGACAAGAGGAAGCGGCATACAGGGGATTGTCCAGAGAATGGAAACTTTGATCCTCAGGGAAGGTAGCAAATGGCAGATCACCATAGCTACCATTCTGTGCTGTCCACTGCCCTGGAACCGGGTCCCTGGAAAGTGCCGACTCCTCAGATGGCCTGAGGGTGGAGCATGTTTCAGACCCGGAGGGAGAATTGGACCCCCACAAACAGAAATTGGGTTTGAACCAGATCTTGCAGCTGCCTCCCTCCATCTGGTCATTGGCTTTAGTGTAGAGGGACCTTCTGTCCAGAGGTGGTGGCAGGGAAGTGAGACGACAGGGAGCAGGCAGTCTGCCTCTTACGAAGAGGCCAGGGCCTTCACGTTAACAAGACACCTCAACTTTTAGGTGCCCAACCGGAGCCCCTTTGAAGGAGCCAGATGTTCAGGAAAGGCTGACCACACCCCGATCTCCCTCGGCCCCCCAAAGGAGTGAAACGTGAAGCCTTGAGTCCTTGTCTCTCTCCCAAATCCAGGGACTTGTTTCCCACGGTACCACGCTGGTGCTCCCGTTGCTCATGGAGAAGCGACCAGATTCCACACTGGATGGGGTGGGGGAATTTTTCAAGTTGTTATTGAACATAGAGTCAGATGCAGCCATTGCCAAAGAATGACGGAGCAACGGGTGGAGAGCGGATAAAGCTGAGATGTCAGCTTTGCGTGAGAGAATCGGAACCGCCGTGTCTGAATCTAGCTGAGGTGCTAGACAGCCTCCGCCGCTGGAGAATCAGAGCACCGGTCAATCTGTAACGTATTTATCCGCCCCACTGGGAGACTAAAGCACTTACCCAAGGTCACACCAGGAGTCTGTGACAGAGCAGAGAATTCCATTCATGTCTCTTGCGTGATCAGCTGGCACCCAGACCTCTGGGCTGTCCTGGAATGGCCACGTGGCATGATTCAGCTGCCAGTGTTTATTACCGAGGGGGTCTCCCCTGGGTTGTGACCCCCAGTGGAGTCTCACACGGGCGTCATGGAGTCACAACGTGCCTGTTACTCCGTAATGCAACTGGGGAGGCAGGTTCCAGCTGGCGGAGGGCGAGATTCACAAGCAGAGGAACTGTGTTTCCCGTTACCCTTTCTCTAGAGAGGCAAATAACGTCAGAGCCCCCTCCCAGCTAGAGCCCCTGGGCCAAGTCCGGAAGCCACGTGTCTAGTGGATGTAAGTGTCACGGAGTGCCCGGGGCGATGGTCTGGAACTTGCTCCCTATGAAGACAGTCAGGACTCCGGGGGGAGCGTCCTCTCCGTACACAGCCTGTCTCCAAGGCTAGGAGCTTCACAGCTTCCAGCTTCCACCTTCCTGGGTCCGACCTTGGAGCATTCAGCACCTTTTGCCCCTCCATGCGCTTCCCCTCGGTGAGTTGCCCCAGCGGGGTCCTGGGGGAGCCCGTGGGTTTTGCACCCCAAATCCACAGTCAGACGTGACTCTCAGCCAGGCAGTATAACAGAGGTTTATTAGTCGACAGGTACATGGTCTAAAACTGAGCCTGTAGGTACCCAAACCTCTCAGATGTATCCATTTTGGGGACCCCTGGACTCTCCCCAGCCAGCTGCAGACTGAAACTTCCTCCTCCGCCCCTCCTTTGCATTCCTTTGTCTTTCCTTCCCCAGGTAGGTCAGGTGACCTCCCTTCCCCCCCTGAGGTCAATTGCAGCTTCAGGTATGGCCACCTTCACACAAGAGTCAAAGGAAGCTTAAGAGCATTCCTACTCCATCACAATGGCTCATGTAAGATATCATTGGAAAGGTTCTGATTTACTGAATGTGATTATCCAATTTGGATGCATGTATTATTTCTGTATCTAAAGTTAGGAATATTGACTATGTAACAATTACGTGTGTGTGTGTGTGTGTGTGTGTGTGTGTGTGTGTGTGTGTGTGTGTGTGTGTGTTGGAAGACACCCGCCAGACAACCGGCCATCCCAGCTTGAAGGGTCATTAGAAAAAAACAAGAAGACTGTGAAGATACTAATCTCTCTCCTTCCTGAGAGGCGTCCTGGGATGTAGCTGTGACACTACAAGGTCAGGTGATAATGTCACTGATGCAAAATACCACCTTAGACACTAATGGTACTTTTCCTCTGTAGGAAGATGGGGATCAAACACAGGTTTTCTGCCTTAGGTAAATCTATCTATCTTTATAAAAGTCAAATGGTGTATGTATGTTCGCTTACTCCTTCCACACCGTTTGAGCTAGAAACTTGAAATTTGGTACAGTTATAGGCTTTAGGGTCCTAATCAGAGTAAGAATCGAAAATTTTTCAAATCTCACCTCTGACGCCCCCGGGGGTGAAATTATTTAAATACCATTAACGTCAGCTGGGCAGCAGGTTAACACCTGCTGTTCTCTGTGACATAGTTATGATGTAATAATACCCCCCTCCAAAGGACCCCGCACTCGCTCAGCTCTCTGCCCCCTCCCCCCCTCCAATGGACCCCGCTCTTGCTCAGTTCTCTGCCCCTCCCCCCTCCAATGGCCCCTGCACTCGCTCAGCTCTCCCCCCTCCAACGCCCCCCCACTTGCTCAGCTCTCTCCCCCCTCCCCTCCTCCAAGGGCCCTCCACTTGCTCAGCTCTCTCCCCCCTCCCCCCTCCAACGGACCCGAGCAATGTTATGCCACGTAATTACTTGAAATTACTTAGACAAAATGAGACTTCTGAGCAAAATTTGTATTAATAAAAAACATTGTCATCTTTTTACATCCCAGTTTCCAATTACAAATACCCTGAGCAACGCCGGGTATTTTTGTTAGTCCTTTGTAAGGCTAGGGAGGGGGTTGACCTGGACTCTCCTCCATTGCCTACCCAAGAAGAAGGACTGCTGAATGTACCAGAGGGGACAAAGAATCTAACCTGAGGGGAATCATAGAATCTCAGGAGATCATCTAGTCCAACCCCCTGATCAAAGCAGGACCAATCCCTACTCCCCCCCCCCTTAAGTGGCCTCCTCAAGGATTGAACTCACAACACTGGCTTCAGCAGGCCAATGTTCAAACCACTAAGCTATCCCTCTCCCCAAGGCAGGGATGAGGCCAGACTGAGGCAAGGGTCCGGTCTGTAAGAAGTAAGTGGGACTCTAAGCTACAGAAACTCTGCAACTTGCCTAAATTAACATTGACGGGGAGAAATTGCTTCTTGAAACCATTCTCTTTAAGATCTTAAGCTTAGTGTGTATATTTTGTTTTATTTACTCAGTAATCTGCTTTGTTCTGTTTGCTATCCCTTATAATCACTTAAAATCTGCCATTTATAGTTAATAATTTTGTATGGTTTATTAATAAACCCAGTTTGTACAATTTCAGCACAAGACAGTATTATTGGGGGCTTATGCCCCAAAAGGGTGTGTACGTGAGTGCTGGGTGAATCCTCTCAGTCTGTGTCTGCAGTGGGGTGTGGCCGTGTGTGCTTGTGTGCTGCAAGAGGCAATTAGGAGAGCCTAATTCAGCAAAACAGGGAGAGGGAATCCAGGCTGGTGGAGCAAGAGGGATTCAGTGAGACCCCAGTACATCAGGTGGCATCCCAGAAGGGCAGGGGTCCAATCCATCCTGCTCATATCGGCCATGGGAAGCCATTTCTTTGGACTCTGTGATGGAACCACCAGAAAGAAGTGGCAGATTGTTGTTCTAAAATGGCTCCCGTTTATCCCTGCACAGGTTTACCCTCTGAGGAGGAAACCGCCTGGCATTGGATAAACAATGTAGTGTGTCCCCAGGACCCCCAGATCATATCACCTCTGACCAGTTTATTGGCCGCTTTTAGTATGAGGCCCTATGTTTATTAGGACTCCATGTGCACCTGTTGTTGCGAATTACACTCACAAGTCACGCACAGCCCGAGGGCTGTTACGAATTACACCTACAGGTCACACACACGGTTCAAGAGAACTGCTATGAATTACACCTTTGCATAACGTACAGCTCAAAAACTGCTGCGAATTATGCCTATAGGCCACGCAGCTCGAAAACTGTTACGAATTACACCCTTAGTCATGCAGAGTTCAAGTCTAGGCTGAGGCACATGAATTATTCCAATAAAATGCAGAAAAAGAAAAACCCAGTTTATTACACAGCTGTGTGGTACTCTTGCTAAGCAAGAAGGACCACGAAATACAGACGAAGGATAGATGATATACTTTACAGCAGGACATGTACCCCTCGTGCAGCAGGCCTTCTAGTCTATGGTAAGGCAATTTTCTTATCTCCCACCATCTCCCACCTATCCCCTTCTGCATTGAGCTCATGACCACAGGCTGATGTTCACGTGAAGCTCTTATCTTGTCCTAGCGGTTTCGAGGCTGCCCCTTCCTTTGTTAGAGGGTATTTGAAACCGCTGGTGACTAGAGGCCCCCCTTTCTCTGGTATGCACTGTGTTGGCTTTCTTGATAAGGGCCGAGAGGAACTTCAAAATGGAGTTAGATGAGCTAACTTTCTCTAACACTGTCCTCTGCCTACCATCTGCAGTCAAATGGCCAGATGGAAAGAATGGGCCAGATCCTTGAACAATACTTATGATCACATCAATCGTCACCAGGAGGACTGGTCTTCATTGTTAGCATAAGCAGAATACTCAGACATACTGCAGACCACACCCCCACAGCCTGCAGCCTGTTCTTATCAACTATCAATTTCACCTTCAACTACCCACACCCTCCCCAACCCCATCTGCCTCGGGCCTAGTAGAACACATCCATTTCATCCAGGAGGAGGTGAATGGACGCATGGACAGAGCCTCCTGGAAATCTGTTCCTTGGCCCGCACCACATTCAGTGACCACTCAACCTGGTCACCTTTGAGCTTCATCTCCGTAGATCCCTTAGAGTCCACCCTGTGTTCCATGTCTCACTTCTGAAATAATACACTGAGAATGAGGGCTGTCAAGCGATTAAAAAAAATCATGATTAATTGCATGATTAAAAAGAGTAACAAGAAGGGTTTCTTCAGGTATGTTCAGCAACAAGAAGCAGGTCAAGGAAAGTGTGGGCCCCTTACTGAATGGGGGAGGCAACCTAGTGACGGAGGTTGTGGAAAAAGCTAATGTACTCAATGTTTTTTTTGCCTCTGTCTTCATGAACAAGGTCAGCTCCCAGACTCCTGCACTGGGCAGCACAGCATGGGGAGGAGGTGACCAGCCCTCTGTGGAGAAAGAAGTGGTTCAGGACTATTTAGAAAAGCTGGACGAGCACAACTCCATGGGGACGGATGCGCTGCAGCCGAGGGTGCTAAAGGAGTTGGCGGACGTGATTGCAGAGAAATTGGCCATTATCTTTGAACACTCATGGCGATCGGGGAAGTTTCTGGATGACGGGAAAAAGGCTAATGTAGTGCCCATCTTTAAAAAAGGGAAGAAGGAGGATCCAGGGAACTACAGGCCAGTCAGCCTCACCTCAGTCCCTGGAAAAATCATGGAGCAGGTCCTCAAGGAATCAATTGTGAAGCAGTTAAAGGAGAGGAAAGTGATCAGGAACAGTCAGCATGGATTCACCAAGGGCAAGTCATGCCTGCCTAACCTAATTACCTTCTACGATGAGATAACTGGCTCTGTGGATGAGGGGAAAGCAGTGGATGTGCTATTCCTTGACTTTAGCAAAACTTTTGATACGGTCTCCCACAGTATTCCTGCCAGCAAGTTAAAGAACTATGGGCTGGATGAATGGACCATAAGGTGGATAGAAAGCTGGCTAGATCATTGGGCTCAACAGGTAGTGATCAATGGCTCCATGTCTAGTTGGCAGCTGGTATCAAGCAGAGTGCCCCAAGGGTTGGTCCTGGGGCCGGTTTTATTCAACATCTTTATCAATGATCTGGAAGATGGTGTGGACTGCAGCCTCAGCAAGTTTGCAGATGACAAAAATTTGCAGATGTTAAACTGGGAGGAGTGGTAGATACACTGGAGTGTAGGGATACAATACAGAAGGACCTAGACAAATCAGAGGATTGGGCCAAAAGAAATCTCATGAGGTTCAACAAGGACGAGTGCAGAGTCCTGCACTTGTGAAGGAAGAATCCCATGCACTGCTACAGACTGGGGACCGAATGGCTAGGCAGCAGTTCTGCAGAAAAGGACCTAGGGGTTACAGTGGATAAGAAGCTGGATATGAGTCAACAGTGTGCCCTTGTTGCCAAGAAGGCTAACAGCATTTTGGGCTGTAAAAGTAGGGGCATTGCCAGCAGATCGAGGGACGTGATTGTTCCCCTCTATTCGGCATTGGTGAGGCCTCAGCTGCAGTACTGTGTCCAGTTTTGGGGCCCACACTACAAGAAGGATGTGGGAAAAAATAGAAAGAGTCCAGCGGAGGGCAACAAAAATTATTAGGGGCCTGGAGCACATGACTTATGAGGAGAGGCTGAGAGAACTGGGATTGTTTAGTCTACAGAAGAGAAGACTGAGGGGAGATTTAATAGCTGCTTTCAAGTACCTGAAAGGGGTTTTAAAGAGGATGGATCTAGACTGTTCTCAGTGGTAGCAGATGACAGAACAAGGAGTAATGGTCTCAAGTTGCAGTGGGGAAGGTGTAGGTTGGATATTTGGAAAAACTTTTTCCCTAGGAGGGTGGTGAAGCACTGGAATGGGTTACCTAGGGAGGTGGTGGGATCTCCTTCCTTAGAGGTTTTTAAGATCAGGCTTGATAAAGCCCTGGCTGGGATGATTTATTTGGGGTTGGTCTTGCTTTGAGCAGGAGGTTGGACTAGATACCTCCTGAGGTCCCTTCCAACCTTGATATTCTATGATTCTATGATTGTCTGAAAGACAAAGAAACCTAAGCAGACTGCTGTAGGTTGCTGGGTAAGAGAAACATTCTTTATTTCAATTTGATTTAGCTTGATAACATTTAGGAATTAGACTGTGATTTTATCTTTTATTTCTTTCTGTAACCAGTTCTGAGCTCCTATGCCAATACAACGTATACATCACTTAAAATTGAGCTTTTATGGGTAATACACTCATTTTAATGTTTCATCTAAGCCGGTGTGTTTTTGATTGAAGTTTGGGGAATCTATTTAGGTTTAAAAGACTGCTGCAGATTCATACCCTTTGATGGTATGATGAAGTAATTAATGATCTTACTGATCGGGGGGTCTGGAGCAGCGTACACATTCTGGGGTTCAAGGCTGGGGGGATTTGTGGGGGTTTCCCCCTATACAGTTCACGAGTGGCTGGGAGACCAGTCATGTAACTTGGCTGGGTGTGCCTGGCTGGCGAGTTAAGGGGACACGGTAATTCCACAGCCCAGCTTGTATCCTGGGGGTGTCACGATAGCCCCTGGGGCTCAAACCTGGCTCCGTATAGTTGATAGGACTAACTAGGGCTCCAGCCCTTCCTCTGGCAACCCGTGGATGTTTGCCTAACCCATGAAGCCCAGCCCAGCCCTGCACTGCTATCGGCAGAGTCCAAGAGCAGCTGATTGGCTTGCTGGCCCTACTTAAGCTATCAGCGGGCCCAGGAAACTGTCCAAGGACCTGGGCTCTGCCCTGTTCTGGCTCCCCGGGGAGGAGGAGGTTTTGGAGTCCCAAACCTCCTTTGACTGCCCCCCCTCTGGCATTTCATCACAGAGCTGAGTAGATTCACTGAGACTCCTTGGCTCTGCTGGGCGGTTCATCACGACTGGGCACCGAGACTCGGTGGGTGGGGACAGTGAAAGGCGACACGGAGGCTGCCCTGGCTGGGCGATTCCCCCCCGTCTGCTGAGGTCACCAGGAGCCGGGTTGCAGGGCAGAGCCTCAGGACTGGATGTCAGGGGAGCAGCTGAGGGACAGGGCCCGGCCCCGGCCCAGGACGAGCAGTGGTGGAGGAGCGAAGGCCGAGCAGGGCTGGCGGCAGAGTGAAGGGCCGCAGCTGTGAGCTGGTGGCCGTGGCGGAGGTGTTGCTGGACCCCTCCCCGCCCTGCCCTGCCCGGGGGTGAGAGGTGAACTCCCACGGAGGCACTTCTGAGCCAGGACAGCACCTGTGTGTGGAGCGCAGCAGAGGGAGGGGCAGGGGGATGTTAAAGGAACATTGGGGTGCAGCGGAAGGAGGGGGAGGGGATGTTAGAGGAACATTGGGGTGCAGCGGAGGGAGGAGGAGGGGATGTTAAAGGAACATTGGGGTGCAGCGGAAGGAGGGGGAGGGGATGTTAGAGGAACATTGGGGTGCAATGGAGGGAGGGGGAGGGGATGTTAAAGGAACATTGGAGTGCAGCAGAGGGAGGGGGAAGGGATGTTAAAGGAACATTGGGGTGCAGCGGAGGGAGGGGCGTGATTAGCCAAGAAGGCTAACGGCATTTTGGGCTGTATAAGTAGGGGCATTGCCAGCAGATCGAGGGACGTGATCATTCCCCTCTATTCGACATTGGTGAGGCCTAATCTGGAGTACTGTGTCCAGTAGATGTAGAAAAATGTAAAAAAATTGGAAAGTCCAGAGGAGGGCAACAAAAATTAGGGGCCTGGAGCACATGACTTATGAGGAGAGGCTGAGGGAACTGGGATTGTTTAGTCTACAGAAGAGAAGACTGAGGGGGGAGTTGATAGCTGCTTTCAACTACCTGAAAGGGGGTTCTAAAGAGGATGGAGCTCGGCTGTTCTCAGTGGTGGCAGATGACAGAACAAGGAGTAATGGTCTCTAGTTGCAGTGCGGGAGGTTTAGGTTGGATATTAGGAAACACTATTTCCCTAGGAGGGTGGTGAAGCACTGGAATGGGTTCCCTAGGGAGGTGGTGGAATCTCCTTCCTTAGAGGCTTTTAAGATCAGGCTTGACAAAGCCCTGGCTGGGATGATTTAGTTGGGGGTTGGTCCTGCTTTGAGCAGGGGGTTGGACTAGATACCTCCTGAGGTCCCTTCCAACCCTGATATTCTATGATTCTGTGAGGGGGAGGGGATGTTAAAGAAACATTGGGGTGCAGCGGAGGGAGGGAGAGGGGATGTTAAAGGAACATGGGGTGCAGCGGAGGGAGGGGGAGGGGATGTTAAAGGAACATTGGGGTGCAGCAGAGGGAGGGAGAGGGGATGTTAAAGGAACATGGGGTGCAGCAGAGGGAGGGAGAGGGGATGTTAAAGGAACACGGGGTGCAGCGGAGGGAGGGGGAGGGGATGTTAAAGGAACATTGGGGTGCAGCAGAGGGAGGGGGAGGGGATGTTAAAGGAACATTGGGGTGCAGTGGAGGGAGGGGGAGGGGATGTTAAAGGAACATTGGGGTGCAGCAGAGGGAGGGAGAGGGGATGTTAAAGGAACATGGGGTGCAGCAGAGGGAGGGAGAGGGGATGTTAAAGGAACACGGGGTGCAGCGGAGGGAGGGGGAGGGGATGTTAAAGGAACATTGGGGTGCAGCAGAGGGAGGGGGAGGGGATGTTAAAGGAACATTGGGGTGCAGCAGAGGGAGGGGGAGGGATCTTAAAGGAACATTGGGGTGCAGCGGAGGGAGGGGGAGGGATGTTAAAGGAACATTGTTTAACAATGTTTCCTAGGCTGTTCCTCCAACTGCCCCCTGCAGCTCCCATCTCTCCCCACCCCCCGCTGCTCACCCCCCTGCCCAGCCCAGCCGGCTGTGGGCAGCAGGTCCGGGGTTGCACGGCGCCCCCTTGGCAGGCTGCCCTGGGCGGGGGCACGTCCGGCCCACCCCAAAGGCCGGCCCAGCAGAAGAGCCCAGTAGAGTTTCTGTGTCGTGGTGCTTGCCACGTTTGCCTCGCACCCAGAACAGCCCCTGACCAGCACTGGGCACAACCGCAGCGTCTCGGCTCCCCTCGCTGTCCCGGTGGGCGTTTCTCCCTCTGCCACTGGCCGGGCCAGGGATTCCCCCGGGGCACGGTGACCGAATGGCCTGGGCACGCTGGAGGCCTCGGGTTCCTTCCCCAGTGACTGTGGGGACATTATATGGGAGCTTGTTGGGACCCTTCCTGGATCTGGCTACTCTGTGTATTTTACTAGTGTGAGCAGACTCAGCTCTCCCCTGACATCTAGTGGTGAGCTGTGGAAAAAGACTTCAGAAGCGGATCTCATTTGCATGGACACACCCACCCTGCCTAGGTGCTCAGCATGATGGGATTGCTTGCCCAAATAATCACCCATGGCTGGTGTTGGATCCCCAGTCTCCTTGTTATGGGCAGGGCCGGCGACAGAAATTTTGGGGCCCCGTACTCTGATTGTTTGTGGGCCCCACCCCCCCGGCCGGTCTCCCGCTGCCTGCGCCCTGCCCCGCCCGGGCCTACGTGGGTCGCCCGCTGGGTCCCGCTGCTCCAGACGTGACTCGCTGGGAGGGGAAGATGGAACGACGCGGCCCCCCCTTAAGTCCGGGGCCCGGTACAGCTGTACCCATAGTCTCCCCTTGTCGCTGGGCCTGCCTAATAGTAACTATGTACCTATATAGTACACCTCTGAACATAGCTAGACAGGTCTTCTTCTTCCTCTTCTTCTTCTTCTTCTTCTTCTTCGTTCCTCTTCGCTCCAAGTGGAGCATAAGGCGCCAACCATTCTTCTTCATTCAACACGACCTTGGGCTAACCAACTTGGGACCAAGCAATGGCGGAGTTAGACAGGTATTATTGGTAGGTAATTAAAATAATGAATCATTAGTTAAATTGTTTATTGTTAATGATGAACATCAATATTTTTTAAAAACATTATATGAGTCGTCTCACTTTTACAGAGGCAAAGTCGGGCATAGCGGGGGTGTCGTGTCACGGGGGTACCGGGCACGGTCGGTGGCATGAGGTGCGGGTGGCCTCCAGCACGGGGGGGGGGGGGCGCGAGGGGGCGGGGCCTGGCGCGATGCGTGCGCAGCCCCCTCCAGCGTGGGGGGGGGCGCGCGAGGGGGCGGGGCCTCAGCGCGAGGGGGCGGGGGCTGGCGGGATGCGTGCGCAGCCCACTCCAGCAAAGGGGGGGCGCGAGGGGGCTGGGCCTGGCGGGATGCGTGCGCAGCCAATCAAGCCCGGGGGGGGCGAGGGGGCGGGGGCTGGCGGGATGCGTGCGCAGCCCACTCCAGCGCGGGGGGGGGGCGAGGGGGTGGGGCCTGGCGCGATGCGTGCGCAGCCAATCAAGCCCCGGGGGGGGCGAGGGGGCGGGGCCTGGCGGGATGCGTGCGCAGCCCCCTCCAGCGCGGGGGGGGGCGCGCGAGGGGGCGGGGCCTCGGCGGGAGGGGGCGGGGCCTGGCGGGACGCCGTGCGCATCCCACTCCAGCGCGGGGGGGGGCGCGAGGGGGCTGGGCCTGGCGGGATGCGTGCGCAGACCCCTCCAGCGCGGGGGGGGGCGTGAGGGGGCGGGGCCAGGCGGGATGCGTGCGCTGCCACATGAAGCGGGGGGCGCGACGGGGCGGGGGCCTGGCGGGGTGCGTGCGCAGCCCCCTCCAGCGCGGGGGGGGCGAGGGGGGCGGGGCCTGGCGGGATGCGTGCGCAGCCCCCTCCAGCGCGGGGGGGGGCGCGAGGGGGCTGGGCCTGGCGGGATGCGTGCGCAGACCCCTCCAGCGAGGGGGGGGGCGCGAGGGGGCGGGGGCCTGGGCACGAGGGGGCGGGGCCTGGCGGGATGCGTGCGCAGCCCCCTCCAGCGAGGGCAGGGATCGCGAGGGGGCGGGGCCTCAGCGCGAGGGGGCGGGGGCTGGCGGGATGCGTGCGCAGCCCACTCCAGCAAAGGGGGGGCGCGAGGGGGCTGGGCCTGGCGGGATGCGTGCGCAGCCAATCAAGCCCCGGGGGGGGGGCGAGGGGGCGGGGGCTGGCGGGATGCGTGCGCAGCCCACTCCAGCGCGGGGGGGGGCGCGAGGGGGCGGGGCCTGGCGCGATGCGTGCGCAGCCAATCAAGCCCCGGGGGGGGGGCGAGGGGGCGGGGCCTGGCGGGATGCGTGCGCAGCCCCCTCCAGCGCGGGGGGGGGGGCGCGCGAGGGGGCGGGGCCTCGGAGGGAGGGGGCGGGGCCTGGCGGGATGCGTGCGCAGACCCCTCCAGCGCGGGGGGGGCGCGAGGGGGCGGGGCCAGGCGGGATGCGTGCGCTGCCACATGAAGCGGGGGGGCGCGACGGGGCGGGGCCTGGCGGGGTGCGTGCGCAGCCCCCTCCAGCGCGGGGGGGCGAGGGGGCGGGGCCTGGCGGGATGCGTGCGCAGCCCCCTCCAGCGCGGGGGGGGGGCGCGAGGGGGCTGGGCCTGGCGGGATGCGTGCGCAGACCGCTCCAGCGCGGGGGGGGGCGCGAGGGGGCGGGGCCAGGCGGGCTGCGTGCGCTGCCACCTGAAGCGGGGGGGCGCGACGGGGCGGGGCCTGGTGGGGTGCGTAGGCAGACCCCTCCAGCGCGGGGGGGCGAGGGGGGCGGGGCCTGGCGGGATGGGTGCGCAGCCCCTCCAGCGCGGGGGGGGCTCGGGGGCGGGGCCTGGCGTGATGCGTGCGCAGCCACCTCCAGCGAGGGGGGCGGGCGAGGGGGCGGGGCCTGGGCGCGAGGGGGCGGGGCCTGGCGCTATGCGTGCGCAGCGTCCTCCAGCGTGGGGGGGGGCGCGAGGGGGCGGGGCCTGGCGGGATGCGTGCGCAGCCCCCTCCAGCGAGGGGGGCGCGAGGGGGCGGGGCCTGGGCGTGAGGGGGCGGGGCCTGGCGGGATGCGTGCGCAGGCCCCTCCAGCGCGGAGGGGGGCGCGAGGGGGCGGGGCCTGGGCGCGAGGGGGCGGGGCCTGGCGGGATGCGTGCGCAGCCCCCTCCACCGTGGGGAGGGCGCGAGGGGGCGGGGCCTGGGCGCGATGGGGGGGGGGCCTGGCGGGATGCGGGCGCAGCCACCTCCAGCGCGGGGGGGGGGGCGCGAAGGGGCGGGGCCTGGCGGGATGCGTGCGCAGCCCCCTCCAGAAATTCAGAAAAGGCTCAAAAAATCAAAAAATTATCAAATTCTTGAAAAATGATCAACACGGTGAAATATGGTCAAAAATTCCACACGACTCAAAAATTGAAAAAAATTCTCGAATTTTTGAAAAATGACCAAAAAAGTGAAAAATGCTCCAAAATTCAGAAAAGGCTCAACAAATGAAAAAAAATCTCAAATTTTTGAAAAATGATCCAAAAGGTGAAAAATGGTCAGAACTCAGAAAAGGCTCAAAAAATCAAAAAAATTATGAAATTCTTGAAAAATTATCAACACGGTGAAATATGGTCAAAAATTCAACAAGACTCAAAAAATGAAAAAAATTCTCAAATTTTTGAAAAATGACCAAAAAAGTGAAAAATGCTCCAAAATTCAGAAAAGGCTCAAAAATGAAAAAAATCTCAAATTTTTGAAAAATGATCCAAAAGGTGAAAAATGGTCAGAACTCAGAAAAGGCTCAAAAATGAAAAAATTCTCGAATTTTTGTAAAATGATCAAAAAGGTGAAAAATGCTCCAAAATTCAGAAAAGGCTCAAAAAATGAAAAAAAATCTCAAATTTTTGAAAAATGATCCAAAAGGTGAAAAATGGTCAGAACTCAGAAAAGGCTCAAAAAATAAAAAAATTATGAAATTCTTGAAAATGATCAACACGGTGAAATATGGTCAAAAATTCAACAAGACTCAAAAAATGAAAAAAATTCTCAATTTTTTGAAAAATGACCAAAAAAGTGAAAAATGCTCCAAAATTCAGAAAAGGCTCAAAAATGAAATAAAATCTCAAATTTTTGAAAAATGATCCAAAAGGTGAAAAATGGTCAGAACTCAGAAAAGGCTCAAAAATGAAAACAATTCTCGAATTTTGAAAAATGACCAAAAAAGTGAAAAATGCTCCAAAATTCAGAAAAAGCTCAAAAAATGAAAAAAATTCTCAAATTTTTGAAAAAGGATCAAAAAAGTGAAAAATGCTCCAAAATTCAGAAAAGGCTCAAAAAATGAAAAAAAATCTCAAATTTTTGAAAAAGGATCAAAAAAGTGAAAAATGCTCCAAAATTCAGAAAAGGCTCAAAAAATGAAAAAAATGTCAAATTTTTGAAAAATGATCCAAAAGGTGAAAAATGGTCAGAACTCAGAAAAGGCTCAAAAAATCAAAAAAATTATGAAATTCTTGAAAAATGATCAACACGGTGAAATATGCTCCAAAATTCAGAAAAGGCTCAAAAAATGAAAAAAATTCTCGATTTTTTGAAAAAGGATCAAAAAGGTGAAAAATGCTCTAAAATTCAGAAAAGGCTCAAAAATTCAAGAAATTCTCGAATTCTTGAAAAATGATCAACACGGTGAAATATGGTCAAAAATTCAACAAGACTCAAAAAATGAAAAAAATTCTCAAATTTTTGAAAAAGGATCAAAAAAGTGAAAAATGCTCCAAAATTCAGAAAAGGCTCAAAAAATGAAAAAAAATGTCAAATTTTTGAAAATGATCCAAAAGGTGAAAAATGGTCAGAACTCAGAAAAGGCTCAAAAAATCAAAAAAATTATGAAATTCTTGAAAAATGATCAACACGGTGAAATATGGTCAAAAATTCAACAAGACTCAAAAAATGAAAAAATTCTCAATTTTTTGAAAAATGACCAAAAAAGTGAAAAATGCTCCAAAATTGAGAAAAGGCTCAAAAAATGAAAAAAAATCTCAAATTTTTAAAAAATGATCCAAAAGGTGAAAAATGGTCAGAAGTCAGAAAAGGCTCAAAAATGAAAAAAAATCTCAAATATTTGAAAAATCATCCAAAAGGTGAAAAATGGTCAGAATTCAGAAAAGGCTCAAAAATGAAAAAATTATCGAATTTTTGAAAAATGATCAAAAAGGTGAAAAATGCTCCAAAATTCAGAAAAGGCTAAAAAATTCAAGAAATTCTCGAATTTTTGAAAAATGACCAAAAAAGTGAAAAATGCTCCAAAATTCAGAAAAGGATCAAAAAATGAAAAAAAAATCTCAAATTTTTGAAAAATCATCCAAAAGGTGAAAAATGGTCAGAACTCAGAAAAGGCTCAAAAAATCAAAAAATTATGAAATTCTTGAAAAATGATCAACACGGTGAAATATGGTCAAAAATTCAACAAGACTCAAAAAATGAAAAAAATTCTCAAATTTTTGAAAAATGACCAAAAAAGTGAAAAATGCTCCAAAATTCAGAAAAAGCTCAAAAAATGAAAAAAAAATCTCGAATTTTTGAAAAATGATCAAAAAGGTGAAAAATGCTCCAAAATTCAGAAAAGGCTCAAAAAATCAAAAAAATTATGAAATTCTTGAAAAATGATCAACACGGTGAAAATGGTCAAAAATTCAACAAGACTCAAAAAATGAAAAAAATTCTCAAATTTTTGAAAAAGGATCAAAAAAGTGAAAAATGCTCCAAAATTCAGAAAAGGCTCAAAAATGAAAAAAAATCTCAAATTTTTGAAAAATGATCCAAAAGGTGAAATATGGTCAGAACTCAGAAAAGGCTCAAAAAATCAAAAAAATTATGAAATTCTTGAAAAATGATCAACACGGTGAAATATGGTCAAAAATTCAACAAGACTCAAAAATGAAAAAATTCTCAATTTTTGAAAAAGGATCAAAAAAGTGAAAAATGCTCCAAAATTCAGAAAAGGCTCAAAAAATGAAAAAAAAATCTCAAATTTTTGAAAAATCATCCAAAAGGTGAAAAATGGTCAGAATTCAGAAAAGGCTCAAAATGAAAAAAATTCTCGAATTTTTGAAAAATGATCAAAAAGGTGAAAAATGCTCCAAAATTCAGAAAAGGCTCAAAAAATGAAAAAAAAATCTCAAATTTTTGAAAATGATCCAAAAGGTGAAATATGGTCAGAACTCAGAAAAGGCTCAAAAAATCAAAAAAATTATGAAATTCTTGAAAAATGATCAACACGGTGAAATATGGTCAAAAATTCAACAAGACTCAAAAAATGAAAAAAATTCTCAATTTTTTGAAAAAGGATCAAAAAAGTGAAAAATGCTCCAAAATTCAGAAAAGGCTCAAAAAATGAAAAAAAATCTCAAATTTTGAAAAATCATCCAAAAGGTGAAAAATGGTCAGAATTCAGAAAAGGCTCAAAAATGAAAAAAATTCTCGAATTTTGAAAAATGATCAAAAAGGTGAAAAATGCTCCAAAATTCAGAAAAGGCTCAAAAAATGAAAAAAAATCTCAATTTTTGAAAAATGATCCAAAAGGTGAAAAATGATCAGAACTCAGAAAAGGCTCAAAAAATCAAAAAAATTATGAAATTCTTGAAAAATTATCAACACGGTGAAATATGGTCAAAAATTCAACAAGACTCAAAAAATGAAAAAATTCTCAATTTTTGAAAAATGACCAAAAAAGTGAAAAATGCTCCAAAATTCAGAAAAGGCTCAAAAAATGAAATAAAATCTCAAATTTTTGAAAAATGATCCAAAAGGTGAAAAATGGTCAGAACTCAGAAAAGGCTCAAAAATGAAAAAAATTCTCGAATTCTTGAAAAATGATCAACACGGTGAAAATGGTCAAAAATTCAACAAGACTCAAAAAATGAAAAAATTCTCAAATTTTTGAAAAAGGATCAAAAAAGTGAAAAATGCTCCAAAATTCAGAAAAGGCTCAAAAAATGAAAAAAATTCTCAATTTTTTGAAAAAGGATCAAAAAAGTGAAAAATGCTCCAAAATTCAGAAAAGGCTCAAAAAATGAAAAAAAAATCTCAAATTTTTGAAAAATCATCCAAAAGGTGAAAAATGGTCAGAATTCAGAAAAGGCTCAAAAATGAAAAAAATTCTCGAATTTTTGAAAAATGATCAAAAAGGTGAAAAATGCTCCAAAATTCAGAAAAGGCTCAAAAAATGAAAAAAAATCTCAAATTTTTGAAAAATGATCCAAAAGGTGAAATATGGTCAGAACTCAGAAAAGGCTCAAAAAAATCAAAAAAATTATGAAATTCTTGAAAAATGATCAACACGGTGAAATATGGTCAAAAATTCAACAAGACTCAAAAAATGAAAAAAATTCTCAATTTTTTGAAAAAGGATCAAAAAAGTGAAAAATGCTCCAAAATTCAGAAAAGGCTCAAAAAATGAAAAAAAATCTCAAATTTTTGAAAAATCATCCAAAAGGTGAAAAATGGTCAGAATTCAGAAAAGGCTCAAAAATGAAAAAAATTCTCGAATTTTTGAAAAATGATCAAAAAGGTGAAAAATGCTCCAAAATTCAGAAAAGGCTCAAAAATGAAAAAAAATCTCAAATTTTTGAAAAATGATCCAAAAGGTGAAAAATGATCAGAACTCAGAAAAGGCTCAAAAAATCAAAAAAATTATGAAATTCTTGAAAAATTATCAACACGGTGAAATATGGTCAAAAATTCAACAAGACTCAAAAAATGAAAAAATTCTCAATTTTTTGAAAAATGACCAAAAAAGTGAAAAATGCTCCAAAATTCAGAAAAGGCTCAAAAAATGAAAAAAATCTCAAATTTTTAAAAATGATCCAAAAGGTGAAAAATGGTCAGAAGTCAGAAAAGGCTCAAAAATGAAAACAATTCTCGAATTTTGAAAAATGATCAAAAAGGTGAAAAATGCTCCAAAATTCAGAAAAGGCTCAAAAAATCAAAAAAATTATCAAATTCTTGAAAAATGATCAACATGGTGAAATATGGTCAGAACTCAGAAAAGGCTCAAAAATGAAAACAATTCTCGAATTTTTGAAAATGATCAAAAAGGTGAAAAATGCTCCAAAATTCAGAAAAGGCTCAAAAAATCAAAAAAATTATCAAATTCTTGAAAAATGATCAACATGGTGAAATATGGTCAAAAATTCAACAAGACTCAAAAAATGAAAAAAGATTCTCGAATTTTTGAAAAATGACCAAAAAAGTGAAAAATGCTCCAAAATTCAGAAAAAGCTCAAAAAATGAAAAAAATTCTCAAATTTTTGAAAAAGGATCAAAAAAGTGAAAAATGCTCCAAAATTCAGAAAAGGCTCAAAAAATGAAAAAAAATCTCAAATTTTTGAAAAAGGATCAAAAAAGTGAAAAATGCTCCAAAATTCAGAAAAGGCTCAAAAATAAAAAAAAAATCTCAAATTTTTGAAAAATCATCCAAAAGGTGAAAATGGTCAGAATTCAGAAAAGGCTCAAAAATGAAAAAAATTCTCGATTTTTTGAAAAATGATCAAAAAGGTGAAAAATGCTCCAAAATTCAGAAAAGGCTCAAAAAATGAAAAAAAATCTCAAATTTTTAAAAAATGATCCAAAAGGTGAAAAATGGTCAGAAGTCAGAAAAGGCTCAAAAATGAAAAAAATTCTCGAATTTTTGAAAAATGATCAAAAAGGTGAAAAAATGCTCCAAAATTCAGAAAAGGCTCAAAAAATCAAAAAAATTATCAAATTCTTGAAAAATGATCAACACGGTGAAATATGGTCAAAAATTCAACAAGACTCAAAAAATGAAAAAAATTCTCAATTTTTTGAAAAATGACCAAAAAAGTGAAAAATGCTCCAAAATTCAGAAAAGGCTCAAAAAATGAAGAAAAATCTCAAATTTTTGAAAAATGATCCAAAAGGTGAAAAATGGTCAGAAGTCAGAGAAGGCTCAAAAATGAAAAAAATTCTCGAATTTTTGAAAAATGATCAAAAAGGTGAAAAATGCTCCAAAATTCAGAAAAGGCTCAAAAAATGAAAAAAATTCTCGATTTTTTGAAAAAGGATCAAAAAGGTGAAAAATGCTCCAAAATTCAGAAAAGGCTCAAAAAAAGAAAAAAAATCTCAAATTTTTGAAAAATCATCCAAAAGGTGAAAAATGGTCAGAACTCAGAAAAGGCTCAAAAAATCAAAAAATTAGAAATTCTTGAAAAATGATCAACACGGTGAAATATGGTCAAAAATTCAACAAGACTCAAAAAATGAAAAAAATTCTCAAATTTTTGAAAAATGACCAAAAAAGTGAAAAATGCTCCAAAATTCAGAAAAGGCTCAAAAAATGAAATAAAATCTCAAATTTTTGAAAAATGATCCAAAAGGTGAAAAATGGTCAGAACTCAGAAAAGGCTCAAAAATGAAAACAATTCTCGAATTTTTGAAAAATGACCAAAAAAGTGAAAAGTGCTCCAAAATTCAGAAAAAGCTCAAAAAATGAAAAAATTCTCAAATTTTTGAAAAAGGATCAAAAAGTGAAAAATGCTCCAAAATTCAGAAAAGGCTCAAAAAATGAAAAAAAATCTCAAATTTTTGAAAAAGGATCAAAAAAGTGAAAAATGCTCCAAAATTCAGAAAAGGCTCAAAAAATGAAAAAAAATCTCAAATTTTTGAAAAATGATCCAAAAGGTGAAAAATGGTCAGAACTCAGAAAAGGCTCAAAAAAATTATGAAATTCTTGAAAAATGATCAACACGGTGAAATATGGTCAAAAATTCAGAAAAGGCTAAAAAAATTCAAGAAATTCTCGAATTTTTGAAAAATGACCAAAAAAGTGAAAAATGGTCAGAACTCAGAAAAGGCTCAAAAATGAAAAAAATTCTCGAATTTTTGAAAAATGACCAAAAAAGTGAAAAATGCTCCAAAATTGAGAAAAGGCTCAAAAATGAAAAAAAATCTCAAATTTTTAAAAAATGATCAAAAAGGTGAAAAATGCTCTAAAATTCAGAAAAGGCTCAAAAAATTCAAGAAATTCTCGAATTCTTGAAAAATGATCAACACGGTGAAATATGGTCAAAAATTCAACAAGACTCAAAAAATGAAAAAAATTCTCAAATTTTTGAAAAATGACCAAAAAAGTGAAAAATGCTCCAAAATTCAGAAAAGGCTCAAAAATGAAAAAAATTCTCGATTTTTTGAAAAATGATCAAAAAGGTGAAAAATGCTCCAAAATTCAGAAAAGGCTCAAAAATTGAAGAAAAATCTCAAATTTTTGAAAAATGATCCAAAAGGTGAAAAATGGTCAGAACTCAGAAAAGGCTCAAAAAATTCAAGAAATTCTCGAATTCTTGAAAAATGATCAACACGGCGAAATATGGTCAAAAATTCAACAAGACAAAAAATGAAAAAAATTCTCAAATTTTTGAAAAATGACCAAAAAAGTGAAAAATGCTCCAAATTCAGAAAAAGCTCAAAAAATGAAAAAAATTCTCGAATTTTCGAAAAATGATCAAAAAAGTGAAAAATGCTCCAAAATTCAGAAAAGGCTCAAAAAATGAAAAAAAATCTCAAATTTTTGAAAAATGATCAACACGGTGAAATATGGTCAAAAATTCAACAAGACTCAAAAAATGAAAAAAAATCTCAAATTTTTGAAAAATGATCCAAAAGGTGAAAAATCATAAAAAAATTCAGAAAATGCTCAAATAGTCCAAAATTTCTCGAATTTTTGAAAAATGAACAAAAATTCAGAAAAGACTCAATAATCAATTAATTCTTGAATTTTACATAAATGATCAAAAAGGTGAAAAATACTCCAAAATTCAGAAGAAAGTTCATTGTCAGTTATAGCTATAATAGGGAAAACTTTGCTCATAGAAAGACATTTTCACGAATGGATCCGTATAAAAAGTTCAGTAATACATTCAAATGACATGCTGATGTGGATTGCATTGTCAGTTTGGAGCTAACTTTTACAGGGGAAAAGTAGCTCATGTAAAGAAATTTTCACTAACGGATCTGTGCAAGAACCGCTTGCAGTACTCGCATTGAACACAGATGTAGATTGCTTTTTTCAGTTTGGCGCTAGCAATAATAGGGAAAATGTTGTCCATAAAAAACTAATTTTCACGAACAGATCCGTGCCAAAATTTCTGCAGTACCTTACAATTAAAGGTAGATGTGGATTGCACTCTCAATTCAGAGATAGTTCTGAAAGTTAAATAGTTCCTCATATAAAGTAATTGTCACAAACGGATCCATGCCAAAAGTTCAGTAATACATTCAAATGACATGCTGATATGGATTGCATTGTCAGAATGGCGATAGCAGTAATAGAGAAAATGTTGCTCATATAAAGTGATTTTCACAAACGGATCTGTACCACAAGCACAGCAATACATTCAAACTACATGTAGATGTAGATTGCATTGTCAGTTTGGCGCCAGCAATAAGAGGGGGAAAGTTGCTTATACAAAGTAATTTTTACGAACCGATCTATACCAAAAGATCAGCCGATCTGTACCAAAAGATCAGCAATACATTCGAATGACATGCTGAGTTGGAATACATTGTCAGTTTGCTACTAGCTATAATAGGGAAAACTTTGCTCATAGAAATACATTTTCACGAACGGATCCGTATAAAAAGTTCAGTAATACATTCGAATGACATGCTGAGTTGGAATTCATTGTCAGTTTGCTACTAGCTATAATAGGGAAAACTTTGCTCATAGAAAGACGAACGGATCCGTGCCAAAAATGCTGCAAAAGCTTACATTTGAAGGCAGATGTGGATTGCATTTTCGATTCATAGCTAGTAGTGAAAGTTAAATACTTGCTCAACTAAACACATTTTCACGAACCGATCTGTCCCAAAAGATCAGCAATGTATTCAAATGGCATGCTGAATTGGAATGCATTTTTATTTGGGCGCTAGCAGTAATAGAGAAAGATATACTCATAGAAGGAAATTTTAACGAACGGATCTGTGCAAAAGTCCAGTAATACATTCAAATGACACCCTGATATGGTGATATGATTCTAACACCATTGTTATAGAATGGCGATAGCAGTAATAGGGTAAATGTTGCTAATATAAAGTAATTTTCACAAACCGATCAGTACCAAAAGATTAGCAATACATTCAAATGACATACTGAGTTGGAATTAATTGTCAGTTTGGCCCTAACTTTAAGAGGGGAAATGTAGCTCATATAAAGAAATTTTCACGAACGGATTAGTGCCACAATTACTGCAGTACCTAAGCATTGAACACAGATGTAGCTTGCATTGTCAGTTTGGCGCTAGCTGTAATAGGGAAAAATTTGTTAATATAAAGAAATTTTCACTAACGGATCCGTGCCAAAATTACTGCAGTACTTAAGCATTGAACACAGATGTAGATTGCATTGTAAGTTTGGCGCTAGCAGTAATAGGGAAAAATTTGTTCATATAAAGTAATTTTCACGAACAGATCCGTGCCAAAAATGCTGCAGTACCTTACATTTGAATGCAGATGCCGACGGCATTCTAAGTTGAGAGCTAGTACTGAAAGTTAAATAGTTGCTCATATAGAGGCATTTTCACGAACCGATCTGTCCGAAAAGATGAGCAATAAATATAAATGACATACTGAGTTGGAATTCATTGTCAGTTTGGCGCTAACATTAAGAGGGGAAATGTAGCTCATATAAAGAAATTTTCACGAACGGATCCGTGCCAAAATTACTGCAGTACCTAAGCATTGAACACAGATGTAGATTGCATTGTCAGTTTGGCGCTAGCTGTAATAGGGAAAAATTTGTTCATATAAAGTAATTTTCACGAACAGATCCGTGCCGAAATTACTGCAGTACCTAAGCATTGAACTTAGATGTAGATTGCATAGTCAGTTTGGCGCTAGCTGTAATAGGGAAAACGTTGTTCATATAAAGTAATTTTCACGAACAGATCCGTGCCAAAAGTACAGTAAGACATTCAAATGACATGCTGATATGGATTACATTTTACGAATGGCGATAGCAGTGATAGGGAAAACGTTGCTAATATAAAGTAATTTTCACAAACCGATCAGTACCAAAAGATCAGCAATACATTCAAATGACATGCTGAGTTGGAATTCATCGTCAGTTTGGCTCTACCTTTAAGAGGGGAAATGTAGTTCCTATAAAGAAATTTTCACGAACGGATCCGTGCCAAAATTACTGCCGTACCTAGTAGCTTGCATTGTCAGTTTGGCGCTAGCTGTAATAGGGAAAAATTTGTTCATATAAAGTAATTTTCACGAACAGATACGTGCCGAAATTACTGCAGTACCTAAGCATTGAACACAGATGTAGATTGCATAGTCAGTTTGGCGCTAGCTGTAATAGGGAAAACGTTGTTCATATAAAGTAATTTTCACGAACAGATCCGTGCCAAAAATGCTGCAGTACCTTACATTTGAATGCAGATGCCGACTGCATTCTAAGTTCAGAGCTAGTACTGAAAGTTAAATAGTTGCTCACATAGAGACATTTTCACCAACCGATCTGTCCGAAAAGATCAGCAATTTATTCAAATGACATACTGAGTTGGAATTCATTGTCAGTTTGGCGCTAACATTAAGAGGGGAAATGTAGCTCATATAAAGAAATTTTCACGAACGGATCCGTGCCAAAATTACTGCCGTACCTAAGCATTGAACACAGATGTAGAGTGCATTGTCAGTTTGGCGCTAGCAGTAATAGGGAAAAATTTGTTCATATAAAGTAATTTTCACGAACAGATCCGTGCCGAAATTACTGCAGTACCTAAGCATTGAACTTAGATGTAGATTGCATAGTCAGTTTGGCGCTAGCTGTAATAGGGAAAACGTTGTTCATATAAAGTAATTTTCACGAACAGATCCGTGCCAAAAGTACAGTAAGACATTCAAATGACATGCTGATATGGATTACATTTTACGAATGGCGATAGCAGTGATAGGGAAAACGTTGCTAATATAAAGTAATTTCCGATCAGTACCAAAAGATTCAGCATATACATTCAAATGACATGCTGAGTTGGAATTCATCGTCAGTTTGGCTCTAACCTTTAAGAGGGGAAATGTAGTTCCTATAAAGAAATTTTCACGAACGGATCCGTGCCAAAATTACTGCCGTACCTAGTAGCTTGCATTGTCAGTTTGGCGCTAGCAGTAATAGGGAAAAAATTGTTCATATAAAGTAATTTTCACGAACAGATCCGTGCCAAAATTACTGCAGTACCTAAGCATTGAACACAGATGTAGATTGCATAGTCAGTTTGGCGCTAGCAGTAATAGGGAAAAAGGTGTTCATATAAAGTAATTTTCACGAACAGATCCGTGCCAAAAATGCCTTACATTTGAATGCAGATGCCG